>JAPXFY010000017.1:60591342-60596342 GCA_030674185.1 Monoplex corrugatus
CGTATGGAGTGCCATGACCGCCAACGCCATGCGGCAGGCGCACATGATAATGATGATGATGATGAAACAATGAAGTCTCCATCTTAATTAAACCTGAGCTAGGTTTTCCAAAACAAGTGTGACTGCCCGCGTTCAAGCAAACAGAACCAGAAAAAAACACGAAAAAAGAATCAGAACTTGTATTTAATACAACCAGACAAGACAAGGCAGGTGCAAATTTTCGGCCAACTGGCCTTTGTCAAGCGTAAATGTAAGATCACAAACAAACAAACACCAAATACAAAAATTAGGAGGAAAAGATAGGGATGATATTTTTGCGAAGGCAAGAACGGAGGGAGTGTAGATAATGTTTAGTCCTTTTCTCACACTGGACGAAGCAGCAGGGAAGTTTCAGTCTTTTTCTCCTGCTTTTTGTATTTGGTGTTTGTTCGTTTGTGATCTCACGTCTACGCTTGACAAAGGCCAGTTGGCGGAAAATTTGCGCCTGTCTTGTCTGGTTGTATTAAAGACGCATTCTGATTCTATTTCGTGTTTTTTTCTGTTTTTTTTTTTTTTTTTTTCTGAGCTACGTTTGATATAGACTGTCTCGTCTTTAAGCAGCCAATATTTATTCATTCATGTATCTATCGTTGTTTCATTTTATTCTATTTATTTCTTTACTCATTTTATTCATGTTTCCTGGCCATCTTAGCCAGCTAACGTGTCACTACAATCATCATTCTTTATCTCTTACACAACTCTAACACACTGAACTTGGGGTCATGGTGAGAGAGGAGCTGTGTATTAATCTTGGTTCAGTTTAACTGTGTGATGATGATGATGATGGTGATGATGATGGTGAAGATGATGACTATGATAATGGTGATGATGATAATAATAATGATGATAATGATGATGATGATGACATCATCATCGTTGTCGTGTCTCCCTCCTTCTCCTCCTCCTCATCAATCAATCAATCAATCAATCAATCAATCAATCAATCAATCAATCAATCAATCAGATGAACTCTAAACACCTGTAAAACCACTAGATCCGTCAAAATGCACGTGCTAGCATAAATAATAAATAAATAAATAATAAATGCATTCACAGATGAACTCTAAACACCTGTAAAACCACTAGACCCGTCAAAATGCACGTGCTAGCATAAATAAATAAACAAATAAATAAATAAATAAATGCATTCACAGATGAACTCTAAACACCTGTAAAACCACCGCTAGACCCGTCAAAGTGCACGTGCAAGCCGAACCATCACAGCGGTCTGACACGCGTGCTACAGTAAGCAGACGTTGGGAGGTGTCACTGTGGCCGACTCCGGTCCCCTTCCCAAACACCCGGCACTCTGAATGGAGTGGATCCCTTGAGAGCCAAAACAGTCCACCCCTCTCCTGCCTCTCCCCTCTCCCCTCACCCCCTCCCAGCTTGTAAGTCCAGTAGCGCAGCTTCTCGCGACCTGCAGGCCTTTGCCATAGCTTTTTTTTTTTTTTTTTTTTCCCGGGCCTGTAAGTTGTTGAAGAACGTAGGGCTTTTCTTTTTTGTTACACGGTTACAGTCTTCTTTTCTGGCCTGGTCAGGTCTGTTCCTTCGGGATTATTTTCGAACATGCTAAATCGTGAACCTTCTACACCTGACCTCACCCCCCCCACCCCCCCCACCCTCTTGTCTCCCGTCTGTCTTGAGAGTAAGTCGGGTATTCCCAGTTTTTTTATTTTTTTTTATACGACATTCAAGTCGGGTACTCCCCTAGTTTGTCATGCCAGATTAGTTCCTAAATAAGATATTCTTAATCTCTTATGCCAGATTTGTTCATAAATCAAACATTCTCATTTCATTGTGCCAGATTTGTCCAATACGATGTTTGTCCATGAAAGTAAGAAATTTCCAATTTGTTATGTCATAACTGTTCAAAATCCTACGTCCTAAGTTACTATACCAGATTTGCCCTATAAATCAGAAATACTAAATATGTTTTGCTGCATGTATTTTTCTGTAAGTCAAATGTTCCCAGTTTATTTGTCATCAGATTTCTCTATAATAAGACGTTCTCAAGTCACCGAGTCCGGTTTCTCTATAAGTCAGATATTCCCAGTTTATTGTGTCAAATTCTCCGTAAATCAAAAATTCTCGGTTTATAGACTCAGATTTTCTTTTCGTTATTTGTTTTTTTGTTTTGTTTGTTTGTTTGTTTTTTGTTTTTGTTTATAGCATTATAAGGGCGATGCCCATCTCCTCTCCTCGGTGCTTGCCTTCACCTAACTTTGAGGAAAAAAATCAAGAGTATGAAGTCTCTCCGACCTTACAAGTGAGTTGTGTAGCATAGTGGTTTAAGTATCCCATTTGAAAACCTGCGCAGAAAGAAAAACAACATCAACACCACAACAACAATTAAAACAAACAAAGTGGCTTATTGAGTGTCGACTTCAAGACCCTACATAATCAGCGTGACACTGTTTACACAGTAATCAAGCAGTGGTCAAGTTTCATACACATTTGAAGTTTGGAGTTTGTTCAAGAGCGATTCATCATCATACTCGGAAAATTCCATATGCGCTCCACCCAAATTTGCCATCAATTATCCGGCAGAATTCCCGAGCTTGCGCGAAACCTTATGCAATTTTTCAATTTCAATTTGAATTTCTCAAGATGACGTCTCCTCGCTCGGAATGAATTCCATATGCACTAATGTCACAGGCGCCACGTGATGGAGAAGATCCAGAATGATCACGGCACAAGCCTTAAGCCTGACATAAACTCATGAGCTGGCCAGGTCCTGAGGTCCTGCCTAGATAGTTCCATAACCCTGAGGTCATAGGGGATGAGGTGGCAGATACCTCAACTTTTCCCGGGGCCAGCACCACGAAGGCCGCGCTCATCCCCTCTCCCTCGATTCAAATTCATATTCATATTCACATTTTTTTAACCAAGACTTCAGAAAGGCAAGAAGGTTAATTGGTCTTCAAGGGGTGGGACCTGGGAAATCAACCTATCTCTCCAACGTTTTATACCAAGGCAGCCAGGCAATGCCCTGCTCTTCACACTTTTCAACTGCCGTGGGATCTTTAGCGATGCAGCCAGAAAGCACAGGAGTCCGACTCGTTTTACGTCCCCTTCCGAAGGATTAGACGTTCAGTTCAATTTTCCGGTCAAACTGAGGAGAAAAGTCGAGGCCTTACGGGGAGCGAACCCTGGAGCCTCGAGTTAAGTTACTGGCAGGCGAACGTCTGAACCTAAAGTTGGCAAGGTCTTGCCAGATACAGACTGCAACAGCAACGAAAAGACTGAACAGTCTGGAGAAGCAACAAGTACAGATTGCTCAGTTATACAGTAGTCTGATATGCACCGTAGAAAACTGCCCTGGGCAATGTTACCACGGGGACGTATTTTGCATACGACACATGGCTACGAGTGAATGGATTTGTGGTGACGACTGTTGGGGGACTAATGTAGCGTAAAAGGAACATCGTGTCATCGGGGTGTCACATGTGAGAGGGTTTGCAGGTCTGAGAAGGTAAAGCGTGCAGGTCAAGTGGTGCCAGAAAGGTGTCTGTTATTTCCCCTTTGGTGAACGGCACTCCTACTCTGTCTCTGTCTCTCTGCCTCTGTTTCTCTCTCTGTCTCTGTCACTCTGTCTCTCTGTTTCTGCCTCACTCTCTCTGTCTCTTTCTCTGTCTCTCTGTCTTTCTCGCTGTTGTCTGTCTGTCTCTGTCTCTCTGTGCCTCTGTTTGTCTGTCTGTCTGTCTATGTCTCTGCCTCTGTTTGTTTGTTTGTTTGTGTGTGTGTGTGTTTTTGTGTGTGTGTGTCCCTATGTGTGTGGTGTGTGTGTGTCTTGTGTGTGTGTGAGTGAGTGATGTGTGTATGTACGTGTGCGTGTGCGTGTGTGTGTGTGTGTGTGTGTGTGTGTGTGTGTGTGTGTGTGTGGTCTGTGTGTGTGTGTGTGTGTGTGTGTGTGTGAAAGACTGTATCATCTGATCTGCACATTTTTCTTCATCATGTATTTGTTATAGAAAGTACCACTACACCACATATTTCTGACATCACGTTATGATTTGTTCATGTTTTTGATGAACTATATCTGTTCTGTATTGGTTTCTGTGTCTGTGTTTATACTGCATTAATGTATTGACACGGAAACACCCAGTTCCAATCTATTATATGTGTTTGTTGTTGTTGTTATGTTAAGTCAAAGAGCACTCTGTGACATGGACTGTTTGCGCTGAACCTATGGAATTATTACTTAATCACCACCATATCATCATCATCATCGTCATCACCACCACCATCACCACCACCACTCACCATCGTTGTTGTTGTCATCGTCTCATCATCATCATCGCCGTCGTTATCATCATCACCGTCGTCGTTGTCATCATGATCATCCTGTTCATCATGATCATGATCATCATCATCAATTCTCAATCATCAATCATCGTCGTCAATCATCGATCATCAATCAATCATCATCTATCAATCATCATCATCACAGCATCATCATCATCATTATCCAATCATCATCCACCAATCATCATCCACCAATCATCATCCACCAATCATTATCAGTCATCATCAATAATATCATCATCATCATCATCATCATCATCATCATCATCATCATCATCATCATCATCAATATATCATCATCATCATCAATCATCATCAATCATCATCAATAATATCATCATCATTATCATCATCATCATCATCATCCACCAATCATCATCATCATCATCATCATCGTCGTCGTTCTTCTTCTTATCATTATTTCTCAGCATGGCACTCTGACCAAAGGAGTTAAAAGGACCAAGAGGATGATTATGCATCGCTGTGTCTTCTTCTTTGTACGTGAGCTGTTAACACCCAGGTGGATTTTTCTATATGATACGAATTGGATATTATATGTTGTGGCCTTTGTCCTTCGTTTTTTCCATTTAACATCTTTTAACTAGGTGTGATATCAAACGGCCTTTTTCTGTGTTGGGAAGTATGCACACTGATTA
>JAPXFY010000017.1:60606342-60616342 GCA_030674185.1 Monoplex corrugatus
TGAGGCAACTGAAATGTGGTTTCTAAGAAGAATGTTGAAAGTTTCATGGACAGCCAAGAAAACAAACGAGACAGTCTTGAAAGAGGCAGAAACAAATAAAGAAGATTGGGAAAAGACAAGCGACATTTTATGAGGCAAGAGAAATTAGAGAACATGGTCACAACAGGAAAGCTGGAGGGAAAGAGAACACCGGATAGACCCAAGGAGAAAATACTGGACAGACTTGCAGGATGGCTGAAGACAGAGAGAGTGGGAAATGTACTTGCAGTGACAGGGGAAACATTTGTATGGAGGGCCATGATCGCCAACGCCATGCGGCAGGGCACATGATGATGATTTGTCCGCTAGTGCCATCATGGGTCTGGCGGGCTGAAACAGCTTACGGTCGGTCAACAGCGAGCTGAAAAGCCTGAAGTGGTGGAGAGGTGAAATGCCGCGTGTTAGCTCGCTATCGGTATATTCAGCCCTATCGGTATATTTAGCCCTATCGGTATACAGTCGCGTCTCGGGTTACGAATTTAATTCGTTCCATGACGTAGCTCGTATCTTGAAAAACTCGTATCTTGAAACGAATTTCCCCATTGAAAATAATGGAAATCCAATTAATCCGTTCCACACCCCAAAAATATCAATATAAAAATCAGTTAACATGGTATTTTATGCAGAATTAAAGTAATTTTTCTGACATTTAACAATGATAAATAATATACAGTGCACATGTACTGTGCTTTACCTTTATGAAGAGTCGTGGCTGGCTTGAGGGAGACGATGGGGAGGAGGAGAGGGGTTACTGTGGGGAAGGAGAATCCCCCTCTAATTGAGGAGGGCTCTCTCTTCTTGGGAATTTTACCCCACTGGGACCAGGTTGTTTTTCCAAAAAAGACCTGTCTCATCACAATTAAAAACTTGCTGGGGTATGAACCCCTCACTAATAATGAGTTCTGCTTAATTTCTTTCTTCTTCTTCAGGATAGTGCAGATTGTTGATGACGAACGGTCGTACAACTTGGCGAGATCAGCCACACGTAGACCACGCTCGTGTTTTTCTATGATCTCCTTCTTCAATTCTATGGAAATTGTATCCTTCTTCCTCTTAGCAGCACTGTCCTTAGCAACCATCTTCTTGGACGACATCGTGGGTTACAAAATTTCTTCACGTAAATCACAAAAAAACACTGAAAAGTGCAAATGAACGCAGAGATTTTTCTGCTATGAGAGAACAACGCTTACTGAGAGCGGGATGCAGCGGCGGGAAGCATGTGAAGTAACCACAACGTCGCTCTTAACTGGAGCGAATACTCGTATACCGAGGCGAATTTTCCAAGTATTTTGTGCTCGTAACCTGAATTGCTCGTATGTCGAGATGCTCCTATCCTGAGGTGCCACTGTATTTAACCCTATGGGTATATTTAGCGCTATCGGCATATTCAGCCCTATCGGTATATTTAGTCCTATTGGTATATTTAGTCCTATTGGTATATTTAGTCCTATTGGTATATTTAGCGCTATCGGCATATTCAGCCCTATCGGTATATTTAGTCCTATTGGTATATTTAACCCTATTGGTATATTTAGCCCTATTGGTATATTTAGTCCTATTGGTATATTTAGCCCTATTGGTATATTTAACCCTATCGGTATATTTAGTCCTATTGGTATATTTAGCCCTATTGGTATATTTAGTCCTATTGGTATATTTAGCCCTATTGGTATATTTAATCCTATTGGTATATTTAATCCTATTGGTATATTTAGCCTATTGGTATATTTAGCCCTATTGGTATATTTAGTCCTATTGGTATATTTAACCCTATTGGTATATTTGAGTCCTATTGGTATATTTAGTCCTATTGGTGTATTTAGTCCTATTGGTATATTTAGTCCTATTGGTGTATTTAGTCCTATTGGTATATTTAGTCCTATTGGTGTATTTAGTCCTATTGGTATATTTAGTCCTATTGGTTATTTAGTCCTATTGGTATATTTAGTCCTATTGGTGTATTTAGTCCTATTGGTATATTTAATCCTATTGGTATATTTAGTCCTATTGGTATATTTAGTCCTATTGGTATATTTAGTCCTATTGGTATATTTAGTCCTATTGGTATATTTAGTCCTATTGGTATATTTAGTCCTATTGGTATATTTAGTCCTATTGGTATATTTAGCCCTATTGGTATATTTAGGCCAGTTGGTATATTTAGGCCATTGGTATATTTAGGCCATTGGTATATTTAGCCCTATTGGTATATTTAGTCCTATTGGTATATTTAGCCCTATTGGTATATTTAGGCCAGTTGGTATATTTAGTCCTATTGGTATATTTAGTCCTATTGGTATATTTAGTCCTATTGGTATATTTAGGCCAGTTGGTATATTTAGTCCTATTGGTATATTTAGTCCTATTGGTATATTTAGCCCTATTGGTATATTTAGGCCAGTTGGTATATTTAGTCCTATTGGTATATTTAGTCCTATTGGTATATTTAGGCCAGTTGGTATATTTAGGCCATTTGGTATATTTAGGCCTATTGGTATATTTAGGCCAGTTGGTATATTTAGGCCAGTTGGTATATTTAGGCCAGTTGGTATATTTAGGCCATTTGGTATATTTAGTCCTATGGTATACTTAGGCCAGTTGGTATATTTAGGCCAGTTGGTATATTTAGGCCTATTGGTATATTTAGGCCTATTGGTATATTTAGTCCTATTGGTATATTTAGCCCTATTGGTATATTTAGCCCTATTGGTATATTTAGGCCAGTTGGTATATTTAGGCCAGTTGGTATATTTAGTCCTATTGTATATTTAGTCCTATTGGTATATTTAGTCCTATTGGTATATTTAGTCCTATTGGTATATTTAGTCCTATTGGTATATTTAGGCCAGTTGGTATATTTAGGCCAGTTGGTATATTTAGGCCAGTTGGTATATTTAGGCCAGTTGGTATATTTAGCCCTATTGGTATATTTAGTCCTATTGGTATATTTAGCCCTATGGTATATTTAGCCCTATTGGTATATTTAGGCCAGTTGGTATATTTAGTCCTATTGGTATATTAGTCCTATTGGTATATTTAGCCCTATTGGTATATTTAGGCCAGTTGGTATATTTAGGCCAGTTGGTATATTTAGGCCAGTTGGTATATTTAGCCCTATTGGTATATTTAGCCCTATTGGTATATTTAGGCCAGTTGGTATATTTAGCCCTATTGGTATATTTAGGCCAGTTGGTATATTTAGCCCTATTGGTATATTTAGCCCTATTGGTATATTTAGGCCAGTTGGTATATTTAGCCCTATTGGTATATTTAGGCCAGTTGGTATATTTAGTCCTATTGGTATATTTAGGCCAGTTGGTATATTTAGGCCAGTTGGTATATTTAGGCCAGTTGGTATATTTAGCCCTATTGGTATATTTAGGCCAGTTGGTATATTTAGGCCAGTTGGTATATTTAGGCCAGTTGGTAATTTAGGCCTATTGGTATATTTAGCCCTATTGGTATATTTAGCCCTATTGGTATATTTAGTCCTATTGGTATATTTAGGCCAGTTGGTATATTTAGGCCAGTTGGTATATTTAGGCCAGTTGGTATATTTAGCCCTATTGGTATATTTAGCCCTATTGGTATATTTAGCCCTATTGGTATATTTAGCCCTATTGGTATATTTAGCCCTATTGGTATATTTAGTCCTATTGGTATATTTAGTCCTATTGGTATATTTAGCCCTATTGGTATATTTAGTCCTATTGGTATATTTAGGCCAGTTGGTATATTTAGGCCAGTTGGTATATTTAGGCCAGTTGGTATATTTAGCCCTATTGGTATATTTAGCCCTATTGGTATATTTAGCCCTATTGGTATATTTAGCCCTATTGGTATATTTAGTCCTATTGGTATATTTAGTCCTATTGGTATATTTAGCCCTATTGGTATATTTAGTCCTATTGGTATATTTAGGCCAGTTGGTATATTTAGGCCAGTTGGTATATTTAGTCCTATTGGTATATTTAGTCCTATTGGTATATTTAGGCCTATTGGTATATTTAGCCCTATTGGTATATTTAGGCCAGTTGGTATATTTAGCCCTATTGGTATATTTAGCCCTATTGGTATATTTAGGCCAGTTGGTATATTTAGCCCTATTGGTATATTTAGCCCTATTGGTATATTTAGTCCTATTGGTATATTTAGGCCAGTTGGTATATTTAGGCCAGTTGGTATATTTAGCCCTATTGGTATATTTAGCCCTATTGGTATATTTAGCCCTATTGGTATATTAGTCCTATTGGTATATTTAGTCCTATTGGTATATTTAGCCCTATTGGTATATTTAGTCCTATTGGTATATTTAGGCCAGTTGGTATATTTAGGCCAGTTGGTATATTTAGTCCTATTGGTATATTTAGTCCTATTGGTATATTTAGGCCTATTGGTATATTTAGCCCTATTGGTATATTTAGGCCATTGGTATATTTAGCCCTATTGGTATATTTAGCCCTATTGGTATATTTAGGCCAGTTGGTATATTTAGTCCTATTGGTATATTTAGCCCTATTGGTATATTTAGGCCAGTTGGTATATTTAGCCCTATTGGTATATTTAGGCCAGTTGGTATATTTAGGCCAGTTGGTATATTTAGGCCAGTTGGTATATTTAGGCCAGTTGGTATATTTAGCCCTATTGGTATATTTAGCCCTATTGGTATATTTAGTCCTATTGGTATATTTAGTCCTATTGGTATATTTAGTCCTATTGGTATATTTAGTCCTATTGGTATATTTAGTCCTATTGGTATATTTAGCCCTATTGGTATATTTAGTCCTATTGGTATATTTAGGCCAGTTGGTATATTTAGTCCTATTGGTATATTTAGTCCTATTGGTATATTTAGTCCTATTGGTATATTTAGCCCTATTGGTATATTTAGTCCTATTGGTATATTTAGGCCAGTTGGTATATTTAGCCTATTGGTATATTTTAGCCAGTTGGTATATTTAGGCCAGTTGGTATATTTAGCCCTATTGGTATATTTAGCCCTATTGGTATATTTAGGCCAGTTGGTATATTTAGTCCTATTGGTATATTTAGTCCTATTGGTATATTTAGTCCTATTGGTATATTTAGTCCTATTGGTATATTTAGTCCTATTGGTATATTTAGGCCTATTGGTATATTTAGGCCATTGGTATATTTAGTCCTATTGGTATATTTAGGCCAGTTGGTATATTTAGTCCTATTGGTATATTTAGTCCTATTGGTATATTTAGGCCTATTGGTATATTTAGCCAGTTGGTATATTTAGCCATTGGTATATTTAGTCCTATTGGTATATTTAGCCTATTGGTATATTTAGGCCAGTTGGTATATTTAGGCCAGTTGGTATATTTAGTCCTATTGGTATATTTAGCCTATTGGTATATTTAGGCCTATTGGTATATTTAGGCCAGTTGGTATATTTAGGCCTATTGGTATATTTAGCCCTATTGGTATATTTAGGCCAGTTGGTATATTTAGGCCAGTTGGTATATTTAGGTCCTATTGGTATATTTAGGCCTATTGGTATATTTAGGCCTATTGGTATATTTAGGCCAGTTGGTATATTTAGCCCTATTGGTATATTTAGCCTATTGGTATATTTAGCCCTATTGGTATATTTAGCCTATTGGTATATTTAGTCCTATTGGTATATTTAGCCCTATTGGTATATTTAGCCTATTGGTATATTTAGGCCAGTTGGTATATTTAGCCCTATTGGTATATTTAGCCCTATTGGTATATTTAGTCCTATTGGTATATTTAGCCTATTGGTATATTTAGTCCTATTGGTATATTTAGTCCTATTGGTATATTTAGTCCTATTGGTATATTTAGCCCTATTGGTATATTTAGTCCTATTGGTATATTTAGTCCTATTGGTATATTTAGCCCTATTGGTATATTTAGCCCTATTGGTATATTTAGCCCTATTGGTATATTTAGTCCTATTGGTATATTTAGCCCTATTGGTATATTTAGGCCATTGGTATATTTAGCCCTATTGGTATATATTTAGCCCTATTGGTATATTTAGGCCAGTTGGTATATTTAGTCCTATTGGTATATTTAGGCCTATTGGTATATTTAGGCCTGTTGGTATATTTATGGCCAGTTGGTATATTTAGCCCTATT
The DNA here is from genome assembly GCA_030674185.1 of Monoplex corrugatus. NCBI lineage: Eukaryota > Metazoa > Mollusca > Gastropoda > Littorinimorpha > Ranellidae > Monoplex > Monoplex corrugatus. Next base: position 60,612,514 of record JAPXFY010000017.1, read on the forward strand.
GGTATATTTAGCCCTATTGGTATATTTAGCCCTATTGGTATATTTAGCCCTATTGGTATATTTAGCCCTATTGGTATATTTAGCCCTATTATTTGTGGTATATTTAGCCTATTGGTATATTTAGGCCAGTTGGTATATTTAGGCCAGTTGGTATATTTATGGATATTTGCCAGTTGGTATATTTAGGCCTATTGGTATATTTAGTCCTATTGGTATATTCAGCCCTATCGGTTTATTAAGCCCTATTGGTATATTCAGCCCTAACAGTACATTCAGCCCTATCGGTTCATTAAGCCCTATAGGTATATTCAGTCCTGTCGGTATATTTAACCCTATCGTTGAAAAGAGCATGCACACCAATATCTACAAAATCTAAAGCTTAACGTTTCAACATATTGCTTCGGAAGATTATAAACGTGCACACAATGTAAATGAAAAGGTCACTGTAAACATAGAAATGCACTCATCTTATAGTGCTTGGTACAATTTGACCTCCTATACCGACCTGATTTCGGTTTCGTCTACTTTTACAGCGGACGGTGATACACTTTTTTTTGAACCCCCAACAAATTATTCAAAGCTATTTCATCATATCTGTAGACAGTAATATTTCAATTTAATGTGCACTAAAGAAAATATCTTTAAAATCTTTTTTTTCTATTTAAACAAGTTTGTGATGTTTCTACAATGGAAGGAATGTACATAAAATATAAAGTGGAATGTATTAATTTTTGCATGACTATGCGCGCTGGCTGACCACCGGTGCCAGTGATGAGATACATGTAACAGACCCGGTTGCCAGTGCTAAGTGTTCCTGGGGAGGAGTTGTCAGTCGGAATGTGTGGATGGAAAACACCTGCTTCCATACCGATAGCGCTTGAGTATACCGATAGGGCTGAGTATACCGATAGTGCTATAAGTATACCGATAGGGCTGAGTATACCTATAGGGCTGAGTATACCGATAGGGTGTTAACAGTCGTGTGATATCAACGTCTTCTTCACATCGTCGATCCTGATCTCCCTCGGCCAGCCTCTCGCTGTAAATTCACATTTATCTTTTTTGTTATAGTGGTTACCGAAGTAGCTGATGGAGTTGCATTCTGCTCAGAGGACCAAACCACAGTATTGTCTTGACCAAATCACTGTATGCTCCTATCAAGAGCAACATTATCCCCCGTGGGGATGCCAGGGACTCTTTCTGTATGAATAGTATTACCACCTTCTGGAAATTCTACATTAGAAATTTCTTCTTTTCTGTGACTCTCTTTATTTCTTTCTTCCTCTTCTGCTTTCTGTCATTTCTTCCTATTATTTTCTGCCTTGCTGATCCATTCACCTGATTGTGTTTGATAAAGTCTTATTTACTTTCTCTTAGGATTGATGATTGGGTACATGTGTTATGTGCAGTTTTTGGCTCTAGGGAAATGAGATTGTGGAAGCAATTTTAGATAATTTAGGCCTGTATTTTTACATATGTTTGAGTGTCCTTAGTTACGTTTAAATCTGTATTCAGGTATCTTTTTTTTTAAATCCCCTGAATGATAAATTGGACAGAGTGGTCAACGCCAGGAACATGTACTTACTAGATTATGTGCGCGAATGCGTTGATATGTGTACTGAATTTTCTTTTCTTTTTTTCCAGTTGAAGTATTGTGTGTTTTGAAACGGTTATATAGCTGTACGCAGTCGGTTGGGTTTTAAACGAAACAATAAAAAACAGAAAGTATCATCATCATCATCATGTGCCCTGCAGCATGGTGTTGGCGATCATGGCCCTCCATATGTATCTATCCCTTGTTTCCGCAAGCACATCTTCCACATTCTCTGTCCTCAGCCACCCTGCAAGTCCGTCCAATATTTTCTCCCTGGGTCTACCTGGTGTTCTTTTTCCCTCCACCTTTCCTGTTGTGACCAGGAGCTCTAATTCCCCTTTCCTCATAAAGTGGCCTATAAATGTTGCTTGTCCTTTCCTAATCTTTCTTATCAATGACCTTCTTGCGTCTGCTTCCATCAAGACTGTGTCATTTGTTTTCTTTGCTGTCCATGGAACTCTCAACATTCTTCTTAGAAATCACATCTCGGCTGCCTCGATCTTGTTCTGGATTTGCTTGTTGACTGTCCATGCCTCACAACCGTATAACATTATCGGTTCTATACAACATTCAAGAACTCTTCTCCTGATGTTAGTTGATAGGCATTTGCTTTTCATCTTCTTGAATGCTGTTTTGGCTTGGCCGATTCTGCTGGAAAACAACAACAAAAACAACAACAACAACAACAACAACAACAACAAAACAAACAACAACCCCGAAAAATAATCAATATGAATAAGAGCAACATTTTCACATCAGGGGCAAGACCAACCCAGAGCTAATGTCTGCATGACACATATTACTGTATCTCGTGGTCAGGTGTCCAAGAAACTTGTACAGGATTCAGGAAACAAACGTTTCCGCATTGTCGTCTCATGCGATTGTGATCAGGTCGCTATGATGACAAATATCCTGAATCGTCGTTATAGTCATCCGTGTATGTGTGGTTATCCCTTGCTGACGACTTATGACAAATATCCGAAAGTGATCTGTTGTACTTATATAGAAATGTATCTAATTCGTCTACATATGTAATCATTTCTACACACACAAAACACACACACACCACACACACACACACACACACACCACACACACACACACACACACACACACACACCACACACACGCACACACACACCACAACACACTACATACATATATACACAACACATACATACATACACACACACATACCTACAGACACACACACACAACAAATTACACACACACATACATACATACATGCATACAGACACACACAACAAATTACACACACACACACAACAAATTACACACACACACACACAACACACACACACACCACACACACACACACACACACACACACACACACACACACACACACACACACACACACACACACAAGTAGACTGTCCAGTGAGAAGCTGAATGATACTCTATCAATACATTAATTGTGTTATGTGTCAATCTATTTGGAGAACACACCACACACGCACACATAAGGGATTGTCTAGCGAGAAGCAGACATTCTACCAATACGCTAATTGTGTTATCTGTTACTTACTTGGAAAATTTTCTTTTTTTTTTTCTTTTCTCTCTTTTTTTGTTTGTGGACAAGTCATTCTAAAGCAGGCTAGATTGCTGTTTTCACAGAAACACGGAGCTGAGATTTCGTGTTTCGAGTTCAGTCTCATCCCTTAATATAAAAGCTGGCTTGTTCCCTGCCCATCTTAACCCTTTGCCTCCCGCACCCTGTCCACCAGCATCCTGCATTGTCAACCATGCTAGCAAAGTAAAAACTCAACCCTTTGACTCCTTCACCCTATCTACAAGCTTCCTGGAGGAAGCTGATGCATAGGGTGCAGGAATCAAAGGGTTAAGTTTTTGCTGTTGGTGAATAGGTTGAGGGAGTCAAAGGTAAAATCCTTGCAGTTGGTGGATAGGGTGCGGGAGTCAAAGGGTAGAATTTTTGCAGTTGGTGGATATGGTGAGGGAGGCAAGGGGTTAAGTTTTTGCAGTTGGTGGATAGGGTGTGGGAGTCAAAGGGTTGAATTTTTGCAGTCGGTGGATATGGTGTGGGAGTCAAAGGGTTATGTTTTTGCAGTTGGTGGATAGGGTGTGGGAGTCAAAGGGTAGAATTTTTGCAGTTGGTGGATAGGGTGTGGGAGTCAAAGGGTTGAATTTTTGCAGTTGGTGGATAGGGTGTGGGAGTCAAAGAGTTAAGTTTTAGCAGTTGTGGATAGGGTGTGA
>JAPXFY010000017.1:60626342-60636342 GCA_030674185.1 Monoplex corrugatus
ATAGAGAGAGTAGAATATGACAGACAGACAATGACAAAGAGAGTAGAGAGTGGAGGAGATTGACTGATCTGTTGATGGAGTACGTGTGAGAGGGGAGAAGATGCAGAATGTTGTAAGGTCAAGTAGTAGAGGAAGTGAGGGTAGGGTTGTTTCTCTGTTTGTGTCTGTTTTCTCTTCTGTTTTTTCTCCTCTCTGTCCATCACCTGATGAATTCAACAGCTACAACAGCTCTAAGGATGAACCAACGGCACTAACTAACTGACAAGTATTAGTTTCTGGATCTATCTTCTCTGTGTTGTGTGTGTGTGTGATTGTGCAAATGAATGAAGATGATTTGGCGTGTGTGTTGTGTGTGTAGTGTGTGTGTCGTGTGTGTGTGTGTGTGTGTATAGGATGTTTTGTTTAAAATCTCTCTGTGTGTTGTGTGAGTGTGTGTGTGGGGGGTGTGTTGTGTGTGTGTGTGTGTGTGTGTGTGTGTGTGTGTGTGTGTGTGTGTGTGTGTGTGTGTGTATTGATAAAGCTCCTGTTTGTTCATTCTGACTGTAGAATGTGCACGAGTTAGAAGTGAGCTAAAGGAGTGGTTACGCAACGACTACTAACTGGAAAGGTAGTGTGTTGGATTCTCTTTCTCATGTGTGTGTGTGGGGGGGGGGAGGTAGGGAATCGGGGTGGGTGGGAGTGGGATATAGGAGTTCGCGACTATTGTTAAAATCATCTTGTGGTGTGTGTGTGTGTGTGTGTGTTGTGTGTGTGTGGTGTGTGTGTGTGTGTGTGTGTGTGTGTGTGTGGTGTGTAGTGTGTGTGTTTGTTGTGTGTGTTTGTGGTGTGTTTGTGTGTGTGTGTGTGTGGAAAGAGAGAGAGAGAGTGAGTGAGTGCGAGTGTGTACATAATGTGTTACGTAGAGAGAGAGAGAGAGAGGAGAGAGAGAGGAGAGAGACAGACAGACAGACAGATAGAGACAGAGAGGAGGGATGGAGAGAGAGAGTGAGAGAAAGAGAGAGAGACGGAGAGAGAGAGAGAGACAGACAGACAAACAGAGAGCCAGAAAATCAGACAGAGAGACAAGAGAGACAGAGACAGAGATAGACAGAGAAAGAACAGATAAAATTGGTGCTTGACTGTACACATTTAACATGAATAAAATATTTGCGTAGGTCAGTGAATCGTATTTAGTAATCACGAGAAATATGGACGACAAGATAAACGTGAAATAACAGCGATGACACAAATGACACAACACCAAGAACTTGATCAACAGACCATTCACAGAATGACAGACTTGAGGGGCAAAAATCTAACGTCTTTCGATCCCAGACAGCGGTATGTTAAATAGTTCGTGTCGACCATTGACAATGGAGAGTCAAAAATATCCTTGTTACGCACGAGTAGAACTCTGCCCAGCTATCTGTTGATTGGGACATACACGTGTGACGAAGGGAGAAGAGTGGCAGAATGGTTGGTTAATGGTTCAAACGTTCACCTACCAAAAGTACCTCGAGGGTCCAGGGTTCGTTTCCCGTTTGAGGCCTCGACTTTTCTCTTCCTGTCATTTTTCTGCCTCCTGGTCCATTCACCTGTGTGTGTTCGATAAAGTCTTACATAACTGCTCTTAGGATTGATAACTGGGTGCATGTATTAAGTTAACTGGGTGCAATGTATTAAGTTAACTGGGTGCATGTATTAAGTGCATTTTTGGCTTTGTCAAATGTGATGTGCAGAAGCAACTATAGATAATTTAGGCCTGTTTTTATTGTACGTTTCGGTGTCCTTAGTCGTGTTTGTGTTTGTATTCAGGTATGTTTTTTTTAAAATCCCCTGTGTGATAAATTGGACGGAGTGGTCAACGCCAGGGGCATATCCTTAAATTATGAGCGCGAATGCGTGATTTGTGTACTTAATTTTCTTTTCCAGTTTTGTTTTTTCTGCTGAAGTATTGCGTATGTTTTGAAAGTGTTATAGCCCTGGTTTGGCTCTACGCAGTCGGCTGGGCTTTAAAAGAAGAAGAGGAAGAAGAAGAAGATTAAGAAGAGGAGGAAGAAGAAGAGGAGGAAGATGAAGATGAAGAAGAAGAAGAAGAAGATGAAGAAGAAGAAGAAGAAGAAGAGAAAGAAGAGAAGAAGAAGAAGAAGAAGAAGAAGAAGAAGAAGAAGAAGAAGAAGAAGAAGAATGCGAAGAAGAAGAAGAAGAATGCGAAGAAGAATGCGAAGAAGAAGAAGAAGAAGAATGCGAAGAAGAAGAATGCGAAGAAGAAGAAGAAGAAGAAGAAGAGAAAAGAAGAAGAAGAAGGAAAAGAAGAAGAAGAAGGAAAAGAAGAAGAAGAAAAGAAGAAGAAGAAGAAGAAAAGAAGAAGAAGAAGGAAAAGAAAAGAAGAAGAAAGAAGAAGAAGGAAAAGAAGAAGAAGAAGGAAAAGAAGAAGAATGCGAAGAAGAATGCGAAGAAGAAGAAGAAGAAAGAAAAGAAGAAGAAGAAGAAGAAGAAGAAGGAAAAGAAAGAAGAAGAAGAAGAAGAAGAAGAAGAAGATCATCAACAACAACAACAATAACAAAAACAACAACAGCAACAACAATCGCAACAGCAGTAACAACAACAATACTAACCCAACCAACCAACGAACCAACCAACCAACGAACCAACCAACCAACCAACGAACCAACCAACCAACCAACCACCAACCAAACCAACCAACCAACCAACCAATCAAACAAACAGAACAAACAAACAACCCCCCACCCGCCACCCACAAAATAACAATGTAAGATAAACGGCTAGGTTTTATAAAAAAAAAAAAAAAGGAAAAAAAAAAGAAATGGGTCTGTTAGTTTGTTCAATAAGCCGGCTGTGAGGGAACTCAAGACATGATGTATGATGTCTCCAACTCAATCTCAGCCTGCAACATAAAATCTGACAGCGTCAGCTACGTCCCTGATAGCTCCCCCCTACCCGCTTTGCCCTCCGCTCCTTCTCTCCCCCATTTCAAGATCTTGCCAAAACACAAAGTTTTGCGCTGGCTCAAGGACTTTGCCTCATAATTACCAGCGGCTTTGGGTGGAGCGTGTATGGAATTATCCGGGTGTGATGAATCTCTTTTGAGCAAACTCCAAACTCCAACTCGTATGTTCATGTCGTTCCCCCTTTCCCCCCTCTCTCTCCCCAAGTTCGTCTGGGTCTCTCCTGGAGAGCGAGAGAGAGAGAGAGAGAGAGAGAGAGAGAGAGAGAGAGAGAGAGAAAGAGAGAGATAGACAGACAGACAGACAGACAAGAGAGACAGGGAGACAGAGACACAGAGAGACAGAGAGAGAGAGAGAAGAGAAAAGAGAGAAAGAGAGAAAGAGAGAGACAGAGACAGAGATAGCGACAGAGACAGGGATGGAGACAGAGACAGAGATAGCGACAGAGATAGAGATGGAGACAGAGACAGAGATGGAGACAGAGACAGAGATGGAGACAGAGACAGAGAGAGAGAGAGAGAGAGAGAGAGTGAGAGAGAGAGAGAGAGAGAGAGAGAGAGAAAGAGAGAGAGAGAGACTTAAGGATACGAGAGTCCAGTCCTAAGTCTATTTGGCATGGACAGCCACAATAACGACTATTGTACACGAAAATTTGACTTTATCTTCTGTATGTGGGTCCGTTCGTACATTTGTTAGTTCCCCCCCTCCCTCTTTAACAATCTCCGTACGTGTACCCCAACCACAGGTCTCTCTCTGTCACTACTCTTCTTTATGTGTGGCTCTTGCGGGCTTGAAATCCAGATTTTTGTTGTTGTTTTGTTTCTTTAGTATGGTCTTCAAGTCCTTGACAGTCGCTTCTCTGTCAGGGTATGAACGCTGCTGACAGGATTATAACACAAGACAACCCTCTCATAAAGCAGGTCACCAAACAGGCATTTTTAAAGTTATGCGCCTATCTACAGTACGTCAGCCCCTGTCTATTGTACTCAGTTATTTCTAACGCTTTTTACCACAACGGAATTTTCGTAAGAATTTCTTTACTTTGGGGAGTGTCCGTTGCCATAGTGCAGTGCCACTTGTTTGTTTTCTGGATGTGCGTATTTTTTTTTTATCATCATTTTATGTCTGTTTTGCCAAAGGGATCTTTTTTGAGGTCCTGTTTTTTTTTTACATGTACTAATTCATCGTCTAGTCCCGAGGACTAGCACCCGCTTACAATTCAAGGAATCATCATCACCATCTCTCTCCCTCGCCAGGATCGGCGGTAGGAGCCACGATCGACGTCACAAGTTTCTCCAGGTCACACGATTGAGACATCTGTGGACGATCTCCAGGATCCCCAGACCACAGACTTCAGCGATGTTGTTGAAATAGGAGGTGTGTGGTCGTTCCTTTCTTCTCCTCGCCTCAACTTTCCCCTGCAGGACCGTTGACATCAGATCTGTTTTGGTGTGTCTGATTGCATGGCCTACGTATTTCAGCTTTCAGCAGCTGGCACCTGACATTTAGTTCCTTTAACACGATATCGTTTGTTGTTCTGTCTGTCCATTTGACACTGAAAGTCGTCTATAGAGCCACATTTCTGTTGCATTGATTTTATTTTCTTCGTCTTGTCTTAGTGTCCAGGCTTCGCAACCATACATTAAAACAGGCCAAATAAAAATGTTCATCATTCTTAGTTTTAAATCTCTGAGAAGCCTCTTTCATTCCATACACTGAATAACTGGATGATTTTTTGTTTTGCAATGCCAATTCTTGTTTTCACAACTTTGGTGCAGGAGCCGACATTTGCTTTGACAGATACTTAAATACATTTTCTAAGTCTGTTTTATTTATTTGAATGTTTGGATGTTCCTGGCAATTCAAGGAAGGGGGAAAGAAAATCCTTGAGCAACCGGGAATCGAACCTGAGATTTTCTCGCTTCCCGGTGAATGTTTTGACCACTGAGCCATCACATAACGTGTAAGCAAGCTTAAGTTCAGGTCCTGACAAAAATTAACCAAACCCTTTTGCTAAGGCTGATTCTCGATGTACTGTACAGTTACAGGTGAGCACGCTATGTCCAGCTTCAAAACCTTATTGTCAGGCTTTCAAACCTATCTTAACTTTTCCCTTACAGTTTCTGATCTATTGTATCAAGCTAATGTCAGTACGCTATCGTTTAAGTAATCTAGCTTTCAAACATGTAACCACAACCATTTCACTAAATTTAACCATATCCCCTATACTATCCCTGCACTTCTTTCGAAAAGAGTCCCATTGGATTCTGAGGCAGAAATATTAGTACCAGTGATAACTTACAAGATGGTCAGGCACTCCTGACGTTCTCTTTATCTATCTGTCTGTCTGTCTGTCTTTATCTATCTATCTATCTATCTATCTATCTATCTATCTATCTATCTATCTATCTATCTGTCTGTCTATCTATCTATCTATCTATCTATCTGTCTGTCTGTTTGTCTGTCTATCTATCTATCTATCTATCTATCTATCTGTCTGTCTGTCTGTCTGTTATCTATCTATCTATCTATCTGTCTATCTATCTATCTATCTATCTATATCTGTCTGCGTCTATCTATCTATCTATCTATCTATCTATCTATCATCTATCTGTCTGTCTTCTATCTATCTCATCATCATTCATCTATCTATCATTTAATCTATCTTATATCTATCTATCTATCTATCTGTTTATCTATCACACACACACACACACACACACACACACACACAACACACCACACACACACACACATAACAATATATATATATATATTATATATATATATATATATATATATATCTAGTATCTATCGACCTACTGTACCTTCTACCTATCAATATACATTATATGTAGTATGTTATATATAGTATTTTATTTATGTATTATATGTTATGTGTGGTGTGTGTATGTGTGTGTGTGTGTGTGCGCGCGCGCGCGTGTGTGTAACAATAATACAGAAAATTCAGGGTTTCTACTTCTTTTGAAGAAGTATTAGATGAAATAAAACTTGACGTGAAGCGAGGACAATGGCAGGACTGTTACAACAATGAAAACAGATGTAGATGTTTACAGAGATTCCCGAGAAATTGCTTGTAGCCAACTTTTCTCCTTTGGTGCTAATCTTGGGCACTGTTTGGGTCCGTGTGATTTTGCCCTAATAGCTACGACTTCCAGACTTACGTATTCGAGGTTCCTCAACAGTCTGCACGTTTGTCTGGAATCTGGTAAAAGCTCTATCCAGAAACAGCTGAGAATGTCATGGTAATACGTGTTTGCCACACACACGGACAGAAACACAGACAAAGTCTTTCTTATGGAGGTGGATATGAAAGAAAAATCTTCTTTATCTTAAAGCTCAGTTTCAGTTTCAGTTTCAGTTTCTCAAGATGACGCCCATCCCCTCTATTTTAAAGAAGTCGAATATCTGAGCAACGTGATGTACAAAACAAAATGACTACCTGGAAGATGTGAACAGGAGAAGGGTTGTATGACGCCAGTTTTCCTCACACTATCCATCCAGGTCTTCCTTGGTCTGCCTCTCGTTTTAACTCTTTGACTTCCGAACCCTGGCCACCAACTGCAAAAACATTAACCCTTTGATTCCCTCAGCCTATCCACCAGCTTCCTGCAGGACATGTTGGTGTTGCTACCACCATTTCTTTATCTTGGTGTGTCAGGAACCAGAAAAAAAGACGAAAGAAGAATACGAACGCGTATTTAATACAACAAAACAAGAGAGGCGCAAATTTTCGGCCAACTGGCCTTTGTCAAGCGTAAGATTACAAACAAACAAACACTAAATACAAAAAAAAAAAATTGAGAAAAAGACTGAAACTTCCCTGCTGCTGTCTTCAAAGTGAGAAAAGGTGTGTCAGTTCATGTTCTGTCTGGTCTTGTTGATAATCCTTCTGTAAAGAACATATTTTACAGGTGATGATTCTGTGCTCCAGTAGTTAAGTTTAGTGAAGGTGCAGGTCTGACACTGATATGTCTGGGTGGAAATAATAATGGAGTTGATAAACTTGGCTTGTCTTTCAGTAGGAGTGTTCCGGTGTTTCAGTGGGGTATCATCATCATCATCAAGTGCCTGCCACATGGCGTTGGCGATCATGGCCCTCCATATGTATCTATCCCTTGTTGCCACAAGCACATCTTCCACCCTCTTTGTCTTCAGCCACTCTGCAAATCCGTCTACCTGGTGCTCTCTTTCCCTCCATGTTTCCTGTTGTGACTAGGTGCTCCATTCCCATTTCCTCATAAAATGGCCTATAAATGTTGCCTGTCTTTTCTTAATCTTCCTTATGAATGATCTTCGTGTGTCTGCCTCCATCAAGACTGTCTCGTTTGTTTTCTTTGCTGTCCATGAAACTCTCAACATTCTTCTTTGAAACCACATCTCGGCTGCCTCAATCTTGTTCTGCCTTTGCTTGTTGACTGTCCACGCCTCACAGTGGGGTATGTTAATTAACCTTATTCGCCTTCAGGATTCTGATTTCAATCTCGAAGTTGAGTCTTCTATCTTCTGTGAAAACGCTGCAAAAGTATTTGTATTTGTATCCATTCATTTGTTTGATTTTAGTACTACTCATGCTAAGTTTGTACTAGTGTTGTACTGATCTTCATCTTGGTTTTGCTGATATTGATTTTCATGTTGTAATTTTCACAAGTTGAGTAGAGGTTAGTTGCACACACACAAAAATCGACTTCATGTTAAACTCTCTGTCTGTCTGTCTGTCTGTCTTTGTCTGTCTCTATTTTTTCTGTCTTTGTCTCTCGCTCTCTCTCTCTGTGTCTGCCTGTCTCTGTCTGTCTGTCTGTGTGTCTGTCTGTCTCTCTGTCTGCCTGCCTGTCTGTCTACCTGTCTTCCTGCCTGCCTGCTCCTGTCTGTCTGTCTGTCTGTCTGTCTGTCTGTCTCTCTCTCTGTTCTTTCTCTCTCTCGTGAAGATAATATGGACAACGGGCTTTTCAGGCTTTTGAGCAATGAGTCTTACGATCACTTTATGAAATAGTCAACACACAAGTTGTTAACCTTTAACTTCTGAACTGCTGCGAGGTAAAGTACAAACGTACACCTTTCATCCAAGGATGGGGTGTACAAATTCTTATACAATTTGCTCTGTGCCTATGATACATATTAAAAATGTTTGTAAGTGTATCAGTGAATGCTCACGTTAAAAAAAAAAAAAGAAAAAAGAAAAAGTTAAAGTGGCTGACGAGCTGTTGACAGACGCACGTATTCGAAAGCCAACCTTTGAGCTTGGCCAGGCAATGCAAACACGCAATTCGCTTCCGCCTTCGGTCTCCTACACGGGGACCAGTTTTGGGCGACAGGGAAGTACATTGTCACCACCACTATCACCACAACACCCACTCACACCGACACATGATGTGTCTTTCCTCCTGTTCAGTTCTTAGTCCGCTCTAATGCGGTGTTTCTAGATATAGCTTACCTCTGTGTAGGCAAGGACTAGGATTGTGTTACAACCCAGATAGGCCTATCGTGCTGTGGGTTCACAAGTTCTGCTAAAGTAACGCGCTACTTCGTCGAACTTTTTGTGTGTGTGTGTGTGTGTGTGTGTGTGTGCTAGTGTATAGTACTGACAGGTTTTTTTTTTCCTTCTTTGCGGACCGATCTGGTGTTAAAGAATGTTCATGACGTGCTTTTGTGCCAAGATGGACATATAATTCAATGCTTCGTGTTGATATTGCTGTATGTGAAGTTCTGTGACTTAGAAAGACATCTGTATCGCCTATAGTTAATACAAGTACACAGTTTTATACATTCCACGATCGACGCTTTAGGGGTGTCTTCTCTAGCTATAATACGAATAAAGCCTTCTGACCAGTTTGTCGTATTCAGATATGTGCAAGGATGTGACATTCTTCAACCATTTAAAGGATTGATAGTGGGTCATTTTTGGTAAGAATCAAACATCACAGAAAAACAAAACTAAACAAAACGAAACGAAACAAAATTGAAGTCCACTACTGAACTGATTTCGTTTGAAGAGGTTTTAGTCTCGAATGCCAACACAGAAGATTTAGATAGGTCAGCGATTTGACAGGCTTACAGGATAACGAGGAAGGTTGGAAGAAAAAGTGTTAAACTTACATATGAAAGTATAAACATGGACAGAACTTGTGTTCTTTTCGTCCAACGTATACAAACTTAGCGCTAACTTAACCCTTGACACGACTACAAACCCTGATTACACCCCCCCCCCCCCACTCTAATCTGTACCACTTGCCTTGATCTAACCATAACCTGCAAAATCAGGTTGGCTGTGGAACCTTGAACTGAACGAGGCAGGTTTACTGGTTTAGGGAGGGGAAAACCTACTGTGTCGATTTTTCTAAACTGGAGACGTAGCCAAGACTCACAGCTAAAAAGTGTACACACTTGGGAGAAGTGGGTCATAAAAAGCTTAACTACTGTCTGACAGTGACGCTGATGTAGTCTATCTGTGAGGCGAGGCAAGGGGAGTGTGTCAATGTGACAGGTACCTCTTGTCGACAGTGGAGACAGGGTTTTGTCAAACGTTGTGAACGGGGTGTGTTCAAGCCTTCGCCTGCCCAAGGTAAGATAATCTATAAACACGTAGGTCTACCGTACGTAGTTGTGTGTGTGTGTGTGTATGTGTGTGTGTGTGTGTGTGGTGCGTGCGTGCGTGCGTGCGTGTGTGTATGTGTATGACTTTTGACTTTTAGAATTATATGTATTCAATGGGATTTTACATAAAAGTATCATTGAAATCCTTGTTATGTTGATTGTTCGTTGGAATATTGATTCTTGTGTGGATTGTGGATTCTTGCCACAGTGGATTGTGTAATGTTATGTGGATTGTGGATTGTTATGTAGAATGTGAGGTTGTCTTTGACTTTAGCATATAAATGAGCTGTCCATAATTCGTGTTTGAATATGACATGCACATACACACACACATATACATACACACACGCGCACCACACACACACGCGCATACACACACACACACACACACACACACACACACACACACACACAAATACATAGGCAGATAGATAGAC
>JAPXFY010000017.1:60646342-60648842 GCA_030674185.1 Monoplex corrugatus
TCAGATGGTTGCGTTAGAAAGACGGTCACTCGATCTGCGTGAGGACGAAAATTGATACCGTAATGCTTTACAGTTCTCCAACATTTTGAACAAAGAGCGCAACTACTGAATGACTCACCTGTCAGTTTTGTGAATAAAGGACTCCCGGTAATAGCGAGAGGAAAAAAAGCTATCAGTCGATGGTCTAAATACACACACGCGCGCGCACACACACACACACGCACACACATAACACCACAAAACACACACCACACACACACACACACACACACACACACACACACACACACCACACACACTCATACGCACACTCATACGCACACTCACATACACACACATGCGCACACGCACATACATATACACACACACGCGCACGAGCACACACACACACATACACACACACACACACACAAGCATGCATGCACACACACACACACACACACCACACACACACACACACAAGCATGCACGCACACAAACAGACGCATATCCACATATGCACGCTTGTGTGCACATGTTTACGACATGCACACTCATACACACACACACAAACACATGCATGCACACACGCACACACAAACACGCACACCAACCCACCCACACCCACATATACAGGTACACGGACACACGCACGCACACAAACAAACGCTGATACACATATGCACGCTTGCGTGCGCACGTGTATGACACACACACACACATACACACTCACACTTACAAACACGCGCACACTTACACAAACAGGCACGTGCACACACACACACACACACACACACAGAGACACAGACACACACAGACACACACAGACACACAGACACACACACACACACACACAGACACACAGACACACACAGACACACTCACTCACACACCACACACACACACACACACACACACACACACACACACACACACACACACACACACACACACACACACACACAAGGCATGCCTCAGGCATTCCGTAAATTGAAGCAAATATTAATTCTCTTTGAAACCAGGATGTCAACAGGTTCAGCTGGTTTTTCCATCCACCCGACCCATTCAGTCTAACCACAGACATAGATAGGGAGACAGACATTTGGTTATCTGTCGCTGCCTATGATTGATCACAATAGAGAAACAGGCAACCAGCTCCGTCACACTCTGTGATATGAACATAGACATGGATAGGGAGACAGTCAACTTGGCACACCTTCACTGGCTCCCTGTATCAAAGCGCATACAGTACAAACTAGACACCATGTGCTACAAAAGCCTCAATAACGCAGCCCCCGATTACCTGTCAAGCCTACTTGAGATCTATCTTCCCTCACGTACCCTCCGCTCTGCCTCCGATCCTCTGACTTTTCGCTTTCCACGCACTAAGCTCAATACCTATTGTCCACGAGCTTTCTGTTTCTGGTCCACTCTCCTGGAACAAACTTCCTCTCTCAGTCCGTCAGCAACCTACTTTTGTCTCCTTCAAGTCCGCTCTCAAAACTCACCTTTTCTCCTCCGCATAAAATCCTAACCTCACTCAACCCCCCCCCCCCTCTGCAGCCTGTCTCCGCTGGGAGGGGAATCACATGGTTATAATATATAATTGTATATGCTATGCTCTCTATAATTTTCCATTGCTTTTATTCTTGCTTTTATTGCTTTTATTCTTTCTCCCCATTTATAGCCATGCGTGTGGTGTGTGTGTGTGTGTGTGTGTGTGTGTGTGTGTGTGTGTGTGTGTGTGTGTGTGTGTGTGTGTGGGTGTGTGCGTGTGTGTGCGGGCGTGCGTGCGTGCGTGTGTGTCTGCTTCAGCGCTTAGATTTGATTTTATCAAGATTTTGCGCTATATAAATATTGTAATTATATTATCATTATTATATTATTGTTTTGTCACACTCTGTGATATGATCATAGACATGGATAGAGAGACAGGCAACTGGCTCGCCGTCACACTCTAATAATAATAATAATAATAATTACAATATTTATATAGCGCAAAATCTCGATAAAAATCAAATCTAAGCGCTGAACATACACTTACGCACGCGCGCACACACACGCACACACACACACTTACACATGGCTATAAATGGGGAAAAAGAATAAAAGCAATGGAAAATTATAGAGAGCATATTATATACAAATATATATTACAATGTGATTCCCCTCCGAGTGGAGACAGGCTACAGAGGGGGGATGAGTGAGGTCAGGATTTTATGCAGAGGAGAAAAGGTGAGTTTTGAGAGCGGACTTCAAGGAGACAAAAGTAGGTTGCTGACGGACAGAGAGAGGAAGTTTGTTCCAGGAAAGTGGACCAGAAACAGAGAAGGCTCGTGGACCATAGATATTGAGCTTGGTGCGTGGAAAGCGAAAAGTCAGAGGATCGGAGGCAGAGCGGAGGGTACGTGAGGGAACATAGATCTCAAGTAGGCTTGACAGGTAATGGGGGGCTGCGTTATTGAGGCTTTTGTAGCCATGGTGTCTAGTTTGTACTGTATGCGCTTTGATACAGGGAGCC
>JAPXFY010000017.1:60658842-60668842 GCA_030674185.1 Monoplex corrugatus
TATCAATCCTAAGAAAAAGTATGTAAGACTTTATCGAACACATACAGGTGAATGGACCAGCAAGGCAGAAAATGATAGGTAGAAATGGCAGAAAGTTAAGAAACAAGGCAGAAACAAAGAAAGTGACAGAAAAGATGAAATTTCTAGCACAGAATTTCCAGAAGGTGGGGATACTATTTATACTAAAAGAGCCCACGGCATCCCCACGGGGGAAAGTGTTGTATGTAATAACATCATCATTATCGTCGTCCCCTCATGATCATCGTGACCATCATCATCATCGTCGTCGTCATCACCCTCATCATCGTCATTGTCATTGTCATCGTCATTATCATCGCCGTCGTGGTCGTGGTCGTCATCAGCGTTGTTGTCGCCATCATCGTTATCATCATCTCATCAGTTTCGTGTTTCGTGAATTATAGTCGCCATCCAGTCAGCTTATTGTGAAAAGTGACATTATCGTCGTCATCATCATCATCATCGTCATTAACGGCACTTTTGTCATTGTCGTCGTCATCATAATCATCTAGAGACATCATCACCATCATCGTTTATTGTTTATGGGGCATCGATGTTGCTGAAGGACGATGGATGCAGATTTTCACTATTTTTTTTTAATCCTCCATCACCCTCTCCTTTTTCTTCCTGTAAACACAACACACAACACAACACAACACAAACACAACACAAACACGGCACAACACGGCACGGCACGGCACGGCACGGCACGGCACGGCACGCACGGCACGGCACGGCACAACATAACATAACACAGCACAGCACACAGCACAGCACAGCACAACACAACAAACAAACATAACATAACATAACATACATACATAACATAACATAACATAACATAACATAACATAACATAACATAACATAACATAAATAACATAACATAACACAACACAACATAACATAACAACACACACAACACAACACACAAACACACACACACACAACACACACACAACACACAACATACATCACAACACACACAACACATACACAACACATCACACACACACCTACCACACCCCACACCACCACAACACACAACCACACCCACCCACCACCCACACCACCACACCACCCAAACCCCACCACACACCACAGAATGACAAGTCGCTTGATAGAAGAACTTCACGAAGAGGTGGAAAAGTAGAAGGTAATTACACGAAGAGGTGGAAAAATAGAAGGTAATTACACGAAGACGTAACGAAAAAAAAAACACCACTCTGTAAGGTTCAGTCATGTCATAATGTATGCACAGTTTAGGTAGTTCTACATGCCAAAACAGACTAATTAATATTCTAGTCATGTCATAATGTATGGCACAGTTTAGTGTCAGTTCTACATGCCCATAACAGACTAATTAATATTCTAGTCATGTCATAATGTATGGCAAGTTTAGTGTCAGTTTACATGCCCATAACAGATAATTAATATTTAGTCATGTAATGTAGGCACAGTTTAGTGTCAGTTTACATGCCCATAACATACTAATTATATCTAAGTCATGTCATAATTATGGCACAGTTTAGTTAATTTACTGCCCATTCAGACTAATTAATATTTATCATTTAAATGTTATTGGCAATTTAGTGTCAGTTTACATGCCATAACAGACTAATTAATATTCTAGTCATGTCAAATGTATGGCACAGTTTAGTGTCAGTTCTACATGCCCATAACAGACTAATTATATTCTAGTTGTCATAATGTATGGCAAGTTTAGTGTCAGTTCTACATGCCCATAACAGACTAATTAATATTCTAGTATGTCATAATGTATGGCACAGTTTAGTGTCATTCTACATGCCCATAAATACTAATTATTTTATTCATGCCATAATTATGGCACTTAGTGTCATATTAATGCCATAACAACTACTTAATATTATATTATGTCATATGTATGGCACAGTTTAGTGTCAGTCACATCCATAACAGACTAATTAATATTCTAGTCATGTATAATTGGCAGTTTAGTGTCAGTTTACATGCCCATAACAGACTAATTAATATTCTAGTCATCAATTATGGCAATTTATGTCAGTTCTACATGCCCATAACAGACTAATTAATTTCTAGTCATGTCATAATGTATGGCACAGTTTTAGTCAGTCACTACATAATTACAATATTCATTTATGTCATGCACATAGTATTGACACATAATAATTTTCTAGTCCATAAACAATTATATTCTTATGCCATAATTAGACAATTATTAGTTTCAATGCTAACAGTTTAGTATGTTCTAGCCATAGTATAATATCAGTTATATGTCAGTTTACATCTCCATACAGCTAATTAATATTCTAGTCATGTATAATGTATGGCAAGTTTAGTGTCAGTTCTACATGCCCATAACAGACTAATTAATATTCTAGTTGTCATATTATGGCCAGTTTATGTTTCTACATGCCTACATATAAATTTATTAATTTAGTTGTGTATTATGCCCATTAAATATTATTCAATAAAGACAGTTTTTATTCTAATCCATAAATATAATTTGTTTCATATATGGCCATTTTAGTCAGTTCTAATTAAATAATTAATGTCAGTAATGTATGGCACAGTTTAGTGTCAGTTCTATCCCAAACAGACTAATTAATATTCTATCATGTCAAATGAGGCTAGTTTAGTTCTACATGCCCAAACAGACTAATTATATTTCTAATATGTCATTAGTTTAATGCCCAACAGTAATTATTTCTATCATGCATATACAGCTAATTAATATTCTATCATGCATAATGTATGGCAATTAGTCAGTTATCTACAGCCCATAACAGACAATTATATTTAGTCATGATATGTGCACAGTTTAGTGTCAGTTCTACATGCCCATAACAGATAATTAATATTCTATGTCATAATGTATGGCACAGTTTAGTGTATTCTACATGCCCATAACAGACTAATTAATATTCTAGTATGTAATGTAGGCACATTTAGTGTCATTCAATGCCATAACAGACTAATTAATTTCAGTCATGTCATAATTATCTAGTTTATGCAGTTATATCATACAATTATGAATTTAGTCAGTCTAATGTGCAACATTTATTCAGTTTAATTTAGACATTAATATCTAGTATGTCATAATGTATGGACAGTTGTTCAGTTCTACATCTAACAGACTAATTAATATTTATCATGTCATAATGTATGGCACAGTTTAGGTTCTACATGCCATAACAGACTAATTAATATTCTAGTCATGTCATAAGTATGGATTTTGTTATCTACATGCCCATAACAGACTAATTAATTTGTCATGTCTAATGTATGCACATTTATGTCATTCTACATGCCCATAACAGACTAATTAATATTCTATATGTCATAATGTATGGACAGTTTAGTGCAGTTACATGCCCATAACAGACAATTAATATTCTGTCATGTCATAATGTATGGCACATTTAGTCAGTTCTACATCATAAAACTATTATATTAATGTCAAATGATGACAGTTTATGTCATTCTAAGTAGCATTAATAATTTTCTCTCAATATTAGCACAGTTTAGTGTTGCATGACAACATAATTATATTTAGTCATGTTAGTATGGATTTAGTGTCAGTTTACATCCCTAACACTAATTAAATTATGCATGTTAGTGTAGTTCACTATGTCAGATCACAATACCTAATCAGTCATAATATTGGCAAGTTTTGTCAGTTCATGCTAACAGAATTTATTCATCATATATGTATCGTTGTGTTCACAGCCTACAGATAATAATTTATATTAATGGAGTTATTATTTAATGTATTATTATTATATGCACTTATTTACTGCAAATTTTCGTTAATATCAGATATAAGCTAATATCATAATGTATGGCACAGTTTAGTGTCAGTTCTACATGCCCATAACAGACTAATTAATATTCTAGTCATGTCATAATGTATGGCACAGTTTAGTGTCAGTTCTACATGCCCATAACAGACTAATTAATATTCTAGTCATGTCATAATGTATGGCACAGTTTAGTGTCAGTTCTACATGCCCATAACAGACTAATTAATATTCTAGTCATGTCATAATGTATGGCACAGTTTAGTGTCAGTTCTACATGCCCATAACAGACTAATTAATATTCTAGTCATGTCATAATGTATGGCACAGTTTAGTGTCAGTTCTACATGCCCATAACAGACTAATTAATATTCTAGTCATGTCATAATGTATGGCACAGTTTAGTGTCAGTTCTACATGCCCATAACAGACTAATTAATATTCTAGTCATGTCATAATGTATGGCACAGTTTAGTGTCAGTTCTACATGCCCATAACAGACTAATTAATATTCTAGTCATGTCATAATGTATGGCACAGTTTAGTGTCAGTTCTACATGCCCATAACAGACTAATTAATATTCTAGTCATGTCATAATGTATGGCACAGTTTAGTGTCAGTTCTACATGCCCATAACAGACTAATTAATATTCTAGTCATGTCATAATGTATGGCACAGTTTAGTGTCAGTTCTACATGCCCATAACAGACTAATTAATATTCTAGTCATGTCATAATGTATGGCACAGTTTAGTGTCAGTTTTACATGCCCATAACAGACTAATTAATATTCTAGTCATGTCATAATGTATGGCACAGTTTAGTGTCAGTTCTACATGCCCATAACAGACTAATTAATATTCTAGTCATGTCATAATGTATGGCACAGTTTAGTGTCAGTTCTACATGCCCATAACAGACTAATTAATATTCTAGTCATGTCATAATGTATGGCACAGTTTAGTGTCAGTTCTACATGCCCATAACAGACTAATTAATATTCTAGTCATGTCATAATGTATGGCACAGTTTAGTGTCAGTTCTACATGCCCATAACAGACTAATTAATATTCTAGTCATGTCATAATGTATGGCACAGTTTAGTGTCAGTTCTACATGCCCATAACAGACTAATTAATATTCTAGTCATGTCATAATGTATGGCACAGTTTAGTGTCAGTTCTACATGCCCATAACAGACTAATTAATATTCTAGTCATGTCATAATGTATGGCACAGTTTAGTGTCAGTTCTACATGCCCATAACAGACTAATTAATATTCTAGTCATGTCATAATGTATGGCACAGTTTAGTGTCAGTTCTACATGCCCATAACAGACTAATTAATATTCTAGTCATGTCATAATGTATGGCACAGTTTAGTGTCAGTTCTACATGCCCATAACAGACTAATTTTATCTTCAGAAGGCGCAGAGCAAAGAAGGACGATGATGACGACGGTGATGATGATGATGACTCTCCACCACCACCCTTACCCAAAGTGGACGCCTTTGGTCGGGAAATCCCCAATGGAGGGGACTCTGACCATCCCAGCGGAAGGCCCGAGCCGCCGGCCTCCCAGGAATGTACGAAGATCCGAACAAGCCGTCCACTCAGGTGGTGATCCGGGACAAGCCAGGCAGCAAGAGCCAATATGCCAACTTGCCGCCCAAAGACGACAGTTCTGCAGGCACGTACATCGTTCCCATGGATCACCCTCCCCATGGATCAGCCCCTACCTCTCCAGCCCCCGGGTTTGGAGAGAAGGTGAACCCGGGTTTCGACTGGTCATACGTTGCTGGTGCTGCACCTCAGAACGAAGGAGAGTACATGCCCATGGACCTGCGCAACCCAGACAATCCTTCCGTTGGAAAGAAAGCCGGAGCTGATAAACTGCCTTCAGTTGCTTCTCCTCCTCCTTTCTGCAGCTCCAAGAAGAATCCTAAATACGTGAACGTGCCTTCTGGAGAGATGTTGTCTGGTGGGCAGAAGAGTCCGAAACGAGGTGGTCACAAAAAAACCTCTCCGGTCGAGCACCATCATTACGGAAACATACACATACCGGCCACGGTCGAAGATGCGAACATTTCTTCAGCCGCCCTCAAGTCTGAGAAGAATGTGGAGCTGAAGCCTTTAACCAAACCATCCCCTAAACTGTCACCAAAACCGGCATCAAAGCCAACCCACAAAGAATCACCCAAACCCTCACCTAAGCCTTCACCTAAGCCATCACCGAAGCCTTTATCAAGCTCGTCAGCTAAACCACCTCCACTTGTCCATGCCGGCCCCAGTCTGGGAGCAGAGGGTGACAATGACAGTGAAGGGGAGAACTATGAGAACCTGAGCGAGCCGGACAAAGATTACGTCAACGCTCCAGAGAGAAAGAGTCACTATGTCAATGCTCGGGACAAAGATAGAGACTACGTGAATGCTCCGGACAAAAAGAGGGAATAATGTCAGTGCTCAAGACATAAAGAGGGACTATGCGAATGCTATGGATAAAAAGAAAGTTTATGTGAATGCTCCTGGTAAAAAGAGAGACTGATGTCAGTGTTCGAGACATAAAGAGAGACTATATGAATGTTATAGATAAAAAGAGGGACTATGTGAATGTTCAGGATAAAAAGAGGGACTATTGTAAGTGCTCGAGACAAAAAGAGGGACTATTGTAAGTGCTCCGGACAAAAAGAGAGACTATTGTAAGTGCTCCAGACAAAAAGATGGACTATTGTAAGTGCTCCAGACAAAAAGAGGGACTATTGTAAGTGCTCCAGACAAAAAGAGAGACTATTGTAAGTGCTCCAGACAAAAAGAGAGACTATTGTAAGTGCTCCGGACAAAAAGAGGGACTATTGTAAGTGCTCCGGACAAAAGAGGGACTATTGTAAGTGCTCCAGACAAAAAGAGAGACTATTGTAAGTGCTCCGGACAAAAAGAGGGACTATTGTAAGTGCTCGGACAAAAAGAGGGACTATTGTAAGTGCTCGGACAAAAAGAGAGGACTATTGTAAGTGCTCCGGACAAAAAGAGAGACTATTGTAAGTGCTCCAGACAAAAAGAGAGACTATTGTAAGTGCTCCAGACAAAAAGAGGGACTATTGTAAGTGCTCCAGACAAAAAGAGGGACTATTGTAAGTGCTCCAGACAAAAAGAGAGACTATTGTAAGTGCTCCAGACAAAAAGAGGGACTATTGTAAGTGCTCCAGACAAAAAGAGAGACTATTGTCAGTGCTCCAGACAAAAAGAGAGACTATTGTAAGTGCTCCGGACAAAAAGAGGGACTATTGTAAGTGCTCCGGACAAAAAGAGAGACTATTGTAAGTGCTCCAGACAAAAAGAGGGACTATTGTAAGTGCTCCGGACAAAAAGAGAGACTATTGTCAGTGCTCCAGACAAAAAGAGGGACTATTGTAAGTGCTCCGGACAAAAAGAGGGACTATTGTAAGTGCTCCGGACAAAAAGAGGGACTATTGTAAGTGCTCCGGACAAAAAGAGGGACTATTGTAAGTGCTCCGGACAAAAAGAGAGACTATTGTCAGTGCTCCAGACAAAAAAGAGGCCAATGTCAGACTTCCGGACTAATAAGAAACTGATATTTACGCTCCAAACAAAAAGAATCACTATATTAAAGCTCCCAATAACAGCTGTTAATGTTTCTAATAACAACTGTTAATGCTTCTGGATGTAAAACGCAATGAGCATACTGTTGACATGGGCTGGTTGCACTATACAAACAGAAATTAATAGTAGTAGCTAGTAGTTGTACTTAACATTATGTGCAGCGAGTCTAAATTATTTCGGAGAATAGCATTGTATAACACCGATTCATTACTATTGTTATGATGATGATGATGATGATGATGATGATGATGATTATTACTTATTATTAGTAGCAGTAATATTAGTATTAGTATCAGTATTATTAATTTCGCCGAAACTGTCGCCTCTACTTTGTGACCACTCACATGAAAGCGCATGTATAACAAGACTGTTACAAGGGAATTAATCCTCTGTGTCCCGTCTAACATAAGGACTAGAGTACTTTCCCTTTAAGTGCATCGCGCTCAATCGTCTTTGTGTTCTTGGCCGTGCACAAGGGTCAGCCTGTCTCCCCCAGCCACGATAGCCTTTGCAAGCCATAAGCCATGGACTCAAGATCTGGTATCTCGAGGTCAATCCCCGCTTGCAGCATTAAGAACTGGCATGTTCGCTGCCCAACACAATGTTTCCCTCATTTTGGGGGTGTCAGCTTAGTGTCTTCACGGTCCCTCTCCCAACCCCCCAACCCCACTCCTCCCTACCTTCCCCCTTCCATTTTTGAAGAAGACCTTGCCAGTGCGTAAGATATTGGTCAGGCTCAAGGTGTTTGCCAGGTAATAGCTGGCAGATCTGGGTAGAGCGCATAGGGAGTTGTCCGAGCGCAAGTGAATCCCTTTTGAATAAACTTCAAACTGAACAGAGCCAGGATAACTCTTATCATGGCTGACTTGCCTTTTCATCTCTTGCTGACTTGTGTGTTGCCAGGTGGTCTGATGGTCTGCCCCTGTTTCTTATCCCTGTCAGTACCCATGACAGAATGGTGTTTAGGTGTCTGGTTATGTCCCTCCAGAGAACGTGGTCCATCCATCTCCATCACTTCTTCTTGACCTTGTTGACTGTACTGTACTCCTGATACCAGATCGTTGACAGGCGCCATAGTCGAGTCCTGGGTATCCATCCTCCACCCTTTTTTTTATTTGGTTATTGTTTTAATTTGATCTAAAAACTATTCTTCTTCTTGTGTTATTATCATCATGGTCGTCGTCCTTCTTATTGTTATTACTATTATTATTATTATTTTTATTATTATCATCATCATTATTATTATTACTATTATTATTATCATTGTGATGATGATGATGATGGGGATGTTGATTCTTCTTCTTCTTCTTCTTATTGTTATTATGATTATCTTGCTCCTACTTTCATATCGCTTTTCTGTTCCATTTTTTTTTCTCTATGGCATTTCGTCTCCCTTGCTTCTCGCCATTTTGAGTGAGAGAGACAGACGAGAGAGAGTGTGTCTGTATTTGGTGTGTGTGTGTGTGTGTGCGCGTGCATTTTGGATCGAAACTGCGACACGGAGCTGCCGTTCCTCCATTCTCCTTTTCACAAACCATCTCGGCATCAATCAGGCTCGAGAAGTACAGACATTTGCAGTGTTGATCAGGAAATTTAAGCAACACCCTCAACGACATATCCGCAAGATGAATGAGACTGGACTGCATTGTCCCATGTCTTCTCAAGGAGCCCACAGCACGCTTAGCTCTGGGTAGTAGCCACTCCGAGCCGTAGAATCCTACCAAATTAAAAATAACTGATGGGAGTTCACTTAGTGTGCGGTCCCCTCTCTTTTCAACGGGCCTATGCACGCTCAATTCTGGAGAAAAGCCGCTGGGTGCTGAAAATTTCTACACATAAGGGTGTTTTTTGTTTTTGTTGTTTTGTTGTTGTTTTGTTGTTGTTGTCGATTGATGGAGGTTCACGTAATAATTACATATGCAAATGACTAATTGTCAATTTCCTTTGAGATCCGAAAAAATGTGGATCTCCTCTCACCATTTCTAAGCAGTGTTAATTTTTATCCTTTAATTCCCACACCCTATCCACCACTGAAAAAAAATCTTTTGACTCCCTCACCCTATCCACCAGCTTTCTGCTAGCATGATAGGCAATGCAGGATGCTGGTGGACAGGGTTCGGGAGTCAAAGGGTTAAGAGTACAGATTTGTTGTGATGTCCCGCAAAGATCACAAGGTTTGTAACTGCGTAAACGTACCGACATTTGATCGCGGGTGATATACACAGTTCTGTCCCATGTTTCGTCAGAGTTGCCTAATTCTCATAATGCACGCTTACCATTTTGTTGTTGTTTGCTTTTTTTCTGTTTTGAAAATAGTTTTTGTAAGTATGCTTCTTCGTTTTGGACTGTGTTTCGCTCACACCAGTGAGCTGAACATACTGTGTTTTTGATCATTGCAATTCTGTTTTCATTTCATTGTTATTTTGCTTTGATTGTGTCCATCGTTCAGTATGATAATCTTGTATTTTCTTTCTTTCTTTTTTGTGGCGGTGGATTTTGATGTAAATTTCGGACTGCTGCTCGAGCACGATGCCACAGTACTGCACCACCATTTTGT
>JAPXFY010000017.1:60676342-60686342 GCA_030674185.1 Monoplex corrugatus
TTTTAGTGGGTTTTTTTAGGGCAAATGACCGTGTCTGACTTCTAAGTTCCTTTGAGATTCTCATACACACGCTATTTTCTTCCATCTGTATCTCCACCTCTCACAAACGACAGAAAATGCTGTTGCTCTTTGATTTTTGTAATGTGTTGTCATGTAGTGGTAGAGGTTGACATGTATTTGTTGTCACATGCTTCTATGAAGCTCTTAGCACACTCGTGAGATAGGGCGCTGTGCAAGCAGTCATTAGTATTACATCATTGATTTGTCAATGTGGTTCTCCTTCTGTATTTCTAGCTATCGGTGGATAAGTAGACTAGTCACGGCAAGTTTGAAAAATGTTTGTTGGAAATTGAAGTATTACTGTCATTCTCTCTCCTCCTTCCCTCCATCTCTCTCACTGTCTCTGTCTGTCTGTCTGTCTGTCTTTCTCTCTCTCTCACAATCCTGCTGAATCTTCATTTGTTTGTTATTATCCTCCATACCTCAAGTGGAGTTAAAGGATTTATTAAACACTGAATAAACCTTATGTGTGTGTCTCCATCTCTCGCTCTCTCTCTTTCTCCGTATGTCTCTGTTTCCATAGCTTGATTCAGTTCCGCTGGCGTACGTGCTTCCGTTTGTTTTTCTTATAATTTTCTTGTTTATTTTGATTTTTTCTAATGACTGATTATTTCTTTAAAATTTCCGGTTTGTCTTACTCTTCTTTTCCACTTGGGCTGATGTGGAGAATCGAACTGAACGTCCAGTCCTTCGGAAGGGACAAAAAACGAGTCGGATCCGGGTGCCTGCTGGCTGCGCACGCCAAAGATCCCACGGCTGTTGAAAATTGTGAAGAGCAGGGCATTGCCCGGCTGCCTTGGTATAAAATATTGGACAGATAGGTTGATTTCCCAGGTTCCACCCCTTGAAGACCAATTAGCCTTTTTGTCTTTCTGAAGTCCTGGTTAAAAAAAAGTGAATATGAATATGAATTTGAAGCGAGGGAGAGGGGATGGGCGCTGCCCTCATGTTGCTGGCTCCGGGAAAAGTTGAGGTCTCTGCCATCTCACTCCCCTACGACCCCAGGGTTATGGAACTATCTAGGGAAGACCTCAGGACCTGTCCAGCTCTTGGGTTTATGTATAGGCTTAAGGCTTGTGCCGTAATCATTCTGGATCTTCTCCATCACATGGCACCTGTGACGTTAGTGCATATGGAATTCATTCCAAGGGCGGAGACGTCATCTTGAGAAATTGAAACTGAAACGGAAACTAAACAGTTCATGTCACAGGAATTGGCCAGCTCATGGGTTTATGTGCAGGCTTAAGGCTTGTGCCATGATCACCATACACACGGCACCTGGCCAGCTCATGGGTTTATGTGTAGGCTTAAGGCTTGAGCCATGATCACCATACACACGGCACCTGGCCAGCTCATGGGTTTATGTGCAGGCTTAAGGCTTGTGCCATGATCACCATACACACGGCACCTGGCCAGCTCATGGGTTTATGTGCAGGCTTAAGGCTTGTGCCATGATCACCATACACACGGCACCTGGCCAGCTCATGGGTTTATGTGCAGGCTTAAGGCTTGTGCCATGATCACCATACACACGGCACCTGGCCAGCTCATGGGTTTATGTGCAGGCTTAAGGCTTGTGCCATGATCACCATACACACGGCACCTGGCCAGCTCATGGGTTTATGTGCAGGCTTAAGGCTTGTGCCATGATCACCATACACACGGCACCTGGCCAGCTCATGGGTTTATGTGCAGGCTTAAGGCTTGTGCCATGATCACCATACACACGGCACCTGGCCAGCTCATGGGTTTATGTGCAGGCTTAAGGCTTGTGCCATGATCACCATACACATGGCACCTGTGACGTTAGTGCATATTGAATTCGTTCCGAGCTCGGAGACGTCCTCTTGAGAAACAGAAACTGAAACTCATATCACAAAAGCATATTAAAAATCCTTGTTTATTCACACATCATCATAGGCTCATAGGCGTCCTTCAGTCTCGAAAGACTATGGAGTTGCGCTCTGGGTGCCTATTCTGGTGCAGCGCCGGGTGTGGCTGGCCAGTCCGACGCGGGAATGACAGTCCCTGTGGCAGAGGGCACAGATGAAGTCTGACGCTGGTCTGTCTGCCTGGGCTGCAGCCTTTCTTCTCGTTCTCTTTTCCTCGTGCCGCTGAGCGAGTGTCTCTTCGAACTTGGAGAGACCTTTCTGCACAGTCTGTCTCCAGGCTGACCGTTCGAGGGCTGTTGCTTCCCAGTTGTCTTTGTCGATATTCAAGGCTTTTAGGTCCCTCTTGCACACGTCTTTGAATCGCAGCTGTGGTCTGCCTGTGGGACGTTTTCCCTGCACCAGTTCTCCGTAGAGGAGGTCTTTGGGGATCCGTCCGTCGTCCATGCGCACGGCATGGCCAAGCCAGCGCATGCGTCTCTGTTTCAGCAGCGTGTACATGCTGGTGCACCCAGCTCTTTCCAGGACAGTGTTGTTCGGGACCTTGTCCTGCCAGGTGATGTTTAGAATGCGTCGGAGGCTACGCATGTGAAAAGCATTGAGCTTTTGCTCTTGTCGGGCACACAAAGTCCAGGACTCGCTGCCATACAGGAGGGTGCTCACGACGCAGGCTCTGTAGATCTGGATTTTTGTGTGCTCAGTCAGCTTGCTGTTGTTCCATGCTTTCTTCGTCAGTCTGGTCATGGTGGTAGCTGCCTTGCCGATGCGCCTGTTGAGCTCTATGTCAAGTGAGAGGGTGTCTGAGATTGTTGAGCCCAGATAAACAAAGTCATGGACGACATCCAGTTCATGGTCATTGATGCTGATGGCTGGGGGAGAGTCAACATCCTGTCCCATGACCTGTGTTTTCTTCAAGCTTATGGTAAGCCCAAAGTTTTGGCAGGCATCGCTGAAGCGAGTCATGAGCTGCTGTAGGTCCTCAGCTGAGTGGGCGGTTACTGCCGCGTCGTCTGCAAAGATGAAGTCACGCAGGCACCTCAGCTGGACTTTGGTCTTGGCTCTTAGTCTGGAGAGGTTGAAGAGCTTACCGTCTGTCCTGGTTCGGAGGTATATGCCTTCAGCTGCAGGACCGAATGCGTGTTTCAGCATCACAGCAAAAAAGATTCCAAACAGGGTGGGAGCCAGGACGCAACCCTGTTTCACTCCGCTCCGTATGTTGAAGGCAGCTGATGTTGAGCCGTCAAAGACGACGGTGCCTTTCATGTCTTCGTGGAAGGATCTGATGATGCTGAGAAGTTTGGGTGGACATCCAATTTGGGGAAGGATTTTGAAGAGGCCATCCCTACTGACCAGATCGAAGGCCTTTGTGAGGTCTATGAAGGCAACGAAGAGTGGCTGCCTTTGCTCCCTGCATTTCTCCTGAAGTTGTTTGAGGGAGAAGATCATGTCTATAGTGGATCTGTTGGCACGGAACCCGCACTGCGATTCAGGGTAGACTTGCTCTGCGAGTACCTGGAGCCTCTTCAGTACTACTCGTGCGAAGACTTTCCCAACGATACTGAGGAGGGATATGCCGCGATAATTATTGCAATCGCTTCTGTCACCTTTGTTTTTGTACAGTGTGACGACGTTAGCATCCCTCATGTCTTGTGGTACTTCGCCTTCACTCCAACAGAGGCAGAGGATTTCATGCAACTCGGTGATGAGTGTCTCTTTGCAGCACTTCAGTACTTCGGCGGGAATACCGTCTTTCCCTGGTGCCTTGCCAGAGGCAAGAGAGTCCAGGGCTTCGCTGAGCTCATCTATGGTTGGTTCTCTGTCAAGCTCTTCCAGCTCTGGTAGGCACTCTATGGCATTCAGGGCGTCTTCTGAGACTACAGTTTCCCTTGCATATAGCTCAGTGTAGTGTTCTACCCAGCGCTCCATCTGTTGTTCTCTGTCTTGAATCACCTCCCCTGTAGCTGATTTCAAAGGGGCAGTTTTCTTTTGCGTTGGGCCCAATGTCTGCTTGATGCCTTCATACATCGCCTTGATGTTGCCTGTGTCAGCCGCAATCTGAATCTGGGAGCAAAGCTGAAGCCAATAGCCATTGGCGCATTGTCTGGCACACTGCTGGACTTTGCTGCGAGCAGCGCGGAGAATCTGGAGGTTCTGCTCACTGGGATTGCTTTTGTATGCTGTCAAGGCGTTTCTCTTGGCCTCGATGACTGGTGTCATTTCTTCTGAGTGGGCTTCGAACCAATCAGCTGACTTGCTGGTCTTTTTGCCAAATGTAGACATGGCGGCATTGTAGACAGCATCTCTGAAGTGTTCCCATCGGTCTTGGGCGTTTGCAGTGGGTGGGCCAGGGAGAGAATCCTCCAACACACGCACAAACTCCTCCACTTTTCTTTGATCGCGTGTTTTGCTGGTGTCAATGCGAGGTCGGCCCTCCTTTCTCGTACGGTGCAGTCTCTTCGCGCGGAGCTTCACATTGCTGCACACCAAAGAGTGGTCAGTGTCACAATCGGCGCTCTGGTAGCTGCGAGTGATCTTGATGCTAGAAAGGTTGACACGTCTGGTGAGGATCAGGTCGAGCTGGTGCCAGTGTTTGGATCGCGGGTGTCTCCAGGAGACTCGATGCTGAGGCTTCGTGTTGAAGAAGGTGTTACTGACGCACAACCCATAATGACAACAGAGCTCTAGCAGGCGCTGGCCATTCTCGTTCATTTTCCCAGTGCCGAACTGACCCAAGCAGGTGGGCCAGGAATTGTAATCGACACCCACTCTGGCGTTGAAATCGCCGGCGATGAACAGTAGTTCTCTGTCAGGAATTCTCCTTATAGCAGCACTGAGGTCGTCATAAAACTTGTCTTTTGCTTCTGCTGTGGATGCCAAAGTTGGTGCGTAGGCACTGATTAGACTGACTGGTCCTGAGGTAGTTTGGAGTCGGAGAGACAGGATTCGCTCTGTTCCTTCTGCTGGTGGGGTTATGGATCCCAATAATCTGTTTCTAACTGCGAATCCCACGCCGTGTTCTCTGACCTCGTCTGATGGTTTGCCCTGCCAGAACAGGGTGAAGTCTCTCTCCCTCACAGATCCTGTTTCTGGGAGCCTGGTTTCTTGAAGGGCGACGATGTCCATCTGCAGTCTGCTCAGTTCTCTGTCGATGACGGCTGTCTTGCGAGCATCATTTACTTCTTGCAGATCGTCAGAAAAGCCTGGTGTCATTGTCCTTACGTTCCATGTGCCCAATTTCAGGGCGGGAGTTTTCGTTTTTCTGTTGCCTGGTGCACAGTTGTCGATCCGCTTGTCGGTTTTCACCCTAAACCCCACGCACCCAGTGAGGCTAACGGACCGTGGCGGGCAGCACCTTACTGGCTGGGGGCTGCCCAGCTTAAGGCGGGCGGTAGCTGCCCAGTGAGATGCGATGACCTCTCCCACCGTCGGAAGCAGCCCCTGGCGTCTGACTCTACGCCAATTGAGTATGCAGACTTAAAACCGGTAAACTGCTACTTCCCGTGTTTAGTCGACGCTACAAAGCGAAGCTGGAGTGACCTCTCCAGAGCGCAAGGCCTGGGTAAGTAAGTGTGGAGGGCAAGCTGTTACCCATGCAGCAGACCCCCCCTCTCCACGTCGCTGGAATGGTCCATTGGAAAGGCAAGCGCCGATACACATGGTTCCAGTGCCGTCGCAGGAGTTGCCAGAACGTTGCTGTATACAGCCTCGGACTGCCTTGGGGACTCCGGCTCCGGATTTTTCCTCAGGGTTGACTCCCGAAGCCTTTCCTATGAGTGGGTATGGCCGCAAGGCAGCGGAGGTTTGAAATCAGAGTTTTCCTTCTCTTAGATGAGCTGTCTTCCCAGACTGATGAGCCCCATCTACCCAAAGCACTGGTTTTCAGGCGCCAGTAACCCGCCTTCACCCCTTCTCCTATCAGTAGTAGCAGTTCCGCCGGGCTTATATCTAAGCCACACGAGCAGGCTAGGAGCTGGACTTAGTTGTCAGAGGCTGTTGGAGACGCGCGCCGTGAGGGGCATTTTATAGACAATGGGAGCTTGTCCCCATTGCCACCCCTCGGCTATGACAACCTTTATAAATATTATCTATAAATGATGAAACTGTTAAACCATTTATTATTTATTTGTGAGAAGCATTAAAAGTTATTTATGTGAGGCATTTGAAGTATGAAGTATTATAATAATAATAATAATATATTTTATTTATATAGCGCAAAATCTTGACAAAATCAAATCTAAGCGCTGAGCGTATACATGCATACATACCTACATACATATGAGCGTATACATGCATACATACATGCTTACATACTTACATACATAAATATAAGCTGAGCGTATACATGCATACATACATACATACATAAATCTAAGCGTATACATACATACATACATACATACATACATACATACATACATACGTACGCACATGCATACATAATAATTACAATATTTATATAGCGCAAATCTCGACAAAATCAAATCCAAGCGCCGAAAAGACACACACGCACACACGCACGCACGCACGCACACACACACACACACACACACACACACACACACACACACACACACACACACACACACACACACACACACACACACACACACACACACACACACACACACACATGCATGGCCACAAATGGGGAGAAAAGAATAAAAGCAATAAAAGCAAGAATAAAACCAATGGAAAACCACAGAGAGCACATCATATACAATTATATATTAAAACAAAGTGATTCCCCTCCGAGCGGAGACAGGCTGCAGAGGGGGGTTGAGTGAGGTTAGGATTTTATGCAGAGGAGAAAAGGTGAGTTTTGAGAGCGGACTTGAAGGAGGCAAAAGTAGGTTGCTGACGGACTGAGAGAGGAAGTTTGTTCCAGGAGAGTGGACCAGAAACAGAGAAGGCTCGTGGACCATAGGTATTGAGCTTAGTGCGTGGAAAGCGAAAAGTCAGAGGATCGGAGGCAGAGCGGAGGGTACGTGAGGGAACATAGATCTCAAGTAGGCTTGACAGGTAATCGGGGGCTGCGTTATTGAGGCTTTTGTAGCACATGGTGTCTAGTTTGTACTGTATGCGCTTTGATACAGGGAGCCAGTGAAGTTGTGCCAGGAGAGGAGATATGTGGTCAGCTTTTTTCTTTTTGAGTACAAGGCGTACAGCATTGTTTTGAATGCGCTGTAGGATGTGAATGGTGGAGGCAGGAAGACCAGACAGGAGTGAATTGCAATAGTCAATGCGAGACATTATGAAGGAGAGAACGAGTTTTGCAGTTGTTTCGACAGAGAGATACTTTCTGATCAGGCTTATACGATGGAGATGATAGTAGCAAGATCTGGCAGTTTGAGAAACAAAGTTGTTCATGGACAGGGTAGAGTCAATGCAGACACCAAGGTTTTTAGCTGAATCAGAAATTGGGACTGATGTGTTACATAATGGGAGAGAAAGAGGAGGCAGCTGGGAAAGTTTCTGACGGGTGCCAATGAGGATAGCTTCTGTCTTGTCGTCATTAAGCTGAAGTCTATTGTGTGTCATCCAGTTCTTAATGTCCGAGTAACACTCAGTGGTGCGAGTCAACAGGCGCTGTATATTATCAGGTGAGTCACTATCTTGAAGTTGGGTGTCATCAGCATAGAAGTGGTGTTTTATAGAGTGGGAGTTGATGATGGTGGACAGGGGGGAGGTATAAAGAGTGAAAAGAACAGGGCCAAGGACAGATCCTTGTGGAACACCACAGGTCAGGTATGCAGGTTGAGAGTAAGTGCCATTGATGAGAACAGTTTGTTTTCTGTTTGATAAATACGAAGTGAAAAAGGAGAGAGCAATGTCAGAGATGCCAAAAGTATGATGAAGTCTAGAAAGGAGAATACCATGGTCAATGGTATCGAAAGCTGCAGACAGATCAAGGAGTGTGAGGAGAGAGACTTTGCCAGTATCAGTGGCAAGGAGGAGATTGTTGAGAATGTGTAGTAGGGCAGTTTCAGTGCTATGGCACTGGCGGTAGGCTGACTGGAAAGGATTGAGGAGATTGTTGGCAGACAGGTGAGAGTTCAGCTGGTTGAGGACGACTTTTTCAAGGAGTTTTGACAAGAAAGAGAGATTAGAGATAGGCCTGTAATTTTTCAGTTCATTTGGGTCTAAATTGTGTTTCTTGAGGAGAGGGTGAACAATAGCAGACTTGAAAGAATCTGGGACAGTTCCAGTTTGAAAAGAAGTGTTGATGATGTCAGTGATGAATGGGAGGAGAGTAGGGAGACAATCGGAGTAGAGAGAACCTGGAAGAGGATCCAGTTCGCAGGTTTTGAACGACATGGATCTGATTGTGTTGAAAATTTCTTCTTGTGAGACTGGGGTAAAAGTAGTGAGAGGTGTGCCAGAGAAGGAAGGGTCAGGTGGGCATGGTTGACAGGGTGTCCTGTCAAGCCTGTCACGAAGAGTTTGTATTTTGGTGGTGAAATACTTAGAGAATACAGATGGGAGTTCTTCATTTGTATGTTTTGTTGGGAGAGGTAAGTCTTTTCGTGTGCCAAGGAGATGATTCATAGTTGTAAAGAGTTCTTTTGAAGAAGAGGCATTCAGGATTTTGGTTTGGAAATAGCTTGTTTTTGCAGATGCAATGAGGGTGGATACTTTTGTTTTAGAGGCTTGGAAAAGTTGCCTGTGTACAGTGAGTTTGGATTTGCGCCAGCGGCGCTCTGCTCTGCGGCGGGCACGTTTTGCACAGGCAATCTCATGAGTGAGCCAGGGGGTAGGGGGGCGGTCAGGTAAAAGACGGGTTGTGGCTGGAGCATGAGTGTCCAGAAGATGGTGGAGAGTAGTATAGAATTCATCGGCAAGGTTATGTGACTTTTCAGAAAGGAGACGGGAGGCATCAGATGAAAATGTGGAGAGGTCGATAGATTTGAGATTGCGTCGAGTCACTGTGCGCGTGGTACGGGAAGGAGGAGAAATGTCAAGAGAACAGAGAATTGCAGAGTGGTCAGATGGAAGGGCTGAAGTTAGACGGGTAGAAAGAACTAAGCAGTTGTTAGTAGCTGAATTGTGGTGATCACGAGAAATGATCCAGTCAAGAATGTGACCTTTTGATGGGTTGGTTCAGAAATGTGTTGAGTCATATTGTGATTGGACAGAGAGTTGATGATATGTCTTGTGTCATAACGGTGAGTGTTGTCATAGTGGACATTGATGTCACCTAGAATGATGAGATTTCCAGGTAAGAGGCAGTAGTGGTCAAGCAGTTGGTCAAAGTCAGAGAGAAACGTGGATATGGTGAGTTTGTTGACAACATTATCACTATTAAGTGTGAATGCGTGATGTGTAGTTTTGTGGTTCTGATGTTTTTATACGTATCCCTTTCTAAGGGTCATGGCCTTTATGAATCATTTGTGAATGTGAATGTGAATGTGAATCTCTCTCTCTCCCTTTCTCTCTCTCTTCTCTCTCTCTCTCTCTCTCTCTCTCTCTCTTTTTCTCTCCTCTCTCTCTCTCTCTCTCTCTTTTTCTCTCCTCTCTCTCTCTCTCTCTCTCTCCCTTTCTCTCTCCTCTCTCTCTCTCTCTCTCTCTTTTTCTCTCCTCTCTCTCTCCCTGTCTGTTTGTTTGTCTGTCTGTCTCTCTTTCTCTCTCATATACATTATAACATGTTCTTATGTTTGTACAATGCGGAATTGTTCTAAATGTATCGTTGCTGACATCCCTACAAATGGAGCCATAGTATTTTTTTAAGAAATACGTTCTGTATTCTGTTCTCTGTCTCACAGAGAGTGTGTGTATTTTGGACAGAGCTAGTTTCTTCTCTACTGGTTAAATACAGGAATACAGGTGTGTGTGTGTGTGGGAGGGGGGGGGACCACACCTGATGTGTGTGTGTTCTGTGTAGGAAGGCAACTGGATGTAAGCACAACAACAACGGCTTTCTCTCTGTATGAACGGGGGACGCTAGATAAAACGGAAGAGATTACCTGAGTTAAATTGAGGTTTAGGATCTTTTAGGGAGTTAGTGGTTCATGAAGCTATCGTTGAAGGGTTTGTGATGGTTGTTTCCTTAACCC
>JAPXFY010000017.1:60691342-60701342 GCA_030674185.1 Monoplex corrugatus
ATGTAAGAAGAGGAACAATTACAATTAAGAATTCAGAACATTAAGTTAATAATGTCAATTAATAACAGACAACAATTAATTAACTCTTCATAACAATCTGCCAACAGGGGATCTGAGAATCAGAAAGAGAGAGAGGGAGGGATAAAGTAAGTTTCTTCTGCTTCGTGTGATGAACTAATCCTGCTGGATCTCAAGTTATTTGTTATTATCCTCCATACCTCAAGTTGGAGTTAAATTAAAGGATTTATTAAACACTGAATAAATCTTATGTGTATGTATTTTTGCGTATAACATGCAAGTGCCAGTGTATGTGCTTATCAGTATGATTTTTTCCCGTATGTGTTTTTGTAGGTCTGTCTGTCCATCGCACAAAGCGTTGATATTCGTTCGTTCGTTCTTTGATTTAACGTCTTTTCTCTATGATATCTTGCCTCTATTGTGCTGAATCTGTTGTATTTGAAGAAAAAAAATAAACGCATGAGTGAGGGTGAGGGAAGGGGTAAGATGGGAGGGGGGGGGGGCGCCAAAGGGAGTGCTGTATCTCGTTTCCATAGTGCTGAATCTGTTTCAGCAGAGCTAATATCCTGCCCATGTCGTCTGCTTTATCACCTACTTACTTACTTCTTATTCACTTACTCACTCACTCACTCATCACTTGCTTGCTTGCTTACTTGCCTGCTTACTTACTTGTTTGCTTGCTTACTTACTTACTTACTCACTCACTTACTTACCTATCTATGATTAAGAAAATATTGGCTTCACCTAGTTGATAGATGGCTGAGCATTGGGCATTAACTACCGGGTGGGTGGGTGGTCTGTCATGTAGACGAGTTTATACAGAATAGTTAGTTGTGTTGTGAATCAGGCCTTTAATGATTTATTTATTTACTTCATATACATGTTCCTTTTTTGAAGGTAAGATACACATATTACACATGTCATTTACATGTAACCAAGATTATTCCAGTGGTAGGCTAATAAAACACCAGTATAAAATATACACTAGGTAAAACATAATCTAGGTAGGGCCTCAAGACCTGGCCAGCTCATGGGTTTATGTGCAGGCTTAAGGCATGTGCCATGATCATTATACACGTCGCACCTGTGACGTTAGTGCATATGGAATTCGTGTCCTAGCGTGGAGACGTCATCTTGAGAAACTGAAACTGAAACTGAAACTGCTTTTAAGAGAAAAGCTGGTATCCTTATATGCTTTGTCTAAAAAGGAATCGTATCGTGTCTTTGTCGTCTTTTTTTCTGAAAAGGTTGAAATCTTATCCCTCTTATCTCTTGTATCAGGGGATAGAGTGGGTATCCTGTTTCTTTGCTGTTTAGGTACGAATCTATTTCATCTAAAAAACAAAAAAAAAACAAACAAAAACAAAACAAAAAAGGCTTAAAATCCGTTTCTTTGGTGTGGTGTATGTTGCCTTTGATTGATTGATTGATTTGGTTCAGTTTTTATGTCGACACCCACCTCAGGTTATATGACCGACGGAGATAACCATCCCAGGGAAGTGGGGGAAAGGGGGGGGACCTATCTAATCCTATACTGACACCACCAATGATGTTAAGATGGGACAGTGAGAAGGCCAGTTTAATGTAGCGCACCCCGGGATTCGAACCCACAACCGTTAGCATGTGAATCCGATGCTGAAACCAACTGATCTACCGGGGCTTGCAAATGTCTTTGTCATGCTGAATCTGTTTTATATGAAAAAAGGGTGAAAGTCCGGTCTCTGTTGGGCTGAATCTTTCCTTTTCTTTTTTTTTTTTTTTTCTAAAAGCTTGTTGGTTTACACCCCAATCCCTATCATCACTGTGTCAAGATATCATCTGGAACTGAAAATTAAAATTGACTAATATCTCTCTGTCTTTGTCTGTGTGTCTGTGTGTCTGTGTGTCTCTCTTTCTCTCTCTCTCTCTCCTCTCTCTCTCTCTCTCTCTCTCTCTCTCTCTCTCCGTCAACTGTTTCAATTGTTTCTTCAACTTTTTGTTCAACTTTTTTTTCTTCAACTTTTTCTTCATCAACCAAAGGACATAACTCTTGAGAGTCACGTAGAAATTATCTCCCATGTTGTTGAACTTCTCAAATCTAACATAGTTTGCGCTACCCATTCAGCTAGCATAGAAGCAGATACAAAGCACAAAAACCGTAAGCTCAGAACACTCCTCAAAAAAGGAGCGCCCAAGCCTACCTTTATACTCTGCAACTACCCTACACACAACTATGAGAGAGGAGAGAAATAATACAATATATTGGTCTTATGTTCAAGATTGACATAGTCTTTTATTCTTGAACTGACCAAACACACACACATAGACAAGACAGAACATATACAGGGTTGCTTCCAAGACATATAGGTAATACCAAAGAAATAAGAGGGAAGCAAGGAGAATTATTATAATATCAACCAAAGGACATAACTCTTGAGTGTCACGTAGAAATTATCTCCCATGTTGTTGAACTTCTCAATCTAACATAGTTTGCGCTACCCATTCAGCTAGCATAGAAGCAGATACAAAGCACAAAAACCGTAAGCTCAGAACACTCCTCAAAAAAGGAGCGCCCAAGCCTACCTTTATACTCTGCAACTACCCTACACACAACTATGAGAGAGGAGAGAAATAATACAATATATTGGTCTTATGTTCAAGATTGACATAGTCTTTTATTCTTGAACTGACCAAACACACACATATAGACAAGACAGAACATATACAGGGTTGCTTCCAAGGCATATAGGTAATACCAAAGAAATAAGAGGGAAGCAGGGAGAATTTTTATAATATCAACCAAAGGACATAACTCTTGACATAACTCTTGAGAGTCACGTAGAAATTATCTCCCATGTTGTTGAACTTCTCAAATCTAACATAGTTTGCGTTAGAGAAAAGAAAAAAGGAAAACAAAAGACTTTAAATGGATGTAATGTTAGCCATGACTATATATATGAATCTTTATTTCGTGAAAATGTCGCCGTAAAATTTAATGACTTTGTTTTGTGCTCCTTGCCACAAGGACAAAAATGTCAATGGCAATAAACCATTTTCAGTGTCAGTGTCAGTCTCTCTCTCTCTCTCGCTCTCTCTCTCTCTCTCTCTTGTTCTCTCTCTCTCTCTCTCTCTCTCTCTCTCTCTCTCTTTCTTTCTCTTTCTGTTTGTCTTTATTGCTGTCTGTCTGCCTTTCTGTATCTGTATCCTTTGCTTGTGTCTCTGGCTCTTTCTGTCTTTGTCTCTGTCTGTCTGTCTGTCTGTCTGTTTGTCTCTTTCTTTATCAGAAAAAAGCTGGTATCCTTATATATGCTTTATCTGAAAAGGAATCACATCTTTGTCGTCTTTTTTTTTATCTGGAAAGGTTGATATCTTATCGCTCTCATCTTTTGTATCAGGGGAAAACGTGGGTATCCAGTCTCTTTCCTGTTTAGTTATGAATCTATTTCATCAAAAAAAAAAAAAAAAAGGCTTGAATTCCGTTTCTTTGGTGTCGTGTATTGTCTTTTTGCCATGCTGAATCTGTTTTATCTGACAAAAAAGATCAATGTTCGGTCTCTGTTGTGCTGAATCTTTCCTATCTTTTTTTTTTTTCTAAAAGCTTGTCGGTTTACACCCCCCCAATTCCTATCATCACTGTTTCAAGATATCATCTGGAACGGAACGTTAAAATTGACTAGTTTCTGTCTGTCTGTCTGTCTGTCTCTGTCTCTGTCTGTCTGTCTGTTTCTCTCTCTCTCTCTGTCCTCTCTCCCTCCCTGTCTGTCTGTCTGTCTCTTTCCTACTTGTCTTTATTTCTGTCCGTCTGACTGTCTATCTGTGTTTTTGCTTCCCTCTCTGTGTCTGTCCGTCTGTCTTTGTTTGTCCGTCTGTCCGTCCATCTGTCTGTCCATTTGTCTGTCTGTCCGTCTGTCCATTTGTCTGTCTATCAGTCTGTCCGTCTGTTTGTCTGTTTCTGTCTGTCTGATTCTCTCTTTCTCTCTCTCTGTCTCCTTTTTCTTCCAATTCTTGTTTTTTTTATTTTTATTTTTTTTATTAAATCTTGTCTTCATCTATGTCTGTATCATATCACTCCTCCCTCTCTCACTCCTCATTTATTCGTCATTCACTGTCTCTGTCCCTTCCTCCTCCATCCATCTGTTCACTGTCCCTCTTCTCTGTTCTTCTTTCTTCTTTCTCTCTGCCTCTTCTCCCTCTCTATCCTCTGCTCTCTCTCTCTCTCTCTCTCTCTCTCTCTGTCTCTCTGTCTGTCTGTCTGTCTCTTTCTCTCTCTCTCTCTCTCGCTCTCTCTGTCTCTGTCTGTCTGTCTGTCTGTCTCTTTCTCTCTCTCTCTCTCTCTCCGTCTCTAGCTTCCTCCCTCGTTGGTAGCTGTTGTTCTTTGTACTGGTCATGAAAGGGCAGCAACCTTTGTATGAATAAAACATCTATCCATAACCACCACCACCCCCACCCCTGCCTGTATATCTGCCTTCCTGTCTGTCTGTTTCCTTTTCTCTTAGGAGAACTGTAAAAGTATAATGTACTGGTATAACCCAAGGTGCAGAGTTTACGTTGAACTGCATAGTGCACGTTTATTCATGTTGCTCTGAGTTGATTGAGTCTCCCTAAAACGTTACTGTCATAAAATAGGTTTTACTCCTTGGCATAAGAGCTACAAAAGGCTTTTTGTCAATGAAATGTCAAAGTGTGCCCTCCCCCCTCTCTGTCTCTCTACACCCATCTCTTCTCTGTTCTTCTCTGTCTGTTTCTCTATCCCTTTCTCTCTCTCTGTTTCTCTGTTGTTCCTATGCCTTTCTCTCTCTCTCTCTCTCTCTCTCTCGTCTCTTCTCGTCTTTTCTCTATCCTTTCTCTCTCTCTCTCTCTCTCCCCTCTCTTCTTTCTTTGCTTTCTCTCTCTCTCTCTCTGTTCTCTCTGTCTGTTCTCTATCCTCTCCCTCTCTCTCTCTCCTTCTTTCTCTGTCGTTTCTCTAAGCCCCCCCCCTCCTCTCCTCTCTCTTTCTTCTGTCTCGTCTC
Source organism: Monoplex corrugatus (assembly GCA_030674185.1). Taxonomy (NCBI): domain Eukaryota; kingdom Metazoa; phylum Mollusca; class Gastropoda; order Littorinimorpha; family Ranellidae; genus Monoplex; species Monoplex corrugatus. The sequence continues at coordinate 60,696,349 of JAPXFY010000017.1, forward strand.
TCCTCTCTCTACTCTCTTGTCTCTCTCCTCCCCTCTCTTCGTCTTCTGTCCCTCTCGTCTGTCTGTCTCCTCTACGCTCTCTCTCTCCTCGTTTTCTTCCTCCTCCTCTCTTCTGTCTGTCTGTCTCTGCCTCTCTCTACGTCTTGGTCTGTCAGTCACTCTACGCCTCTCTCTCTCTCCCTCTCTCCCTCCTTCTCTTCTTTCTGTCTGTCTCTGCCTTCTCTCTACGTCTTGGTCTGTCAGTCACTCTACGCCTCTCTCTCTCTCTTCTCTTCTCTCTCTCTCTCGTTCTCTGTCTGTCTGTCTGTCTCTGCCTCTCTCTACGTCTTGGTCTGTCAGTCACTCTACGCCTCTCTCTCTCTCCTCTCTCCCTCCTCCCTCTCTCTTCTGTCTGTCTCTGCTTCCTTCTACTTCTTGGTCTGTCAGTCACTCTACGCCTCCTCTCTCTCTCTCATCTCTCCTCTTGTTCTGTCTGTCTGTCTGTGTTCTTGCCTCTCTCTACGTTTGGTCTGTCAGTCACTCTACGCCTCTCTCTCTCTCCTCCCTTTCTCTCCCCCTCTCTCTCTTCTGTCTGTCTGTCTCTGCCTCTCTCTACTTCTTGGTCTGTCAGTCACTCTACGCCTCTCTCTCTCTCTCTCTCTCTCTCCCCCTTCTCTCTCGTCTGTCTGTCTGTTCTGCCTCTCTCTACGTCTTGGTCTGTCAGTCACTCTACGCCTCTCTCTCTCTCTCTCCTCTCCGCTCTCTTCACTCTTCTCCTCTCTCTTCCTCTCTCTTTCTCTTTCTTTCTCTCTCTTCTCTCTCTCTTCTCTCTTCTCTCTTCCCTTTCTCTCTCTCTCTTTCTCTTTCTCTCTCTTTCTCTCTCTCTCTCTCCCTGCCTCTCTTTTTACGTCTTTGTCTGTCTGTCTCATTGTCTGTCTTTCTGTCCGTCCACTTACCCAGACGCTTGTTTCGTTTCTTTCACCAGCTGTTTTCATTCACACAACACACTCCACTTAATCTTGTGTACTATGTATTCAACGGTGAAGAGAAAATAGCTTCCAAAATCAAACCGCTTTTGTTCCCTGTCTGGCTTCACCTGCCCACCCATCCACCCACCCACCCACCCACCCACCCACCTAACCACCCACCACCCACCACCCAATCCACCCACCACCCCACCCACCCAACCACCCACCACCCACCCCCACCCACCCATCCACCCACACCACCCCACCCAGCCAATAATCAATCCATTAACGAGAGACTGGTTCTGGCCGACATTTGGCGTTTGTATGGGTGGATGGGTGCGTGTTCCTTCGTTATTTTTGTTGTTGCAATGTCTATTCATGTAAGTGCTTTTGGATAATTGGGAGTGTGTGTGTGTGGGGGGGGGGGGAGGGGCGTGTACGTGTGTGTGTGTGTTGTGTTAGTGTATTATGTGTGTGTGTGTGTGTGTGTGATGTGTGCGTGTTAGTGTGTGTGTGTAGTATGTATGTTTTGTGTGTGTGTGTATGTATGTGAGAGTATGTGAGAGAGAGAGAGAGAAGAGAGAGAGAGAGAAAGAGTAGTGTGTGTATGAGAGTGTGTGCACATGTGTTGTGTGTGGTGTTGTGGTGTGTGTGTGTGTGTGTGTGGTGTGTGCGGTGTGTGTGTGTTGTGTGTGTGTGTGTGTGTGTGTGTGTGTGTGATGTGTGTGTTGGATGTGTGTGTTGTGTTGTGGTGTGTGTGTGTGTGTGTGTGCTGTGTGTGTGTTGTGTGGTGTGTGTTGGTGTGTGTGTGTGTGTGTGTGTGTGATCAAAATACGGGTTTAAGATTTTTAATGCTATTTGTGTGACCAAATACAATTTTCAACTGAAATTTCGAAATGAATAACCCATATGAATAACCGCGACTTGACCATTACTTCTTACTCTTTTAAATTTTTTTTTTATCCATCTATTTATTGATTTGTATGCTTAACTATTATGTCTTACTTTATTTTCTTTTTGTCTGCTTTATTCAAAACGTTTTTCTTTTGCAGTTTCCTGTTTTCATTGCATTACTACTTGTAGATTTGCATCAGCAAAATCTGAATCGACTATGCACTGATTTTCATACTGTTGGAAAACAGTTTCAATTAATTTCATATTTATGTATTTATTCATTTATTCGTTTGGGGGCAAATATCAAACAAAAAACTGACTGAGTGGAGAAAGAGAATATATTTAAAAGAGAGTAGTGTTTTGTATTTCTCTGTTCATCTGAAATAAGGTTAGTATGGCTTAGCTTTCTCGTTTTCGGGTTGTTTGTTCTTATTTATCAGTTAAGAAATCGGAAGAGGGCTGGAAGCGAAAGAAAGATGTGAGAGTCGATCACCCGTGTTACTTGGAAGAAATATCAAGTCTTGGATTTCACTTTACATGTCAAACACCCATCTCTCTCTCACTTTCTCAATTTCTCTCTCTGTCTCTCTCTTTCTGTGTCTCTGTCTCTCTCTGTCTCTGTCTCGCTGTCTCTCTCTCACTCTCTGTCTGTCTGTCTCTGTCTCTCTGCCTGCCTGTCTGTCTGTCTCTCTCTCTCTCCCTGTCAGTATGTCTGTTTGTACCACTGTCTCTCGTTCTTTATCTCTCTCTCTCTCTCTCAGTCTCTCTCTCTCTCGCTTTCTCTATCTCTCTCACTCTATCTGACAGTCTGTCTGTCCCGCTGTCTCTTGTTCTCTCTCTCTCATTCCGTCTGTCTGTCTGTCTGTATCTCTCTCTGTCTGTCTGTCTGTCTGTCTCTCTTTCTCTTTCTCTAACTTTCTGCACTTAAACGCTGTGGTTCATTTCTTACGTGTAGGGCGTAATCAGAATGTTGATGTATTCTGCAGTCGGTGGTTACGTAAAAAGGTGACGACTTTTTCGTGTCTGTTTTTCGCCTACATATTTCTAATAAATAGACAAACAAACAGACAAACAAACAAACAATCACATAGATAAATAAATAAATGAATGAATAAGTAAATAAATAAATAAATGAACTAATTAATAAATAGATAGATAGATAAATAAATAAATAAACGAATAGATAAATTGATAATAAATAAATAAATAAATAAATAAATAAATAAATAAATAGATAAATAAATAAATAGATAAATAAGCAAGTAAATAAACAAATAAATAAATAAGAAAGAAATAACGGAACGAAAGACTTTTTTGTTTTCCACAGACCGAAAGAAATAACATTACCACCGCCTACTTCGGTTTCCATTTCTACATTTTCGTCATTCTTGTTGCGTCGTCTTTTTATTTTCGTGGTAGTTCTTGATCTACGTGTTCTTGTTGTCGTTGTTCATAATAATTCTTTTCTTTTTTTCTTTTTGTTATTGGTACCAGACGCCCCCCCCCCCCCTCCCCTCTTGTTGATTTTTATGTGTTTATTTTCTCGCTCTTATTCCTGATGTTTTTGTCTGAATACATTTTCATAATGCATCTCGTTTCTGTTACTTTTATTCGTGGTTCCTGTTTTCTTTCTCTTTTTCTTTTTCTTCTTCTTTGTCTTTTCTTTTTCTTTGTCTTTTCTTTTTCTTTGTCTTTTCTTTTTCTTTGTCTTTTCTTCTTCTTTTTCCTCCTCTTCTTCTTCTTCTTCTACTACTATTACTATTACTACTACTACTCTACTACTACTACTACTACTACTACTACTACTACTACTACTACTACTACTACTACTTCTTCTTCTTGTTCTACTTCTTCTTCTTGTTCTTCTTGTTCTTCTTGTTCTTGTTCTTCTTGTTCTTGTTCTTCTTGTTCTTGTTCTTGTTCTTCTTGTTCTTGTTCTTCTTGTTCTTGTTCTTCTTGTTCTTCTTGTTCTTCTTGTTCTTGTTCTTCTTGTTCTTCTTGTTCTTGTTCTTGTTCTTCTTGTTCTTGTTCTTGTTCTTCTTGTTCTTGTTCTTGTTCTTCTTGTTCTTGTTCTTCTTGTTCTTGTTCTTTTTGTTCTTGTTCTTGTTCTTCTTGTTCTTCTTCTTGTTCTTCTTGTTCTTGTTCTTCTTGTTCTTCTTCTTGTTCTTCTTGTTCTTGTTCTTCTTGTTCTTCTTGTTCTTCTTGTTCTTGTTCTTCTTGTTCTTGTTCTTCTTGTTCTTCTTGTTCTTGTTCTTCTTGTTCTTGTTCTTCTTGTTCTTGTTCTTGTTCTTCTTGTTCTTGTTCTTCTTGTTCTTGTTCTTTTTGTTCTTTCTCTTCTTCTTCTTGTTCTTCTTCTTGTTCTTGTTCTTCTTGTTCTTCTTCTTGTTCTTCTTCTTGTTCTTCTTGTTCTTGTTCTTCTTGTTCTTGTTCTTGTTCTTCTTCTTGTTCTTCTTGTTCTTGTTCTTCTTCTTCTTGTTCTTGTTCTTCTTGTTCTTCTTGTTCTTTCTCTTCTTCTTCTTCTTCTTTTGTTGTTGTTGTTGTTGTCGTCTTCTTCTTCTTTCTCTTCTTTTTCTTCTTCCTCCTCCTCCTCCTCCTCTTCTTCTTCTTCTTTCTTTCTTTCTTCCGTTTTTCTTTTGATATGGATATTCTTGCTCTGTGAAAAGTTAGCTGGTAAATTGTTTGCTGGTTCTCGTTGTTCTAATAATTCCTGTTCTGGTTTTCTTTTTGTTTTCATCGCGTCCACCATTTTCTTTCTCTTTTTTCCTGGTGATTTTGTCTGAGTACTCTTTCATTCATGTATCGTGTTCTTGTTATGTTATGTTATGTTATGTTATGTTGTGTTATGTTATGTTATGTTATGTTATGTTATGTTATGTTATGTTATGTTATGTTATGTTATGCTATGCTATGTTATGTTATGTTATGTTATGTTATGTTATGTTATGTTTGTTATGTTATGTTATGTTATGTTATGTTATGTTATGTTTGTTATGTTATGTTATGTTTGTTATGTTATGTTATGTTAGTTATGTTATGTTTGTTATGTTATGTTATGTTTATGTTTGTTATGTTATGTTATGTTATGTTTGTTATGTTATGTTTGTTATGTTATGTTATGTTTGTTTTGTTATGTTATGTTATGTTATGTTATGT
>JAPXFY010000017.1:60713842-60721342 GCA_030674185.1 Monoplex corrugatus
TCTCTCTCTCTCTCCTCTCTGTGTCTCTCCCTCTCTCTATCTGTCTGCATTCTGTCTATCTCTCTGTCTGTCTGTCTGTCTGACTGTCTGTCTCTCTATCTATTTACATGGACAAAACAAGTGCCTAAAATCAGCGTTTTTTAAGGAATACATATAAACAGTATTCTCTCTCCCCCCCCCCCTCTCTCCTCCAAATCTTGACAATATATAAAATCTGTCTTCAGCATTGTGATAGTATACTCATTTTCTCGCTCCGTTTCATTTAATGCTTCTTCAAGGTGATTATGACCGTGAGAAATACAAAATCGGGATTTTCTGGTGAGAAGTAAACACTTCACGTATTAAAAGGGGACATTGTTATAATGGCTTGGCAATCTTGTTGTCATCTTTTGTTTTGATGTCCTGTCTTCTGCCCTACTTCAGAAGGGTTGGATCCCATGCTTCTGGCAAAGTCTCAGAACCAGGAGGTCCATAGAAACCTATGATAACTAGCTGCCATGAGGCCACTGACGAGAGGAGACTTTATACTGTTGGTGTTAGGTTATTTTGGTGGTGTTTACCAACGCCCGTTCTGATCGAATATGCATAGGTCTCACTGCCTAATAAACTCCCCTAATAGAGACAGCATTTTGTTCATTTTATAATTATCAAAATATGCATAATTGCTCCCCCGTCGATAGGAGATGCTTTCACCTCATTTTTTTTATCAACTAAATACTCAGGATTTTCTACAAGAGACAATCGATTGATTGATTTGGTTCAGTTTTTACGTCGACACCCCCACCTCAGGTGATATGGCCGACGGGGATAACCATCCCAGGGAAGTGGGGGAAGGGGGACTTACCTAATCCTATACTGACTGCACCAGAACAACGATGATGTTAAGACTGGACAGTGAGATGGCCAATTTTAATATAGCGCATCCCGGGATTCGAACCCACAACCATTAGCATGTGAATCTGACGCTCAGACCAACTGAGCTACTGGGGCCCGCAAAGGACACGAACACTGATGGGATGTTAAAACTAGTTTCAAGCGTATTCAACAGAAAATAGAGGTTTACATGGCTTTACCATACTGTCTTTTTAAGTAAAACCCATTACGCGATATTTCTTTGTCACGTTAACACAACAAAGAGCAGGTTTTTCACACAACTGGGAAAAACAGGCAAACATGCCAACAGAGTTCTCATTACACACGCACAATGCCACCTCCCCCAGCACGTGCAACAATGGACGCGATCAAGGCACGAGCACAGCGCGTGCAGTTTGGCTGTTCCGTTAATTACACCTCTCTCGACGCTAGAGATGCGGGCCTTCCGGGTTATGGAGGACACTTCATATGCCCATTGTACAGTTCGGCATTGTGCTAGAAGGTTCCATGCAGTCTGTTGACAATGATAATGAATATATGATTTTTTTTCAAAATATTCCTGCATATCTTACTGTTACCATGGAACACGCAAACTATACGCACTTGTGCATATACACTAGGTAAAAAAAAAGGAAAAGGAAAAAAAAAGCAGCTCTGTTGTAAATGACTAACGTAAATGTCAAACAAGATTATTGTCCATTTACAGAAAAACACATAGACACAGATTAACTGTCCGTTTATTGATAAACATACAGACACTGATTAACTGTCCATTTATAGATGAACACACAGACACTGATTAACTGTCCATTTATAAACATATAGACATAGATTAACTGTCCATTTATAAATAAACATACAGACACTGATTAACTGTCCATTTATAAACATATAGACATAGATTAACTGTCCATTTACAGATAAACACACAGACACTGATTAACTGTCTATTTATAGATAAACATACAGACACTGATTAACTGTCCATTTATAAACATACAGACACTGATTAACTGTCCATTTATAGATAAACACACAGACATAGATTAACTGTCCATTTATAAACATACAGACACTGATTAACTGTCCATTTATAAACATACAGACATAGATTAACTGTCCATTTATAAACATACAGACATAGATTAACTGTCCATTTATAAACATACAGACACTGATTAACTGTCCATTTATAAACATACAGACATAGATTAACTGTCCATTTATAAACATACAGACACTGATTAACTGTCCATTTATAGACATACAGACATTGATTAACTGTCCATTTATAGATAAACACACAGACACAGATTAACTGTCCATTTACAGATAAACATACAGACACAGATTAACTGTCAATTTATAGATAAACATACAGACACAGATTAACTGTCCATTTATAAACATACAGACACAGATTAACTGTCCATTTACAGATAAACACGCAGACACAGATTAACTGTCCATTTATAGATAAACATACAGACACAGATTAACTGTCCGTTTATAGATAAACATACAGAAACAGATTAACTGTCCATTTATAGATAAACATACAGACACTGATTAACTGTCCATTTATAGATAAACATACAGAAACAGATTAACTGTCCATTTATAGATAAACACACAGACACAGATTAACTGTCCATTTACAGATAAACATACAGACACAGATTAACTGTCAATTTATAGATAAACATACAGACACAGATTAACTGTCCATTTATAAACATACAGACACAGATTAACTGTCCATTTACAGATAAACACGCAGACACAGATTAACTGTCCATTTATAGATAAACATACAGACACAGATTAACTGTCCGTTTATAGATAAACATACAGAAACAGATTAACTGTCCATTTATAGATAAACATACAGACACTGATTAACTGTCCATTTATAGATAAACATACAGAAACAGATTAACTGTCCATTTATAGATAAACACACAGACACAGATTAACTGTCCATTTATAGATAAACATACAGACACAGATTAACTGTCCATTTATAGATAAACACACAGACACAGATTAACTGTCCATTTATAGATAATCACACAGACACTGATTAACTGTCCATTTATAGATAAACATACAGACACAGATTAACTGTCCATTTATAGATAAACACACAGACACAGATTAACTGTCCATTTATAGATAAACATACAGACACAGATTAACTGTCCATTTATAGATAAACATACACACACAGATTAACTGTCCATTTATAGATAAACACCCAAACACAGATTAACTGTCAATTTATAGATAAACATACACACACAGATTAACTGTCCATTTATAGATAAACATACACACAGAGATTATCTGTCCATTTATAGATAAACATACACACACAGATTATCTGTCCATTTATAGATAAACACACAAACACAGATTAACCGTCAATTTATAGATAATCACACAGACACAGATCATCTGTCTAATTTAAAAACACTCATAGATTAACTGTCAATTTATGGATAAACACACAAACACAGATTAACTGTCCATTTATAGATAAACACACAGACACAGATTAATTATCCATTTATAGATAAACACACAGAAACAGATTACGTGTCCATTTATAGATAAACACACAGACACAGATGAACTCTCCATTTATAGATAAACACACAGACACAGATGAACTCTCCATTTATAGATAAACACGCAGACACAGATTAACTGTCCATTTATAGATAAACACATAGACACAGATGAACTCTCCATTTATAGATAAACACACAAACACAGATTTACTGTCCATTTATAGATAAACACACAGACACAGATTAATTGTCCATTTATAGATAAACACACAGATACAGATTACGTGTCCATTTATAGATAAACACACAGACACAGATGAACTCTCCATTTATAGATAAACACGCAGACACAGATTAACTGTCCATTTATAGATAAACACATAGACACAGATGAACTCTCCATTTATAGATAAACACACAAACACAGATTAAGAATAGTATATCATCAATTTATGTATGGCAAAACGAAAAAAGAACTGTTTAGAAAGATCACCAATGCTAAAGAATGGTATTTGAAGCACTTACAAACAATATTTCAAAAAGAAAAAGTAGTGGAACAGATGGAATACTACGGAAATCAGTGTTCCAGATACCTCAATGGAACTGGAGAAAAAAAAAGGAAAATAAGAAAACCTAGCAGGGTTGGACTATTCTCTTTCAATTTAATATCGTTGCTCGCTAAATCTTTGCCGCGCTAACACAGCAATCTCCAGTTTTCTCGAACAAATGAAATAAAAGCCAACAAAGAAACAAAGACAGGTTTTATTGCACACACAATGCTGTTTCCTCTGGCACGTGCAACGAGAAATACGACCAGGGCACGAGCTGATCGATTACTTGTGTTCTCAATTAATTAACTGATCAATCACTCCGAGACTTAAAATGATTTTTCCAGGAGAGTGTTTGTGATTTCAGATTTCTGATGCGTCTTGACTGTTTCAGCAGGTACACGCTGTCAATAAACAGGTGGATATTCAACCAACTGATCGATCATTCGACCAATCAGCCCCAACTGATCGATCGTTCGATCAATCAGTCAATCAACAATGAAAAGAATGTCAACAATGCCCTATGGCACAGCAGAAATTCACGTCAGGACTACAGCAGCAATGGCAGCAATGGACAGACTAAACGCACCCTGGAGAAGCAACATCTTCAGCTTCACTACCAAGTAAAGACTGAAAAAAAAGAAAAAAAGAAAAAAAAAAGAAAAAAACCCTCATTGTCTCCATTCTTCACCCATGGGGGTGCCAGGGACTCTTTCAGTGTAAATAGTATCCCCACCTTCTGGAAATTCTGTGCTAGCAATTTCCTCTTTTCTGTCACTCTCTTTCCTTCTTTCTTCCTCCTTTGCTGTCTATCGTTTCTTCCTATCGATTTCTGTCTTGCTGGTCCATTCACCTATGTGTGTGCAATAAAGTCTTACGTACTTTGTGGTAGGATTGATAATTGGGTACATGTAGTAATAGCATTTTTGGCTCTATGGAAATGAGATATGCGGAAGCAATTTTAGGTAACATAGGCCTGTTGTTATTTATGTTTTAGTGTCCTTAGTTATGTTTAAATTTGTATTCAGGTCTGTGTTTAAATCCCCTGTGCGATAAATTGGACGAGTTAGGGGCATCTCCTTAGATTATGTACGCAAATGCATTGATATTGATATGTGTACCTACTTCTCTTTTCCTTTTTTCCCCGTTGAAGTATACTTATGTTTTGAAATGTTTATAACCCTGATGTGGCTCTACGCAGTCGGCTGGGCTTAGGAAGAAATAATGATAACAATGTTGAAGTATTGTGTATGTTTTGAAACGGTTATAGCCCTGATATGGCTCTACGCAGTCGGCTGGGCTTTATGCAACAATAACAGTAACAATCTCCATTCTTCTGTACGGGAGCAAACTTTTGGACTCTGCTCGCTGACTCAGAAAAAAGAACTCAGACCTTTGAGACCAAGTGCTGCAGGGAACTGCTTTGCCTGTCCTAACTGGAACCTAAGACACTGAGTGCTTGCGGAGCAAGGTCAGCATCTGGGTGGGTCCACTGGAACCAATTCTGGCAACCGTGAAACGACGCATGGTTTGGTCACGTCACCTGCCATGATGTCTAGGACCTGTCTACTGTTGTCCTCGAGGTACACCAAATTTTATTTCAATTGACATTTCTTCTGGGTGACAGTGACCTCGAGATGTACAAATTTATCAAAGGCGTTTTGTTTGATGTAATATGACAAAATGGCAGGTTTTTCGATTCAAGGAAAACATCTTCTATAGGTTATGTAAAGATATATACCTTGAAACAGAGATTGATAAGTGGATTTGAGGCTTGTTACTAGAGATCTCTTTACGTAATGCAGGTCATATATTTTTTTTTAATTGCAGTGGCCATTATGGCCTGGTTTGAAGATCACGGACACAAACACACATAAACACTCACATTCACACTCACGTTTAGCGTAGCTTGAGAACTATGATTTTGCACCCTTTAATAGATGGATCTTTACATTATTCAAGTCAGTCATATGTTGTATTATGTTTTATATAACTTGTATAATGTTCTATATATTTTGTATTATGTTGTAGTTCTACTGAAGTTGATGATCAGTCAGTCTACAAAGCCAATGTCTGATCGCGACAATTATGTGGTTTGGGGACATGGCAAATTAACAGCAAAATCAAGAGTCACGAAAAGTCTTCAAAGGAAGATGTCTATGCCGGATCCTGGATCTAAATTGCATGGGAGCAACACATCTGCAATGACGAGGTAGCCAGATGACGTGGCATCAGGAATGGTCATGAGTGCCCACTAGATGAAGAAGCACAGATGTACATGGCTGGACCATGTCCTCAGGATAGCCAAAAACAGACACCCTAACCCCACTCTACCATGGGAAAGGAAACAGGGGGCAGACCAACAGGAACCTGGCTGTGCATCAATTCACCAAGATGGCGTAGAAAGAAATATCCCGGCTCGTTCAGGATATAACTGAAGGAGGTTGGCTAACGCCTTATGTCTAAGCTGGACAAAGAGGATTGGAATGAAGAAATGAATGTTTTACACAACAAAGAATCAAGGCTATCATCAGATGCAAACTGTCGTGGGTTCATCACGGTTCAAGGTCAAGCATGGAAAGTTAAGAATAGAGCATCTAAGAGACAGTAAGAAACTGCTTCACGAAGTATCAGGGAAGTTTCGTTGCTTTTATTTCTGTTAAATCTTGTGTCTTTATTCTTCATTGTATTTTGCTTAATGTTACTGTTATTATTGTTTAAAGCCCAGCCGACTACGTAGTGCCACCTCAGGGATGTAATAGTTTAAAAACATACACAATACTTCAACAGGAAAAAAAAAGAAAATTAAGTACAATATCAATGCATTCGTGCACATAATCTAAGGAGATGTCCCTGACGTTGATCACTCAGTCCAATATATCACACAGGGAATTTAAAAACGTACCTCAATACAAATTTAAACATAACTCTAAAGACACTAAAACATGTATAAAAACGAGTCTAAATTGCCTAAAATTGCTCCCACATGTCTCATTTTCTTAGAGCCAAAAAATCACTTAATACATGTACCCACTCCTAAGAGAAAGTACATAAGACTTTATCGAACACATACAGGTAAAGGACCAACAACGCAGAAAATAATAGGAAGAAATGACAGAAAGTAAAGGAACAAGGTAGAAACAAAGAGGGTGACAGAAAAGAGGAAATTTCTAAATTTCTTGTACAGAATTTCCAGAAAGTGGGGATACTATTTATGCTGAAAGAGCTCCCGGCATCTCCACGGGGGGGGGGGGGGGGAGGTTTTTTTCTTTTTTGTAAACACTTGACAAAGGCCACTCGGCGAAAAGTTTGCGTTTGTCTTGTTTTGTATATTGAATATACGTTCTCATTCTGTTTTTGTGTGTGTTTCTGATTCCTAAGAAACGTTAGTATGGTATGCCTGTTTTCGTTCTCATTGTAATCTGTTCCACAATTCGTCTTTGCCACACTAACACAAAAAATCAGCAGTTTTCTGTTTTTCACACAACTGAAAGCCCTGACGAAAT
>JAPXFY010000017.1:60726342-60728842 GCA_030674185.1 Monoplex corrugatus
TGTGTGTGTGTGTGTGTGTGTGTGTGTGTGTGTGTGTGTGTGTGTGTGTGTGTGTGGTGTGTGTGTGTGTGATGTGTGTGTGTGTGTGTGTGAATGTGTGTGTATGTATGAATGCGTGTGTGTGAAAGTCTGCGTATTGTGTGTGTTGTGTGTGTGTGTGTGTGTGTGTGTGTGTGTTGTGTGTGTGTGTGTGTGTGCGTGAGCGTGTGTATGTGTTGGTTGGTAGGAGATGATGATTACAATCTATCTGTGTATCTATCAATATATCCACCTATATATGTATGTATGTATGTATGTATGTATGTATGTTGTATGTATGTGTGTATGTATTGTAGTATGTATGTATGTTTGTATGTATGTGTGTATATATATATCTGTGTGTGTGTGTGTGCGTGTACGCGCGCGTGTGTGTAACTGTTCATGGCCTCGTGTGCGCACGCTGGGCATTTGCAGGCAGACATGTGTTTATGCTCACGCGCACCGATACGCCTGAGTGCACACATGCGCGCGCCCACGCCTATGCTCAAGGCACACATACCATGCGTGTGTCTGTCTGTGTGAGAAAAAACATCAAACACACACATCACAGACTAAGGCGAGGCCGGTGCCATCAGCATGAAAATCAACACCACAAGCATCTCTTCGTGTATTAAAACAAACAACAAAACAAACAAAAAACAAAACAAAAAAACAAAAACCAAAAAAACCCTGCTCGTTGCCATCCAGCAGAGTTGACAGTTTGTTTTTCCAGGGAGTCATCGCTCTTGGACAAATTCCATATGCGCTCAACCCGAACCTTCCAGCAGTTGGCCTGGTAGACTCCTCGAGCTTGCGCAAAACCTGAGCGGTGGCAAATTTTCAAAATAGAAAGGCCAGGTGGACCTACTAAACACTGACGTCATCAGAATGATCGGAACATATTAATCAAAATGACCAGCAAAGAAGCCAACTTTTAGTTAGGTGTGTGTGCTTCCGTTAGCCTGTTGCGCACACAATGTGCGATGCGTGTATACGTACATCTGCTCCGGTGAAAAACATTAAACAAACAGCTAGCGGATTCAGGCCAGACCAGCAGAGAGAGAGAGTGTGTCAGACAGAGAAGAGAGACAGAGATAGAGAGACAGAGACAGAAGAGAGCGAGAGAAGAGAGAGACAGAGAGAAAGAGAGAGAGACAGAGAGAGAGAGAGAGACAGAGAGAGAGAGACGAGAGAGAGAAGAGAGAGAGAGAGAGAGAGAGAGAGAGAGAGAGGGAGGAGAAGAAAATACAAAAAAATGGCACCCCATTCTAACTATCTCCTTTTCTTTTCCGAAATTTGTAACTGAAAATCCAGAATATGCACTTCTCAAGTCACTATGACCTTGAAGAAGATTCAGGTGAACTGAAATGTGAATGCATTGAGGAAAGTGGTACATCGTCACTGCAGTGACAACAGAATTTTGATATTGTCAGACATCCTAAGAAAGTGCTGTTCGCACACATTGCTTGGAAAGTGTTAATTTTGGCTTTAATGGTTTCGTTGTTGTTTTAATTGTGTGACCTTACTTTTCACATTTATGCTTATGAGAGTTTCAACAATCCACAACTTGAACCAAAACTTGATATCGATCCACCCGTACAAAGCTCAGAAAATCTTATTCAGACATTTTTGTCACAGATAGACAGACAGACAACAGACCAGACAAAAAATAGGAGGCAGACAGGCAGACTGACAGACAGGCAACAAACACACACACACACACACACACACACACACACACACACACACACACACACACACAACTCGCACACACTACACACACATACACACACACACTCGCACATCACACATACACACACATACACACACACATCACACACACCATCGCACACATACACAACTCACACACACACTCCACACAAACACACATACACACACTCGCACACACATACACACACATACACACACACACACTCGCACATACATACACACACACACTCGCACACACACACACACACACACACACACACACACACACACACACACACACACACACACACACACACACACACACACTACAGCACACACATGTACACGCAACTTGTCAACATGAAATTACAAAATAAACAGGATGGTGAAACCATTTAGAATCTGTTCTTTTATACAAAAACCAATCAAAACAAAACAAATATTGGATTTTACACACACATTTCACACTGCAACTCTTTGTGCAGCAGAGAAACATAACTAATACAGTTAATGAAGACCACCAGTTTTGTAAACTATTTAGGCATAGGTATAATCTGTCGTATTTTTGCCTATGAAAATGAAAGTATTAAGAAATGGGGAAAATGATGAGAAAAAGGTAGATATATGTGTCTAGGAGGGAAAGAGAGCACCAGGTAGACCCAGGGAGAAAATGCTAGACGGACTTGCGGAGTGGCTGAAGACGAGGAGGGTGGAGGAGATGCTTGGGGCAACAAGAGATAGAGACAGATGGAAGTCCATGATCGCCAACGCC
>JAPXFY010000017.1:60743842-60746342 GCA_030674185.1 Monoplex corrugatus
CATACACACACACACACACACACACACACACGTACAAAAACAAACCAACTATTCGTAGTCTGGACAACATTGCTAGAGATCAGGGTATATATCAAATGACATCACGTCCCAGTAGAGCGAATTATATCAGAGATAATATTTCACTTTTCGATGTCTGAAGCGCGCACAAAACAACAAACAAACAAACAAACAAATAAACAAGCAAGAAAGCAGGCAGGCAGGCAGGCAGGCAAACACACAAACAAAAACGAAAACCACAAAGAGACCAGCCAAAGTCCATGGCAGCCTGCACAGTGTCTCAGTCTTGTGTGGGTATAGAGTGAGTCAGCCACACATCACCTCCCAATAGACCACAACAGAAACCATTTTACCCTTCGTTTTATGAAGTGAGTGCCAAAACATAGACAAACAACACAAATGGTCAAGCCATTGTGAAAATCTCATTTTGTCTACTCAAAAAATGGTATAAAAATTCTTATTTTGTCAAGTCATTCTAAAAACCTCATTTTCTATCAAACAACAACAACAACAACAACAACAACAACAACAACAACAACAACAACAACAACAGCAACAACAACAACAGAAACAACAAACAAACAAACGAACAAACAAAAAACAAAACAAAACAAAAATCAACAACAACAACAACAACAGCAGCAACAACAACAACAGAAACAACAAACAAACGAACAAACAAAAAACAAAACAAAACAAAACAAAAATCAACAACAACAACAACAACAGCAGCAACAACAACAACAGAAACAACAAACAAACGAACAAACAAAAAACAAAACAAAACAAAACAAAAATCAACAACAACAACAACAACAGCAGCAACAACAACAACAGAAACAACAAACAAACAAACGAACAAACAAAAAACAAAACAAAACAAAAATCATCAACAACAACAACAACAAAACAAAAACTAAACAAAAAAATCTGATTTTGTACATTTCATGGTCACTGAATCAAAATTTCAAGCGAAGCGAGGACAATGGCAGACTGTTACAGCATTGGAAAGTAATTTTAAGTATTGTCAGAAGTTCTCTTTCCCCCCCTCTTCTGCTTCTCTGTCTCTCTGTCTCTCTCTCTCTTTCTCTCTCTCCGTCTCTGTCTGTCTCTCTCTCTCCCCACAATCTGAAGACAGCATTGATGCTGATGGTGATGATGATGAAGATAAGAATGATGACGAAGATGATGACATTTTTTTCACCTTACGAGCAATGTTGCTGTGTTCTCTTTCTCGTGTGCGTAATTGCACGCTGTTTGGCCCGTAAGGAGAAGAGTGGCAGAATGGTTCAGACGTTCGCCTGCAAATAACTAAACTCGAAGTTTCAGGATTCGTTTCCCGTTGAGGCTTCGACTTTTCTCTTCAGTTTTACTAGAAAATCAAACTGAACGTCTAGTCCTTCGGAAGGAGACGAAAAACGAGTCGGACCCGTCAGCAGTTTGACCTGCGCACACTAAAGATCCCACGGCAGTTGAGTCCGGCTGCCCAGAAGGCCAATTAGTCTTCGTGCCTTTTTAACCCTTTGACTCCCGCACCCTATCTACCAACTGCAAAAAAACCTTAACCTTTTGATTCCCTCACCCTATCCACCAGCTTCCTGCATGAAACTGGTGGATAGGGTGATGGAATCAAAGGGTTAAGTTTTTGCTTTGCTAGCATGGTTGATAATGCACGATGCTGGTGCACAGGGTGCGGGAGTCAAAGGGTTAAAGTCTTCGTAAAAAAACAGGTGGCGCTACACTGCGGCAACACGCTCTCAACGGGGAGAGCTGAGCTGCCCGAGTTGTACGTGCTAAATCTATTGGACAACAACAACAACAACAAAGAACAAACAAACAAAAAACAACAACAACAAAATCAATATGAACATGAATGTCACAGCCTCTTTTCAGTTACAGTTTCAGTTTCTGTTTCAGTTTCTCAAGATGACTCCACGCTCGGAACGAATTCCAAAAGCACTAACGTCACAGGTGCCACGTGATGGTGAAGCCTTAAAGCCTGCACATAATAATAAACCCATGAGCTGGCCAGGTCAGGGCCTGAAATCCTACCTAGCCTATGTTTTTACCTAGCCTACATTTTTTTATATTAGTAATGTATCAGTCTATCACTGGAACAATTTTGGTGACATGCAAATGACGTGTGTAAGAATATGGCGAGCCCAAGGGTCGAACACACGGTCCCCGCGTGATGAGCATAGCGCTCTAACCACCAGGCTAAAACTTTGGCCTGTCTCCTGATGATGATGATTATTGTTATTATTATTGTTATTGTTTTAAAGCCCAGCCGACTGCGTAGAGCCATATCAGGGCTATAGCCGCTTCAAAGCATACAAAATTTCAACAGGAAAAAAAAAAAGGAAAAGAAAATTAAGTACACGTATCAATGCATTCACGCTCATAATCTAAGGACATGCCCCTGGCGTTGACCACTCAGGCCAATTTATCGCACAAGGGATTTAAAAAAAAAACACCTTTAAAA
>JAPXFY010000017.1:60756342-60758842 GCA_030674185.1 Monoplex corrugatus
ACACACACATACTTACGTACACACGCACGCACGCACGCATACACACACATGCACACGCACGCATCCACAAGCACATCACAAACATACACATACACATGCATACACACACATATGCACATATATACACACACACACGCACACAAACACACTCACACACACACACACACACACACACACACACACACACACACACACACACACACACACACACACACGTACAAAAACAAACCAACTATCCGTAGTCTGGACAACATTGCTAGAGATCAGGGTATATATCAAATGACATCACGTCCCAGTAGAGCGAATTATATCAGAGATAATATTTCACTTTTCGATGTCTGAAGCGCGCACAAAACAACAAACAAACAAACAAATAAACAAGCAAGAAAGCAGGCAGGCAGGCAGGCAGGCAGGCAGGCAAACACACAAACAAAAACGAAAACCACAAAGAGACCAGCCAAAGTCCATGGCAGCCTGCACAGTGTCTCAGTCTTGTGTGGGTATAGAGTGAGTCAGCCACACATCACCTCCCAATAGCCCACAACAGAAACCATTTTACCCTTCGTTTTATGAAGTGAGTGCCAAAACATAGACAAACAACAAAATGGTCAAGCCATTGTGAAAATCTCATTTCGTCTACTCAAAAAATGGTATAAAAATTCTTATTTTTTCAAGTCATTCTAAAAACCTCATTTTCTATCAAACAACAACAACAACAACAAAAACAACAAACAAACAAACGAACAAACAAAAACAAAACAAAACAAAAATCAACAACAACAACAACAACAACAGCAGCAACAACAACAACAGAAACAACAAACAAACGAACAAACAAAAAACAAAACAAAACAAAACAAAAATCAACAACAACAACAACAACAGCAGCAACAACAACAACAGAAACAACAAACAAACGAACAAACAAAAAACAAAACAAAACAAAAATCAACAACAACAACAACAACAGCAGCAACAACAACAACAGAAACAACAAACAAACAAACGAACAAACAAAAAACAAAACAAAACAAAAATCATCAACAACAACAACAACAAAACAAAAACTAAACAAAAAAATCTGATTTTGTACATTTCATGGTCACTGAATCAAAATTTCAAGCGAAGCGAGGACAATGGCAAACTGTTACAGCATTGGAAAGTAATTTTAAGTATTGTCAGAAGTTCTCTTTTCCCCCCTCTTCTGCTTCTCTGTCTCTCTCTTTCTCTCTCTCCGTCTCTGTCTGTCTCTCTCTCTCCACAATCTGAAGACAGCATTGATGCTGATGGTGATGATGATGAAGATAAGAATGATGACGAAGATGATGACATTTTTTTCACCTTACGAGCAATGTTGCTGTGTTCTCTTTCTCGTGTGCGTAATTGCACGCTGTTTGGCCCGTAAGGAGAAGAGTGGCAGAATGGTTCAGACGTTCGCCTGCAAATAACTAAACTCGAAGTTTCAGGATTCGTTTCCCGTTGAGGCTTCGACTTTTCTCTTCAGTTTTACTAGAAAATCAAACTGAACGTCTAGTCCTTCGGAAGGAGACGAAAAACGAGTCGGACCCGTCAGCAGTTTGACCTGCGCACACTAAAGATCCCACGGCAGTTGAGTCCGGCTGCCCAGAAGGCCAATTAGTCTTCGTGCCTTTTTAATCCTTTGACTCCCGCACCCTATCTACCAACTGCAAAAAAACCTTAACCTTTTGATTCCCTCACCCTATCCACCAGCTTCCTGCATGAAACTGGTGGATAGGGTGAAGGAAGTAAAGGGTTAAGTTTTTGCTTTGCTAGCATGGTTGATAATGCACGATGCTGGTGCACAGGGTGCGGGAGTCAAAGGGTTAAAGTCTTCGTAAAAAAACAGGTGGCGCTACACTGCGGCAACACGCTCTCAACGGGGAGAGCTGAGCTGCCCGAGTTGTACGTGCTAAATCTATTGTGACAACAACAACAACAAAGAACAAACAAACAAAAAACAACAACAACAAAATCAATATGAACATGAATGTCACAGCCTCTTTTCAGTTACAGTTTCAGTTTCTGTTTCAGTTTCTCAAGATGACTCCACGCTCGGAACGAATTCCAAAAGCACTAACGTCACAGGTGCCATGTGATGGTGAAGCCTTAAAGCCTGCACATAATAATAAACCCATGAGCTGGCCAGGTCAGGGCCTGAAATCCTACCTAGCCTATGTTTTTACCTAGCCCAAAATTTTTTTTTATATTAGTAATGTATCAGTCTATCACTGGAACAATTTTGGTGACATGCAAATGACGTGTGTAAGAATATGGCGAGCCCAAGGGTCGAACACACGGTCCCCGCGTGATGAGCATAGCGCTCTAACCACTAGGCTAAAACTTTGGTCCGGTTCCTGATGATGATGATTATTGTTATCATTGTTATTGTTATTGTTTTTAAAGCCCAGCCGACTGCGTAGAGCCATATCAGGGCTATAGCCGCTTCAAAGCATACAAAATTTCAACAGGAAAAAAATAA
>JAPXFY010000017.1:60766342-60773842 GCA_030674185.1 Monoplex corrugatus
AATACACAACTGTCTTATTATTGCGTCACTGTCACAATCTTTGGATGCCACAACAAACGTCAAACAACATGTGGTTAAGAAATATTGGTACGTATTCGTAAATACTGACCATAGGTATTACTTGCTCTATCATACAACCATCTTCCTCTCACAGCAAACTAGCCATTTTTCTGAAAAACAAAGATTTTGTTGTTGTTTGTTTTCTGGTCCGATTTTTCTCTGATGCGTGTAGGCACGTTGTTTTGGCCATACTCTGTGCAGGCGTATGTTGCTGCAAAGTCTGCACACTCCGTCTTCGGTGGGTGTGCATATTGGGTGTATTTCATATTTCCATGAATTACTTGACACTGACATGACTTACAGGATCTTTGCCGTGTATATTTGATGTTCTGAGTGCGTATGAACACAAAGAGGGTTTGAGTTAAGCACTAACAGGTACGAGTCCCCAGCTGGTTGTGTTGTGATTCAGACCTTAAATTATTTATTTATTTACTTTACAACACACACACACACACCAACACACACACACACACACAAAACACACACACACACACACACACACACACAAAAACACACACAATAATATATATATATATATATATAATATATATGCATATATATCTATATCTATATGTATATATTATGTATAATTTTCATGTGTGTGTGTCTTTTTTTGAAGGTAAGATACACAGATACACATGTCATCTACATGTAACCAAGTTTATCCTAGTGGTAGGCTGACAAAATACCAGTATAACATATAGAAAGAAAGAAAGACAGACAGACAGAAAGACAGAAAAAAAGAAAGAAAGAAAGAAAAAAGAAAGAAAGAAAGAAAAAGAAGAAAGAAACATAGGCTAAGTAGGGCCTCAGGACCTGGCCAGCTCATGGATTTATGTGCAAGGCTTAAGGGTTGTGCCATGATCACCATACACGTGGCACCTGTGGCGTTAGTGCATATGGAATTCGTTTCGAGTGCGAGACGTCGTCTTGAGAAAACTGAAACTGAAACTGAAACTGAAGCTGACAGGTCTGCACACATGGTGACCCGGAAGATGGTGAAAATCTCCATCCCACATCCACCAGGCGGGAGGTAACAAGGTCGGATCGAACCCAGATACCAGTCTCCGTGGTGTAGTGGTTAACGCAACGGACTACTGACCGGAAGGTTGTGGGTTCGAGTCCCCATCAGTACCTTTAAAAATCATTGTGGGATTTTTCGGCTCTAACCGGCTCCTACCCAGAGTTGGGCGTGCTATGGGCTTCATTGGGAAGACTGGGACCACTCAGTCGAATATCATCACTTTGCAGATACGTCATTGAAGGTGTTGCTCCAATTTTCTCACCAGCACCGCAGGTTGTCTGTATCTCTCGAGCCTGGTTGACGCAGTATATGTTATGATAGTAAGCGTAGAGTACAGCCCTGTCACGCAGTCTCAACCCTAGATGGAACTCCACAACATCATGATTATCACCCTCATCGTCATCATCATCATCGCATTGTAAAAACTGTTCCAGCTTCTGTGGCATTAAGGTGGCGTAGAAAATGGGACTAAAAAAGGGTGAGCACAAAGGTAACCTCCCTGAGTGCAATGATCCTAAAAGAAAAAAAAAAAGGATCGAACTCAGATCTTCTGATTGGAATTCTGACAACTTACCCATTCAACTATAACGTCTGTCACAAAGATGGTACTTACATGAACTTTTAATGCAGGGGAAACAGCAGCCCACTGCAAATTATTTAAATGAACCTGCCATCCCATGACTACTTTCGACAATAAATCAAGGGGGTAATTTTTGTATGGTTACATTTCTGTGAAGTCTAATATCAAACATTTTTTGTGTGTGTTGTTTGGAATGTGATGGAAGGAAAATAAAGACAGACAAACAGGCAGACACAGACACACAGACAGACAGACAGACAGACAGACAGACAAAGAACAACAAGAAAGAAGGAAAGAAAGACAGAAAGAAAGAAAGACAGACAGACAGAAAGAAAGAAAGAAAGACAGACATTCAGACAGACAGAAAGAAAGAAAGAAAGACAGACAGACAGACAGACAGAAAGAAAGAAAGAAAGAAAGAAAGGAAGAAAGAAAGACAGACATTCAGACAGACAGAAAGAAAGAAAGACAGACAGACAGAAAGAAAGAAAGAAAGAAAGAAGACAGACAGACAGACAGAAAGAAAGAAAAAAAGAAAGAAAGAAAGAAAAAGAAAAGACACTTGGCACGGGGATGCTTATTGCTGGCTAAACCAGACACGAATGGCAATGGCTCAAATTATGTGTTTGGAATCTGCTCAAGAGGGAATTATGACTCTGGGACAACTCTACATGCACTCCATCCAAATCTGACAGCAATTATCTGGAAGACTCCTTGGGCCTGCGCAAGCCCCATGCAATGGCAAAGTCATGAAGTGTGAGGGGTGGGGAGGGAAAGGAGACCTATGAAACACTGACATTGTCAGAATGACTGAAGTGACCAGACAGACATCCAACAAGCCAACGATTATTATTTGCGGGCTGGGACTGAACACCAGACATGAGATCTTGGGTTCACGATGGCTGAACCCTACTGCTAAAAGTGAAATAAATATAATAAAATAAAAATAAAATAAATATAAAATTAAAATAATAAAATAAAATAAAATAAAATAAAACGAAATAAAATAAATGAAATACAATAAAATAATCCAAATAAAATAAAACAAAATGAAATAGAATAAAAGAAAATAAGATAAATAAAATAAAATAAGATAACTAGAATATAATAAAATAAAACAAAATAAATAAAATAAAATAAAATAAAACAAAATAAAATAAAATAAAAAAAATAAAATAAAATAAAAATGTAATGAAATGAAATGATCTGAACTAAACTAAACTAAACTAAACAAATAATAAAAAAACTCTACCTCAAGTGTGTATATGATTGTGATAAGTAATCACAACACTGCAGCAACTCATTTTCGTATTTAATTATGATCCAGGACCAGAATATATCACTACAGAAATTACTAAGGTTTTAAATGAATTTGGTATTGGAAAAATAACAATCCTCCTAACTGGAATATATGACATCGAAAAAGTCCCTAAAGATATCTCAAAATCAATTTTCATTGCACTTCCAAAGAAAGCAGGGGCTATAGAATGTAAAACTTATCGTACACTCTGCTTGATGAGTCATGTGACAAAGATTCTATCAAGAATAATCATGATGAGGACAAGGAATAAAATCAAAACAGAAACAGCGGAGGAACAGTGCGGATTTGTTGACAGGAAAGAAACTGTTAATGCCATATACATCCCAAGAATTCTCATTGAAAGATCAACTAGCTTGTTTAATGATTTAGTTTGTTTTGTTGATTATACCAAGGATTTTGATCGGGTAAGACACAAAAAAATGATCAGTCAACTGGAAAAGCTCAATATTGACGGTTAATATATAAGAATAATAAGATATATGTATTTGAAACAAACAGCAGTAATGAGAGTAGAAAATGGTATGAATCATTTCAAAATAACAAAATAAGGGTAAGATAGGGATGCGTTCTGTCTCCAGATTTGTTTTCACTTTATAGTAAAACCATCACGAGAAACCTAGAAGAATGCTCTGGGATAAGGGTTAAAGGAAATAATGACAATCTGCTTCGTGTAGATGGCTCTGCTCTAATTACAGAAAAGGAAAAAGACCTACATAATCTTGTGAACAAAAAGAGCAAAGCAGCCATTCCACCCCAAAACTAAAGAAAGAAGGAAAAAGATAATAACAACAACAACAAAAACAAAATGAAAGAAAGAAAAAAAAAAAAAAACACACAACACACACACACACACACACACAAAGAAAAATAATTTCCAGGCTGTTGGTTGGGGATGGAGAGGGGGGTGGGTAGAGTGAAGGATAAAACTGATAGAGCAGTCCTGAAGAGGTGTTAATGACACTGCTGTGTTCAACACTTTGTGGCTATATCATTATCATCATCATCATCATCATCATGTGCTCTGCCACATGGCGTTGGCGATCATGGCCCTCCATATGCATCTATCCCTTATTGCCGCAAGCACATCATCCACCTTCTCTCTCCTCAGCCACTCTGCAAGTCCGTCCAATATTTTTTCCCTGGGTCTACCTGGTGCTCTCTTTCCCTCCAGCTTTCCTGTTGTGACCAGATCCTAATTCCCCTTTCCTCATAAAATACCCTATAAATGTTGCCTGTCTTTTCCTAATCTTCCTTATGGATGATCTTCTTTGTGGCTACAGTGATACTGATAGTGTAACTTCGCACAAACGTTTGTCTTTCTAACGCAGCCACCCGTCTTTCGTCCTTCTACTTGTGGCGGATTTGTATCACAAGGTAAAGTCTTGAAACAAAACGTGAAGTGCGAGTCGGCTTGCCTCAGTGGTAATCGCAAAGAACTAGCGACTGGAAGGTTGTAGATTCCAGTCCCTTCAGTACTCTTAAAATCATTGTGGTACTTTTAGGGGGGGGGGGGGGGAGTCACAGCCGGCTCCTGCCCGGATTTCAGCGTGGTTTGGGCTTAGTTATCAATTAACATCAGGAAGAGAGTTCTTGAATGTTATACAGAAACAATACTGTTGTACGGTTGCGAGGCGTGGACAGTCAACAAGCAAAGCCAGAACAAGATTGAGGCAGCCGAGATGTGGTTTCTAAGAAGGATGTTGAGAGTTCCACGGACAGCAAGAAAACAGTCTTGATGGAGGCAGACATAAGTAGATCATTCTTAAGGAAGATTAGGAAAAGGCAGGCAGCATTCATAGGCCATTTTATGAAGAAAGGGGAATTGGAACACCTGGTCACAACGGGAAAGCTGGAGGGAAAGAGAGCACCGGGTAGACCCAGGGAGAAGACACTAGACGGACTTGCAGAGTGGCTGAAGACAGGGAGGGTGGAAGAGATGATTGAGGCAACAAGAGATAGAGACAGATGGAAGTCCATAATCGAAAACGCCATGCAGCAAGGCACCTGATGATGATGATTGGGCTTAGTGGGGAGACTGGGACCATTACGTCCAGTCTCATCAACATCACGGATGCGCCATTGAGGGTGTTGTTTAACCCTTTGACTCCCGCACCCTGTAAACCAACACCCGGCATTGTCAAGCATGCTAGCAAAGCAAAAACTTAACCCTGGTGGATAGGGTGAGATAATCGAAGGATTAAGATTTTGCAGTAAGTGGATAGGGTGCGGGACTGAAAGGGTTAATTCTCCCGACCAACACCGTAGGTGTCTGTATCTTCCAGGTTTGGATAAAGCAAGATCTTTTATGATTGTAAGCGTAGAATATAGCCTTCTCACGCAGTCGCAATCTTAGGTGGGACTCCATAGTAACATGATTATCATGTTCATTGTCATTATTATCATTGTGAAAAAATTCCACAGCATCTGTCGTAAAAACTGGGACACACAAGAAATATGAGTACACACACCACACACACACACACACACACACACACACACACACACACACACACACACACACACACACACACACACACACACACACACACACACACACACACACAATAAACAAATAAATAAATAAATGAAACTGCCTAAGTGCGAAGATCCTTTAAATTCTCTCTCTCTGTTTCTCTCTCGACTGAAGATGAAAACTATCAAAAATCCCTCGCGAAATTTATCGCCCTTGCTTGGGAAAGTCGGAGAAAGAAAACAACACAGTAATAAATTAATGTAAGTTTATCTCCAGTGAAGATATCACTTAAAACTGTTCATATGTTTATTTGCCGGATTTGGATCTTCCTCTTACTTATATGACTAATTACGTCGGGTGGTCAACTGTTTCTTCAACTTTTTGTTCAACTTTTTAAACTAATGTACGTTTATCTCCAGTGAAGATGTTACGTTATATTGTTTTTTTTGTTTGTTTTCTGGATTTGGGTCTTCCTCTTATATGACTAATTATGTCAGGTGGTTAACTATTTAACTTTTTGTTCAACTTTTTAAATTAATGTAAGTTTATATTCAGTGAAGATATCACTTTATACTGTTCTTATGTTTATTTGGCGGATTTGGGTCTTCCTCTTACCTATATGACTAATTACGTTGGGTGGTCAACTGTTTCTTCAACTTTTGTTCAACATTTTGTTCAAATTTTTCCGTTCAATTTTTTCTTCATCTTTAGGGAAAAAATTCAAATGGATGTATTGTCACCCATGACTATATTTATAAATCTTTGTTTCGAGAAAACGTCGCCGAAAAATTTAATGACTTTGTTTTATGCTCCTTGCCACAAGGACAAAAATGTCAATGGCAATAAACCATTTTCAGTTTCAGTTTCAGTTTCTCTCTCTCTGTGTCTCTCTCTCCTTCTCTCTTTCTTCCCTCTCTCTCCCTCTTTCTGTCTCTGTCTCTGTCCCTCCCCCTCTCTCTCTGTCTTTCACTCTCTTTCTCTCTCTCACGTTCTCTCTCTCTCTCTCTCTCTCTCTCATGCTCTCTCTCTCTCTCACTTTCTCTCTCTGTTTCTCTCCGTCTCTGTCTCTTTCTATATATCTGTCTTTCTCTGTCTCTTTCTCTGTCTGTCTGTCTGTCTCTGTCTGTCTGTCTATCTATCTGTCTGTCTGTTTCCTTTGTGTGTGTGTGTGTGTGTGTGTGTGTGTGTGTGTGTGTGTGTGTGTGTGTGTGTGTGTGTGTGTGTGTATGTGTGTGTGTGTGTTTGTGTGTGTGTATCAGTCTTTATTAACAAATGTCAACCAATTTTCTTTACTCCGAGCCCTATCCACGCACGGCGGACAAATAAATCAGCCGGGTACAAAAGTGAGGTGGGCGGAGTGGTGGGGTGTTGACCCTACAGCACGTGTGCAGCGTATTGTCCCTAACGTGTTAATGACATGTGTGGCTACCCAACAAAGAACACCCCATCCTACTGCCTTTCTTTATGGACTCTGCCATACGCCGCTATATTTCTGGCAGACAAAGAAAATAAAATAAAAATGGGGGTGGGGTGGGGGTGGGAATGATGGCCAGGATAACATTTCTGTGCGCAACGTACGCTGCACCTCTGCGACGTATCGGTCCATAAAGTGAGGATACAATGGGCTTCAGACAACGATGAACACACATACACACACACACACACGAACACACGCAGACGCACACACACACGAACACACACACACACACACACACACATACACACAAATATGCACACTTGCACGCGCGGACACAAAGACCTACACACATACCCTTTCACTTTCTCTCACTGTCCCTATGTCTGTCATTCCATCTATTTCTGTCCCTCTTTCTTTCTCTTTTGCTCTCTCGTTCTTATCTATATATTCATTATCTGAAGCAGCCAGGGGCAAAACTGAAGAGGGAATGATTATGGGTCATGCACCGATATAATTTTATTAATTTGGATTCCTCGTCATGTTTTCGTTCGATAATGTAGTAATGCAACGAAAAGTTTCACAGACTTGTCAATCAATTCTGTTTTTGTTTTTTTATGTGTACGTG
>JAPXFY010000017.1:60781342-60786342 GCA_030674185.1 Monoplex corrugatus
TAAGTAACAAACAAACTAACTAACTAACTAACTAACTAACTACTTGCTTGCCTACCTACCTGCCTGCCTGCCTACCTGCCTACCTACCTACTTGTCTACCTACCTACCTACCTACCTACCTACTTAACTAACTAACTAACTAACTAACTGACTGACTGACTGACTGGCTGGCTGGCTGGCTGACTGATTGATTGACTGACTGGCTGACTGTATAGCCACCCGACCAACCGACTAACCAAACAACTACCTAACCGACCAACCAACCGACCGACCATCTGACCGACCAACCAACCAACCAACCAACCAACCAACCAACCAACCAACCAACCAACCAACCAACCAACCAACCAATACCATTCACTCTAATAAAGTGGTACATGCAACACACTAACATCTGCAATGCTTATTAAATTTCTGCAGAATAACATCGTCCACCAAGATCGTTTCACTATGCTGGAACAGACCTTTTTATTTTTAGGTCACATTCGCATTAACCCTTCGACTCCTGCACCCTGTCCACCAGCAGCCTGCATTGTCAACCATGCTGGTGAAGCAAAAACTTAACCCTTTGACTCATTCACCCTATCCATCAGCTTCCTGCTGGGAGCTGGTGGATAAGGTGAGGGAGTCAAAGGGTTAAGTTTTTGCATTTGGTGGATTGGGTGCGGGAGTTAAAGGGTTAATGGTGTCTCATTATGAATTATAAATTTTCCTTGTATGGCGCTACTTTCCAAATTCATCTGGACTTACCGAGCATTACATTATCAGACTTTTTTCTTTTTTAGTTTAGTAGAGCACGTAAAACTCAAGCTGTCAGGCGCACTATGCGTTACATAATCAGACGAAATGAGCGTTACATAATCAGACGAAATGAGCGTTACATAATCAGACGAAATGCGCGTTACATAATCAGACTTCTTATTTAGTGGAGCGTGGAAAACTCCAGCTGTTAGACAAACTACGCATTACATAATCAGACGAACTGCACATTACATAATCAGACGAACTGCACATTACATAATCAGACGAACTGCACATTACATAATCAGACTTTTTATTTAGTAGTGCGCGTAAAACTGAAGCTGGCTGGCGAACTGTGCATTATATAATCAGATCTTTTATCTAGTGGATCGTGGAAAACTCAAACTGTCAGGCGAACTGCGCATTAGACGAACTGTGCATTGCATAATCAGACATTTTATTTAGCGGAGCGTGGAAAACTCCAGCTTTTAGACAAACTACGCATTACATAATCAGACGAACTGCACATTGCATAATCAGACTTTTTATTTAAGTGAGCGTGGAAAGCTGAAGCTGTCAAACAAACTGTGCATTACATAATCAGACTTCTTATTTAGTGGAGCGTGGAAAACTCCAGCTGTTAGACGAACTGCGTATTTCATAATCAGACGTTTTTTTTATTGGTGGGGCTCGTAAATCTCAAGCTGATAGGCGAACTGACTACAGTCTACTATGTTGGATGCATAGGCTGATTTTGGAGGGTGTGCATGCTGGGTGTTTAGATGTTTTCGTGTAAGCCAGGGAGTGACATGACTTACAGCATCTGTGGCGTACATATCTGATATGGGAAAAGAAAAATGTTTGGATATGGTTTGACCATGTATATGCCTTCCCATCCCCCACCCCCCATCTCTTTCTCCATGGTTTCAACTCTCTTGCATTTTCGTCAATCATTTTGTCATTGACCTATCCAGCTCTCTCTTTCTTTCCTCTGAATTCCCCCACACTAGTTCCAACGTTCCAAGCGATGCCTGCATTAGCACAACAATACCCAACAATCTGTCACAAAGGCAGGCGCGGCATTTTGTCGTTTTTACAGTAGAAAGGACGTCAGCGATATTTATTTCCATGCATGAGAACTGTTTCTGATGATCAGATTTGCTGTTTTATCACGAGGGATTCATCGCACTCAGACAATTCCATATGCGCTTTACCAAATATTAATCTACCAGCAAGTTGCTTTGCAGACTCCTTGAGCTTGTGCAAATCTCTATGTGCTAAAAACTATAAACTAGTTTTTCCAGACACATACATAGCTATGGTCATAAGCGTGTACATGCATACATACATACATACATACATTCATACATACATATATACATACATACATACATTCATACATACATACATACATCATCATCATCATCATTCTCCTGCCCGTGATGGGCGTAGAGGAGAGATGAGAGACACTCTTGAAGCCAGCCGTCGCCAACCGGTCCTGTCCTCCGCCTGTCGCACCAGCGTGGGGCCATCCAACCTGGTCCATTCTTTGATGTTGTCCATCCAGCATTTGGCTTGTCGTCCCCTTCGTCTGCCGCCTCCCAGTGTACCCTGGAGGACCGTTTTGGGCAGTGAGTTGTGGCGTGTGACATGCCCGAACCACGACAGCTTCCTGTTCTTGACTGTTGCCAGGAGGGGTTCTTGTGGGCCTGCGAGTGTTGTTATTTGGCTCCACACAAAGTCGTTTGTCTTCCGATCTTGCCAAGAGATCCTGAGCAAGCGCCTGAAGCATTTAGTTTCAAACGTCTGGATTCTCTTGGTGGTCTCTGCTGTCATGGTCCAGCTCTCGCATCCATACAGCAGGATGGGGAGCACCAGGGACTTGTACAGCTTCATCTTCGATGGAAAGCCGATCTCTCTGCTCTTCCAGATCTTGTTTAGCTTTACCATTGCTGCTGTTGCGATCGCTAGTCTGGTCTTGATTTCTGTTGTAGAGCGACCGTCTTTGGTGAGAGTGGCGCCAAGGTATTTGAAAGCGTCCACTTCTTCAAGCTGTTGCCCGTTCATGTAGATTTCAGCATGGGTGTTGGTTGTGCTGTTGACCAGGACTTTGCTTTTTTCTGTGCTCACTTCCATTCCGTGTGCACCTGCACTTTCTTCCAGTCTCATGGTCAGGTCTTGTAGTTCTTCGTTGCTGCCTCCCATCAGGTCGATGTCATCTGCGAACCTCAGGTTGTTGATGGTTCTTCCTCCGATGGAGACAGTGGAGTGGAAGTCATGGAGGGCTTCACGCATGATGTTCTCCAGGAAGAGATTGAACAGCACGGGAGAGAGTAGGCAGCCTTGACGGACTCCAACTGTGGTCTTGAAGTAGTCCCCTATCTGGTTGTTGAGGAGAACTGCGCTGCTGGCAGTGTTATACAGCGCCTGGATGGTTTGGACGAGACCTTCCTCTATGCCAAACTTTCTTAGCACCTGCCACAAACCCTTATGCCACACCCTGTCGAATGCTTTTTTAAAGTCTATGAAGTTGTGGAACAGGTCTCTCTGATGCTGCAGATGTTTCTCCATCATTATCCGGCAGGTGAAGATCTGTTCTACTGTGCTTCTGCCCGCCCTAAATCCAGCTTGTTCTTCCGCAAGGTGTTCTTCCGCTTCTTTCTTCAGTCGATTCAATATGACTCTGAGCATGATCTTGCTGGTGTGGCTAATGAGACTTATTGTTCTGTAGTTCTGGCATTGGCGCATATTTCCCTTTTTGGGCAGGGGGATGATGAGTGATTGAGTCCATTCTGTGGGCCACTGTTTTGTCTCCCAGATCTTCTGACAAATCGATGTTACACGAGTGACCAAATCATTCCCTCCATGTTTGAGCAGCTCTGCTGGGATATTGTCTGCTCCAGGTGATTTCCCTGCTGGTAGGCTGCGGATGGCTTCTTCCACTTCTTCTCTCATCACTGGTAGCGGTGAGGATTCCCTCAATGGTGCTGAGTCCCCTGAAACAAACTGTCATCTGGCTGTATTGGGAAGTTGTATAGTTCTTGGCAGTACTGCGTCCATCTGTTCAGAACAGCGGAGCTTTCTGTCAGCAGCTCGCCTGAGGTATCCTCGATGACTGACGATCTGTTTTGCTGCGTCTTGGTAAGGTTTTTCAGTGTGGTGAAGGCATGTTTGCTGTTTCCTTTTTTCATGCCTTTCTCGATGTTCTCACACTGGTTGTTGATCCATTGTTCTTTGGCTTCAATCATTTTCTTCTTTACAAGGTTGTTGGTTTTACGATGCTGTGCGGCTTCTTCAGGGCTGGAGTTTTTCGTCTTCTTCAGTGATCTTCTGTTGTCGCAGAGGTCAAGGATGTCATTTGAGATCCATGCTTGGTGTTTCTTCCTCTGTCGCCCCAGTACCTCCTCTGCTGTTTCGCGGACTGCCTCACCAAAGTTGTTTGTGAGGTCGTTGATGTCGCTGTCCAGGAAGTTGAGTGCCGCGAACCGCCCCCCGAGCTGTGCCTGGAATGCCTCTTCTATCTCTGGATCTTTTAGCTTTTCCAGGTCAAACTTGATGCGTGGCTGCGCAGCTTGGTACTTCTTTTTCAATTTGATCTTCATTGTGAGCAGCACGAGGTCGTGGTCGCTGCCTATATCAGCTCCAGGGTATGTCCTCGTCTTTGCTTTATTAATGCTTGATTTGAAGCGCCGCGGTGTGAGGACAAAGTCGATCTGGTTGTGAGTCTTTCCGTTCGGCGCATGCCAGGTTGTTCTTCTTGACAGTTTGTGGGGGTAGAGGGTGTTGGCAATGGTGAGCCGTTGGGTGCAGGCAAACTCCAGAAGGCGAAGTCCCCTGTCATTAGTTTCCCCTGTGCCAAATTGACCCACTGTTCCAGCCCAGTTTTTGTAGGCATCTGGGCCGACTTTGGCGTTGAAGTCCCCCTGAACTATGATGATGTCTTTCCTGGGGGCTTTTCCGATGGTGTCTTCTATTTTCTCATAGAATTCTTCAACCACCTGGTCTTCGTGGCTGGTAGTTGGAGCATACACTTGTATGATGGTGATGTTCTTTGGTTTGGCTGACACCCGAATGCTGATGATTCTGCTGTTGACAGGCGTGCAGCTCATGATGCATCCAATGACTTCTTTGCGTACGATGAAAGCTACGCCATTTTCATGTAGTGACTCTTCGCCACTGTACCACATCTTGTGTCCTTCCTCTGTGATTGCTTCTCCGAAGCCTGTCCATCTTACTTCTGATATACCCACAATGTCCCA
>JAPXFY010000017.1:60806342-60818842 GCA_030674185.1 Monoplex corrugatus
GACCAACAAACAGCCAGCCAGACGAACAGCCAGCCAGACAGACAGACCAACCGACAGACAGACAGACAGATAGACCAACAAACAGCCAGCCAGCCAGCCAGACAGACCGACCGACAGACAGACAGACAGACAAACAGACAGACACGATGCTCAGAAACCAGCACCAAAAGGAGCAGTGAGAGACAGGCAGGCCACCAGCACAGCATGAAGTCTGTGTCCCCCATGATTCAGTCCAGTGTCTTATTACCGAAAGCAACTTGAAACTGCTCAGCGATCTGACAGCCCAACGTTTGAAAGATTTTTTTGTAACAGGCGAACCCCCAATGAATGACAAATGTATATCTGGATCGAGATCAGGTCTTGTTTTCTTGTTTGTTCTTGTGTGTGTGTGTGTGTGTGTGTGTGTGTGTGTGTGTGTGTGTGTGTGTGTGTGTGTGTGTGTGTGTGTGTGTGTGTGAGTGTGTGTGTGTGTGTGTGTGTGTGTGTTGTGTGTGTGTGTGTGTGTGTTGTGTGTGTGTGTGTGTGTGTGTGTGTGTGTGTGTGTGTATGTGTGTGTGTGTGTGTGTGTGTGTGTGTGTGTGTGTGTGTGTGTGTGTGTGTGTGTGTGTTGTTTTAGATAAGAGAAGCTGGGCTGTGCAAATCGATGCCAGCATTTTGTCCCATTTCCTGTATCTCGTTAACCCTTTGACTCCCGTACCCTATCCATCAACTGCAAAAACTTAACCCTTTGACTCCCTCACCCTATCCACCAGCTTCTTGTGATGGTGTCAAAGGCTTAAGTAGGAAGTCGATGAATAGGGTGATGAAGTCAAAGGGTTAAGTTTTTGCTTTGCTAGCATGGTTGACAATGCAGGATGCTGGTGGACAGGGTGATGGTGTCAAAGGCTTAAATAGGAAGTTGATGGATAGGGTGATAAAATCAAAGGGTTAAGTTTTCGCTTTGCCAGCATGGTTGACAATGCAGGATGCTGGTGGACGGGGGTGCGGGAGTCAAAAGTTAACGGCCATAGAAGCCGAGACAATTGTTCACAAACGCTATAACGATGGAGATGATAATCATGATGCTATGGAGTTCCATCTAGGATTCAGACTGTATGACAGCGCTGTGCTCCATGCTCGCTATCATAATACATCCCGGTGTAACCAGACCTGAGAGATACAGACACCTGCAGTGTTGGTTCAGTAGATTTGAGCAACACACTCAATGACGAATCTGTAACGTGGATTAGACTGGACTGTGTTGGTCCTAGTCTTCCCAATGAACCCAATGAGAAGACTCTGCTCTGGATAAGAGCCGGTTGAGTGGTTTTTCTTGACCGTTTTTGATCCTACAAAAATTCCTTATTGAAATTTCATTTATTGGTCGGTCGGTCAGTCGGCCGGTCGGTCGGTCGGTCAGTCGGTCGGTTGGTTGGTTGGTTGGTGGTTGGTTGGTTGTTGTTTGGTTTAGTACAAATATCTGAACGGTAGACACAGCCTTGCTATCAAACCCAGTGAAGCCCAATATGTTGTCTTTCTGTTGCAGTCTTTCTGAGAAATATTGTCGTCTGTATACCACCACACACACACACACACACACACACACAACACACACACACACACCACACACACCACACACACACACACACACACACCACCACCACACACACACACACCACTCACACACACACACACACACACCACACACAACACACACACACACACAACACACACACACACACACAACACACACACACACACACACACACACAACACACACACAACACACACACACACACAAACCACACACACACACAACACACACACACACAACCACAAAACACCACTCCCAACACAAACACCGTAACTTCACAAACCACACACACACTCACACAGCATCAGTGATACAGACACACGACAACAGACAAACACACACACTCATACAGCATCAGTGATACAGACACACGACAACAGAAACAACACACACACTCATACAGCATCAGTGATACAGACACACGGACAACAAAGAAACACACACACTCATACAGCATCAGTGATACAGACACACGGACAACAAAAACACACACACACTCATACAGCATCAGTGATACAGACACACGGACAACAAAAACACACACACACTGCATACAGCATCAGTGATACAGACACACGGACAACAGAAGAAACACACACACTCATACAGCAACAGTGATACAGACACACGGACAACAAAGAAACACACACACTCATACAGCATCAGTGATACAGACACACGGACAACACACGAAAAACACACACACTCATACAGCATCAGTGATACAGACACACGGACAACAGACGAAACACACACACTGATACAGCATCAGTGATACAGACACACGGACAACACAACGAAACACACACACTCATACAGCATCAGTGATACAGACACACGGACAACACACGAAACACACACACTCATACAGCATCAGTGATACAGACACACGGACAACAACGAAACACACACACTCATACAGCATCAGTGATACAGACACACGGACAACACACGAAACACACACACTCATACAGCATCAGTGATACAGACACACGGACAACAGACGAAACACACACACTCATACAGCATCAGTGATACAGACACACGGACAACACACGAAACACACACACTCATACAGCATCAGTGATACAGACACACGGACAACACACGAAACACACACACTCATACAGCAACAGTGATACAGACACACGGACAACACACGAAACACACACACTCATACAGCATCAGTGATACAGACACACGGACAACAGACGAAACACACACACTCATACAGCAACAGTGATACAGACACACGGACAACACACGAAACACACACACACTCATACAGCATCAGTGATACAGACACACGGACAACACACGAAACACACACACTCATACAGCATCAGTGATACAGACACACGGACAACAGACGAAACACACACACTCATACAACATCAGTGATACAGACACACGGACAACACGACGAAACACACACACTCATACAGCATCAGTGATAAGACACACGGACAACAACGAAACACACACACTCATACAGCAACAGTGATACAGATACACGGACAACAGACGAAACACACACACTCATACAGCATCAGTGATACAGACACACGGACAACAGACGAAACACACATTCATACAGCCACAAGGGAAAAGCGAAAAAGAAAACCAGAAAAGCTATTTTCACCAATTACGTCGCGCACAGCTTCGCATTTCACTACTATTACCAACGCTTTTGATGGCAGAAATGAAACAAGAAACATACAGCCCTCCTCCCCCCCCCCCCCCTCCTGCAGAATCTATCTTCCACTCAACGTTATTTTGGGAAGTAAAATGGTGAGGGAGGGGGGGGGGTAACATAATTAATGGGGAAAAAGCCAGTGAAAGAAAACAAGATGGAAAGATGATCAAGAACCAAAGCACTGGTTGATTTTTTCCGTGGATTCGTATCGTGGTGGCCTCAAGATGTATGGTTTCAATTGCAATCTTATAACCTGAAGTCAAGATGTATGGTTTCAAGTGCAGTCTCGTTGCCTGAACTCAAGATTGTATGGTTTCATGTGCAGTCTTATAGCTGAATCAAATTAATAGGTTAAGTGCATCTTACGCGCAACATCAAAATAAGCCTGTTTGCTGCGCTTCTAAGAACTCCAGTCACTCTACTGGCTTTAGCTTTAATGTCTCAACTGTCCCATTCTTCCTGCAACATGAAAATAGCGTCTTCGCTGCGCATTTAAACACTCCAGTCATTATGCTGTTTCAAGCTTTTAATGTCTCACAGATCCCATTCTTCCTGCAACATGAAAATCAGCCTGTTTACTGTACTGCACATTTAAACACTCCTGTCATTCCGCTGGTTTCTGCTTCGTGTCCCATATGTCTCATTCTTCCTCCCACTCCTCCGAGCTGCCCAATTTTACATGGTAAATCTGCCGTGAGAAAACAACACTCGATACAATTAGATGAATAAACTAATAAGTAAATATACATAATATATATATAGACAGACAGACAAGACAGACAAGATAGACAACGATAGATAAGATAGATTAGATAGATTAGACAGGTAGGTTAGGTAGGTAGGTTAGGTAGGTAGGTACAGACAGACAGACAGACAGGTATAGATAGATAGATAGATAGATAGATAGATAGGCAGATAGATAGCAGATAGATAGATAGATAGACAAATGAATACCTAAATGAATCAATCAATTAATCAACCAACCAGCTAGCCAAGCAAACAAGCAAGCAAGCAAGCAAGCAAGCAACCAACCGACCAATCAATCAATCAATGGGTTTGCACGCGTATAACAAAGGATAATATCTGAAATGAAGCGCATATGGGGCTGTCCGGGTGCAGTGAACCCGTCTTGACCAAATGTCAAATTCCGTGCATTATCGCTCAGAGGGGGGAAAACGTGAAGGAATGACAGAAAGAGGGAGAACCGAAAACACAGGAAGGAAGATCATTACGAACCTACAAGCATCAAAGACAGGAAGTTCACGCTATAGAATACATATTTTTAGAACAAGAAAAGGAAAGAGAAGACGAAGAAGAAAAAAGGTGGAGCAACAAAAGAACAAGAAAAGAAGAAGAGGAGGAGGAGGAAGAGGAAAAAGGAGATAAACGAGGAGAGGAAGAAGAAGAAGAAGAAAAGAAACAGAAACAGAAACAGAAAAAGATGTGAAAAGGAAGGAAAAACAGAAAAAAAGAAGAAAAACAAAAACAAAAACAAAGGGAGGATAAACAAGAAGAGGAAGATAAAAAGAAGAGATAAATGGAGAAGAAGACGAAAAAAAAAGATGAAATATGAGGGGGAGGTTGGGGAAAAAGAATCAGAAAACTAATAAAAAAAAAAAATGTGGAAGGCGAAGGATGAAAGTGAGGCAGTGTTAGAATATAAGATCTGTTTCTTTGGACTACAAATGGCGTTCTGTGACAGAGCAAAACACAGGGTAAAGAAGAGAAAGTACAAGATGTATGTCCTGCTCCCCAACACAGGGAAAGCAGAGTTGTCTGCCTTGCATGCTATTGTAAGAATAAACAAAAAGACAGACAGTCCTGCTTTCCCTCCCTTGGAGCTGAAAACAGGTACATGAATATATACCCATCTTGTAAATATAACCCCTGGCAATCATTGTCATTTTATAAGCAGAAAAAAGAAAACAAGAGATGGGGAAAGAATACAGAGATGGAGGGAGAAATAAGGAAAACGAAAAACTGGAAAAAAAAGAGAAAAAAAGAGAAAAAAAGTAAAAAACGGAATGAAGAAACAGAAAAGAAGAAAACGTAATAGCCAAAACAGAAGCATACGCAAGCAAACAAAATGTATATCTATATGTATATCTCTCTCTCTTATATATATATATATAATATATTATATAATATATATATATATATATATATATAAAGGGGGGGGGGTAAGGGACAAAACCGAAAGAAAGAAAGAAAGAGGCTAAGAGAGAGAAAAACAGATAAAAAGAAGACAAAGACAACAAGAATTTTAAAAATATCAAAAAAACCAAACAAACAAAAAGACAGAGACATAGACGGACTAAAACCTTTCAAACAAACGGATCAACAACAAAAAGAAAAAAGAAAAAGACAAAATAAAGAGAGGGGAAAGAAAAACAGAGAGGAGTGAAAACGGACGTCAAAAGATGGGGTCATAAACAGAAAAGAATAGTGGCACAAGCACGCAGGCATGCAGAGAAAACACAGAGAAAACACTTTTCTCAGAGAAAACACAGAGAAAACACAGAGAAAACACAGAAAACACAGAGAAACACAGAGAAAACACAGAGAAACACACACACACATACACACATGCACACACACACACATACACAATGCACACACACACATACATACAACATGCACACACACACATCACATACACACATGCACACACACACACACACACATACACACATGCACACACACACACATACACACATGCACACACACACACACACACACACACATACACACACACACACACACACACATACACACATGCACACACACACACATACACACATGCACACACACACACACATACACACACACAAAACACACACACAACACACATACACACATGCACACACACAACACCATACACACATGCACACACACACACACATACACACATGCACACACAAACACATACACACACTCACACACACACACACATACACACATGCTACACACAACACACAATACACACATGCAACACACACACACACATACACAACATCACACATACACACACCAACACACACACATACACACATGCACACACACACACACACAACATCACACATACACACATGCACACACACACACACAACACACATGCAACATAAACCACACACCACACCATCTACACACACACACACAACACACACACACACACACACACACACACATTATAATATAAAATATTCACACACACACACTATACATACACACACAACACACATGCACACACACACATACACACATACACACATCACACACACACACATATTCACACACACACACACACACGAACACATGCACACACACACACACACGAACACAGCGCACGCACACACCACACACACACACACACACACACACAACACCACACACACCACACACCACTCACAGAAAGACAAACCCCTATCCCCTACACATACACAGATTCAGACGGACAAACATACAATAACAGAAAAAATGGAAAAACGATGGATACAGACAGAGATTACAGCAACAAAGGCTTGGAGAACCCAACAGACAAACAGAAAGCATATCTTAAAACTTCGAAACTTCAAAACAACAGTATTACTCAAGGATGGTAAAATGAGTTTCAGTTTCAGTTTTGTTTTCAGTTTCTGTTTCTCAAGATGACGTCTCCGCGCTCGGAATGGATTCCATACGCACTAACGTCACAGGAGCCATGTGATGGTGATCATGGCACAAACCTTAAGCCTGCACATAAACCCACGAGCTGGCCAGGCCCTAAGTCCTACCTAGTCTGCTTTGCCTCGCCTACATTTTTATACTAGTATTGTGTCAATCTATCATTGGAACATAGTAGTATAATAAGATCCCACTGAACGGGTCTTACAGTTAATCCTTTCTACTCTTCACAAACAGTAGCATTAAAAAAACACAAAAGTGAAAATCATCAATTAAAACAAAATAAAAATAACCAGAAACCATAAAAAAAAAGAAAAACAAAGAAAGATAAAAAAAAACAACACGTAAATTATAAACAAACTAACATACGAACAGAAAACAGAAAAGGTCGCATCAAAAACAAACAACGTGGGTGGGATGGAGGAGGCAGTAAGTATTTATTGACAGAATAGGCTGCCTCTGTAAATATCTCACAAAATGTTGTGCAAAGATGGGCTTTTATACCAGGCATGCAGTTGAGTTAGAAGAGAGAGAGAGACAGACAGAGAGAGAGAGACAGAGAGAGAGACAGAGACAGACAGACAGAGACAGTGACAGAGAGAAAGACAGAGAAAGAGACACAAAGAGAAAGAGAGAAAGACAGAGAAAGAGACAAGTGAGAAAGAGAGATAAAACGAGAAAGAGAGAAAGTGACAGATAGAGACAGACAGACAGAGAGAAGGAGACAGACAGATAGAGACAGAGAGAGACAAAGACAGTAAAATGAAGAAAGACAGACAGCGAGCGAGCTTTCGAATTAGTGAGAGAAGAGAGAGAGATGGAGAAAGAAAGAGAGAGAGAGATAGAGACAGACAGACAAAGACAAAGAGAGAGAGAAAAGAGAGAGAGAGATGTACAAAGAGAGGAAGAGATAGAGACAAAGACAGACAGAGAGAGACAGACAGACAGACAGACAAAGAGAGACAGAGAGACAGAGAGACAGACAGACAGACGGAGAGACAGACAGAGAGAGACAGACAGAGGCAGAGAGACAGGGAAAAAGAGAAAGAGATAGAGAAAGAAAGAGGGAGAGAGTGGGAGGGAAGGAAAGAGAGGGAGAGAGAGAAAGAGAGAGAGAGAAAGGGAGAGAGAGAGAGAGAGGGAGAGAGAGAGCGAGAGAAAGAACATGAAATCTTTCCCATTACCCCTGTCATAAAATGTCAACATAAACAAGAAAGTAAACAAGTAAAGCAAATCATGGCTGGACAAATACTGTCAAATTAGATCAGCGGAGAAAGGAGTAATATGGAGAGACATACTGCGGAATTTAAGGAAAGAAACCAAATTCCATCCGGCCAGGGAAAAATATGCAGACATATGCACAGACACAAACGTAAACGTACAAACAGCCAAAAAGAAAAAAAAAGAAAAAAAAAAGAAAATTCCACCATCACTCCCCTCTAAAAAGAACCAACACCAGTAAGCAAACAAACAAACAAACAAACAAAACAAACAAACAAACAAACAAACAAACAAACAAACAATCCAAAGCAAACAGATGTACAGAAACAAACATACAAACAGACACAAACAGACCACACAACAAAAAACAAACAAACAAACAAACCAATTCCACCACCACCACCCACCACCCCTACCCTCCAAAAAATAAAACAATATCAATAAACAAATTAAAAAACAATCCAAAGTAGACAGATGCACAGATACTGACGTACAAACAGACACAAATAGACCAAATATAAATCCACCACCATCACCACCACACCATCCCCCCCCCCCTAACAAAACAGTAGCAATAAACAAACAACGAACAAGCCCAAACCCCAAGATGGTCAAGCCATTGTAACAATCTCTCTTATCATACAAAAAGTGTTCCAAAAATGAAGATTTTGTATTTCTCAGCTTCGCTGTGACCATGACAAAATACTGCATGAAATAAACCAACGTGGATTGAAGTCAATGGTAGAATATCACAACAGTA
Organism: Monoplex corrugatus; assembly: GCA_030674185.1. NCBI lineage: Eukaryota > Metazoa > Mollusca > Gastropoda > Littorinimorpha > Ranellidae > Monoplex > Monoplex corrugatus. The sequence goes on from JAPXFY010000017.1 coordinate 60,815,256, forward strand.
AAACCAGTGTGAAGTGCAGTCAATGGTAGAATATCACAACAGTAAAACCAGTGTGAAGTGCAGTCAATGGTAGAATATCACAACAGTAAAACCATGTGAAGTGCAGTCAATGGTAGAATATCACAATAGTAAAACCAACATGAAGTGCAATCAATGTAGAATATCACAACAGTAAAACCAACATAAAGTGCAGTCAATGGTAGAATATCACAACAGTAAAACCAACGTGAAGTGCAGTCAATGGTAGAATATCACAACAGTAAAACCAATGTGAAGTGCAGTCAATGGTAGAATATCACAACAGTAAAACCAGTGTGAAGTGCAGTCTATGGTAGAATATCACAACAGTAAAACCAACATGAAGTGCAGTCAATGTAGAATATCACAACAGTAAAACCAACATGAAGTGCAGTCAATGGTAGAATATCACAACAGTAAAACCAACGTGAAGTGCAGTCAATGTAGAATATCACAACAGTAAAACCAACGTGAAGTGCAGTCAATGTAAAATATCACAACAGTAAAACCAACGTGAAGTGCAGTCAATGTAGAATATCACAACAGTAAAACCAACGTGAAGTGCAGTCAATGTAGAATATCACAACAGTAAAACCAGTGTGAAGTGAAGTCAACGGTAGAATATCACAACAGTAAAACCAACGTGAAGTGCAGTCAATGGTAGAATATCACAACAGTAAAACCAACGTGAAGTACAGTCAATGGTAGCATATCACAACAGTAAAACCAACGTGAAGTGCAGTCAATGTAGAATATCACAACAGTAAAACCAACGTGAAGTACAGTCAATGTAAAATATCACAACAGTAAAACCAGTGTGAAGTGCAGTCAATGTAGCATATCACAACAGTAAAACCAGTGTGAAGTGAAGTCAATGGTAGAATATCACAACAGTAAAACCAACGTGAAGTGAAGTCAATGTAGAATATCACAACAGTAAAACCAGTGTGAAATGCAGTCAATGGTAGAATATCACAACAGTAAAACCAGTGTGAAGTGCAGTCAATGTAGAATATCACAACAGTAAAACCAACATAAAGTGCAGTCAATGGTAGAATATCACAACAGTAAAACCAACGTGAAGTGAAGTCAATGGTAGAATATCACAACAGTAAAACCAACGTGGATTGAAGTCAATGGTAAAATATCACAACAGTAAAACCAACGTGAAGTGCAGTCAATGGTAGAATATCACAACAGTAAAACCAACGTGAAGTGCAGTCAATGGTAAAATATCACAACAGTAAAACCAACGTGAAGTGAAGTCAATGGTAGAATATCACAACAGTAAAACCAACGTGAAGTGAAGTCAATGGTAGAATATCACAATAGTAAAACCAACGTGAAGTGCAGTCAATGGTAAAATATCACAACAGTAAAACCAACGTGAAGTGCAGTCAATGGTAAAATATTACAACAGTAAAACCAACGTGAAGTGCAGTCAATGGTAGAATATCACAACAGTAAAACCAACGTGAAGTGCAGTCAATGGTAGAATATCACAACAGTAAAACCAATGTGAAGTGCAGTCAATGGTAGAATATCACAACAGTAAAACCAGTGTGAAGTGCAGTCTATGGTAGAATATCACAACAGTAAAACCAACATGAAGTGCAGTCAATGTAGAATATCACAACAGTAAAACCAACATGAAGTGCAGTCAATGGTAGAATATCACAACAGTAAAACCAACGTGAAGTGCAGTCAATGTAGAATATCACAACAGTAAAACCAACGTGAAGTGCAGTCAATGTAAAATATCACAACAGTAAAACCAACGTGAAGTGCAGTCAATGTAGAATATCACAACAGTAAAACCAACGTGAAGTGAAGTCAATGGTAGAATATCACAACAGTAAAACCATCGTGAAGTGAAGTCAATGGTAGAATATCACAACAGTAAAACCAACGTGAAGTGCAGTCAATGGTAGCATATCACAACAGTAAAACCAGTGTGAAGTGCAGTCAATGGTAGAATATCACAACAGTAAAACCAGTGTGAAGTGAAGTCAATGGTAGAATATCACAACAGTAAAACCAACGTGAAGTGAAGTCAATGGTAGAATATCACAACAGTAAAACCAGTGTGAAGTGAAGTCAATGGTAGAATATCACAACAGTAAAACCAGTGTGAAGTGAAGTCAATGGTAGAATATCACAACAGTAAAACCAGTGTGAAGTGCAGTCAATGGTAGAATATCACAACAGTAAAACCAGTGTGAAGTGAAGTCAATGGTAGAATATCACAACAGTAAAACCAGTGTGAAGTGCAGTCAATGGTAGAATATCACAACAGTAAAACCATGTGAAAGTGAAGTCAATGGTAGAATATCACAACAGTAAAACCAACGTGAAGTGAAGTCAATGGTAGAATATCACAACAGTAAAACCAGTGTGAAGTGCAGTCAATGGTAGAATATCACAACAGTAAAACCAGTGTGAAGTGCAGTCAATGTAGAATATCACACAGTAAAACCAACATAAAGTGCAGTCAATGGTAGAATATCACAACAGTAAAACCAACGTGAAGTGAAGTCAATGGTAGAATATCACAACAGTAAAACCAGTGTGAAGTGCAATCAATGTAGAATATCACAACAGTAAAACCAACATGAAGTGCAGTCAATGGTAGAATATCACAACAGTAAAACCAACGTGAAGTGAAGTCAATAGTAGAATATCACAACAGTAAAACCAACGTGAAGTACAGTCAATGTAGAATATCACAACAGTAAAACCAGTGTGAAGTGCAGTCAATGTAGAATATCACAACAGTAAAACCAGTGTGAAGTGCAGTCAATGTAGAATATCACAACAGTAAAACCAGTGTGAAGTGCAGTCAATGGTAGAATATCACAACAGTAAAACCAGTGTGAAGTGCAGTCAATGGTAGAATATCACAACAGTAAAACCAGTGTGAAGTGCAGTCAATGGTAGAATATCACAACAGTAAAACCAGTGAGAAGTGCAGTCAATGTAGAATATCACAACAGTAAAACCAACGTGAAGTGCAGTCAATGTAGAATATCACAACAGTAAAACCAACATGAAGTGCAGTCAATGTAGAATATCACAACAGTAAAACCAACGTGAAGTACAGTCAATGTAGAATATCACAACAGTAAAACCAACGTGAAGTGCAATTAATGTAGAATATCACAACAGTAAAACCAACATAAAGTGCAGTCAATGGTAGAATATCACAACAGTAAAACCAACGTGAAGTGAAGTCAATGGTAGAATATCACAACAGTAAAACCAACGTGAAGTACAGTCAATGGTAGAATATCACAACAGTAAAACCATCGTGAAGTGAAGTCAATGGTAGAATATCACAACAGTAAAACCAACGTGAAGTGCAGTCAATGGTAGAATATCACAACAGTAAAACCAACGTGAAGTGCAGTCAATGTAGCATATCACAACAGTAAAACCAGTGTGAAGTGCAGTCAATGGTAGAATATCACAACAGTAAAACCAGTGTGAAGTGCAGTCAATGTAGAATATCACAACAGTAAAACCAGTGTGAAGTGCAGTCAATGGTAGAATATCACAACAGTAAAACCAAC
>JAPXFY010000017.1:60833842-60836342 GCA_030674185.1 Monoplex corrugatus
CTCCCTCCCCTTCGAACCCCAAAGTTACTTCCTTCCCTCCCTCCCTCTTCCCCTTTCGACCCCCAAATTTCCTCCCTCCCTCCCTCGTCGACCCCCCTTCAACCCCCGAAGTTCCCTCCCTCCCCCTTCGACCCCAAAGTTCCCTCCATCCCTCCTCTTTGACCCCAAAGTTTCCTCCCTCCCTCACCCCTTCGACCACCAAAGTTCCCTCCCTCCCTCCCCCTTCGACCCTCAAAGTTCCCCCCTTTGACCCCAAAGTTTCCTCCCTCTCTCACCCCTTCGACCACCAAAGTTCCCTCCCTCTCTCACCCCTTCGACCACCAAAGATCCCTTCCTCCCTCCCCCTTCGACTCCTTAAGTTTCCTCCCTCCCTCTCTCCCCCTTCGACCCCCAAGTTTCCCTCCCTCCTTTCCTCGACCCCTAAAGTTTCCTCCCTTATCCCCCAAGTTTCTTCCCTCCCTCTCCCTTCGACACCCAAAGCTCCTTTCTTCCCTCCCCCTTCGTTCTCCAAAGTTCCCTCCCTCCCCCTTCAACCCCTAAAGTTCCGTAATCCCCCCTCCCTCCCCCATCGTTCCCCAAAATTTTCTCCCTCCCTTCCTCCCACTCCGACCCCCAAAGTTCCCTCCCTTCCTCCCCCTTCGCCCCCCAGAATTCCCTTCCTCCCTCCCTTCCTCCCTCCCCCTTCGACCTCCAAAGTTCCCTCCCTCTCTCCCCCTTCGACCCCCAGAATTCCCTCCCTCCCTCCCTCCCCCTTCAACCTCCAAAGTTCCCTTCCTCTCTCCATCCCCCTTCGATCTCCAACGTTCCTCCCTCTGTCCTTCCCTCCCCTTCAACCCCAAAAGTTCCCTCCCTCCCTCTCTCTCCTTCGACCCCAAAGTTCCCTCCCTACCTCCCCTTCAATCCAGAATTCCCTCCCTCCTCTCTCTCCCTTCGACCCCCGAAGTTCCCTCCCTCCCTCCCCCTTCGACCCCCAGAATTCCCTCCCTCCCTCCCTCCCCCTTCAACCTCCAAAGTTCCCTTCCTCTCTCCATCCCTCTTCGATCCCCAACGTTCCTCCCTCTGTCCTTCCCTCCCCTTCAACCCCAAAAGTTCCCTCTCTTCATTTCTCCCCTTCGACCCCAAAGTTCCCTTCTTCCCTCCCTCCTTCCCTCCCCTTCGATCCCCAAAGTTCCTCCCTCCCTCCTTCCCTCCCCTTCAAACCCCAAAGTTCCCTCCCTCCCTCTCTGCCCCTTCGACCCCCAACGTTCCCTTCTTCCCTCCCTCCCCCTCCCACCCCAAAGTTCCTTCCCTCCTTTCCTCTTCGACCCCCAAAGTTCCCTCCCTCCCTCCCTCCCTCTTTCCCTCCTTCCTCTTTCGATCCCCAAAGTTCCCTCCCTCTGACTTCGACCTTGAAAGTTCTGTCCCCTCCTACCTCCCTCCCTCCCCTCTTCAACCCCGAAAGTTAACCTTCGACCTCCAAAGTTCCCTCCCTCTCTCCCTACCCAATTCGACCCCAAAGTTCTCTCCCTTTCCCCCTTCCACCGCCAAAGTTCCTTCCCTCCCCCCCCCCCCCCCCCCGCTTCGATTCCCAAAGTTTCCTCTCTCCCCCCTTCGACCTCCACACTTCCCCCTTCGACCCCGAAAGTTCCTTCCCTCCCTCTCTCCCCCCTCGACCCCTTAAGTCTACTCCCTCCCTCCCTCCTACTTCGACCCCCAAAGCTCACTCCCTTCCCCTTCGACCCCAAAGTTCCCACTCTCCCCTTCGACCCCAAAGTTCCCACTCTCCCCTTCGACCCCAAAGTTCCCTCCCTCCCTCCCCCCTTCAACCTCAAAGTTCCCTCCTTCCCTCCCTCCCCCTTCAACCCCGTAGTACCCTCCCTCCCCCACTTCGACCCCCAAAGTCCCTCCCGCCCCTTCCACCCCCAAAGTTCCTTCCCTCCCATCATTCTCCCTCCCCCTTTCGAAACCGAAAAGTTCCCTCCCTACCTCCCCCTTCGACCCCCAAAGTTCACTCCCTCCGTCCCTTCCACTTTGACCCCCAAAGTTCCCTTCCTCCCTCCCCTTTGACCCCAAAAGTTCCTTCCCTCCCTCCCCCTTCAACCCCAAAGTTCCCTCTCTCCCCCTTTGACCCCAAGTTCCCTCCCTCCCTCCCCACCCCTTCGACCCCAAAGTTCCCTCCCCCTTCCCCTTCGACCCCAAAGTTCCCTCCCTCCCCCTTCGACCCCGAAAGTTCCCTCCCTCCCCCTTCGACCCCAAAAGTTCCCTCCCTCCCTCCCCCTTCGACCCCGAAAGTTCCTCCCTCCCTCCCCCTTCGACCCCGAAAGCTCCCTCCCTCCCCCTTCGACCCCGAAAGTTCCCGCCCTCCCCCTTCGACCCCGAAAGTTCCCTCCCTCCCTCCCCCTTCGACCCCGAAAGTTCCCTCCCTCCCTCCCCCTTCGACCCCGAAAGTTCCCTCCCTCCCCCTTCGACCCCGAAAGTCCCTCCCTCTCTCCCCCTTCGACCCCGAAAGTTCCCTCCCTCC
>JAPXFY010000017.1:60851342-60886342 GCA_030674185.1 Monoplex corrugatus
TTAGTTAAAAGCCTTTTTTTTAAAACTTGCCGTTGCTTGCATACTGGAAGTTTTCATGTTTCCATAATCCAGCCATGGACATGATACCGGTATATAACATGCATGATTGATATGCTGCCTGTGTAGACACACGATGTCTGAGTTTACCCAATTGACTGCCTCGATCGTCAAAGGAAGGAGAGAGAGAGAGGGAGAGAGAGAGACAGAGAGAGAAAGACAAGAGGCAGAGACAGATAGTGATAGAAGGGAAAGGACAGAGAAAGAGAGAGAGACAGACAGACAGAGACAGAGACAAAGAAACAGAGAGAGACAGAGATAGAAGAAGGGAGGCAAGAGAAAGAGAGAGACACAGAGCAGAGACAAAGACATAGAGAGAGAAAGAGAGAGAGGGAGAGAGAGAGAGAAAGAGAGACAGAGAAACACACAGGGAGAGACGGAAAGGGTCACAAAGACAGAGAGAGAGAAAGAGAGACAGAAACAGAGAGACAGACAGAGACAGAGAAACAAAGAGAGAAGGAGAGAGACAAATCAGAGAGAGAGAGAGAGAGAGAGAGAGAGAGACAGAGACAGAGAGACAGAGACAGACAAAACGAGAGATGTCGGCACCACGAGTCTGAACGAATCAATTCCATGCATCAAAGATCAAGATATGTGTGCACACAATATTTTACAATTCCCAATCAGCATATAAGTTGCATCTCTCCGTCTCTGTGTCTCTGTTTCTGTTTCCGTCTCTGTGTGTCTGTATATGTGCTTGTGCGTGTGCGTGTGTGTGTGTGTGTGTCTGTGTGTGTGTGTGTGTGTGTGTGTGTATGTCTGAGTCTGTCGCATACATACACACACATACGCATTCACAGGCAACATACACACACACATACACACACACACACACACACACACACACACACACACACACACACACACACACACACACACACACACACACACACATACTCAGACTCACGCAGATACGCACATAAATATAAACAAACACACACATACACACACACCTACACATACACATACACACTCGCACACTCTCAGTCACACACTCAGAGACACATACAAATACACGTAAGCATACACACGCACGCACACACACATGCACACATACACACACACATGCACACATACACACACATGCACACACACACACATGCACATACACACATGCACACACACATGCACACACGCACACATGCACACACATATGCATACACACATGCACACACATGCACACACACACACATGCACACACACACACACATACACACACATGCACACACACACATTCATGCACACACACACACACACACACACACGCACGCACGCACACACACACGCACGCACACACACACACACACACACACACACACACACACGAATCACAGACACGGATGGGGACGAGAAACGTGACTTGTGGATCAGTAGGCTTTTGGAAATTGTAGGAGACACACTGACAGACACACAGACAGACACACAGACCGACGGACATACAGACAGACAAACAGACAGACAGACAGATGGACAGTCAGACTGAGAGACTAGAGACAGACAGGCAGCAGACGGACGGACAGACCGACGGACATACATACAAATAAGCAGACTAACAGAGAGAAAGATAGACAAGAGACACACTAACAGACAGACAGACAGACGGACGGTTAAACAGACAGACAACTGACTGATTGACTGACACTGACAGACTAACAAACAGACAGACAGGCTGACAAACAGGCTGATAGATACACGTGTAGACAGACAGATAAACAGAACGACAAATAGAGACTGACCGACAGACAGGCAGGCGGACAGGCAGGCGGACGGGCAGGCAGACAGGCAGATTGACAGACAGACAGGCAGATAGAAAGACAAACCAAAACGGACAAAGACAGACAGACGGACAGACAGTTGGACAGACAGAAGACAGTAAGACAGACAGACTGACAGAAAGACAAACGGTCAGACATTGACAAATGACAAAGAGTTACAGATAGTCAGACAAACTGAACTGATAAAGGGAGACAGACAGACAGACAGACAGTCATACAGACAGACATTCAGACAGACACAGGCAGACAGACAGATAGACAGACTGACAGACAGAAAGGAGACAGATGCAAGAGAAAAGGTGGGATACACAAGTGTGTGTGTGTGTGTGTGTGTGTGTGTGTGTGTGTGTGTGTGTGTGTGTGTGTGTGTGTGTCTGTGTCTGTGTCTGTGTGTCTGTATGTGTGTCTGTGTGTGTGTCTGTGTCTGTGTGGCGGAGGGGGGGGGAGGTTGAGGGTGAGTGAGGTGGTACAGCAATTTACGGGACTCGATCTATCAGGAGCGAAGGCTTGTGCCATGTATCAGTATCGATTTCCTTTACCTGCTCTACTTGTTTGTTCTGCTGCACTCTCATTTTTCTCTCTCCATCCCCCTCCATCCCTCCCTCTCTCCCTTCCCTACCTTCACCCATCCCCACACCCTCCCTCTCCTCATTTATTTTCTCCACGGAAGGCCCAGTCTGTGTGTCCATCTATTCGTCTGACTCGTATTTCTTTTTCGTGTGTGTTTGTTCATTTGTTTGTTGTTTTTTATAACTTTTTTTTTTATTCACGAATGAATTTAATAGAATGAATCTTTACCAAAACGTCAAGGATATAAACATTAAAAATGGTCAGGACAGGAAGACATGCACACCACTGATTAACATACAGTTAATCATGATGGTAGAGTGTCCCATCGTTCTGACGGGTGACTGGGCCTATTGGTCCTTTATCGCCTGCTTTGGGTCTTCAGTGGGATACAAGACCTATCCTGAAGGCACATATTCTTTCCACAAGTGTTGGGGGAAGAGTGGCAGAATGGTTCAGACGTTTGCCTGCCAATAACTAAACTTTAGGTTCCAGGGTTGGCTCCCCGTAGAGGCCTTGACTTTTCTCCTCAGTTTGACCGGAAAATCGAACCGAACGTCCAGTCCTTCAGAAGGGGACGAAAAACGAGTCTGACCCGTGTGCCTTCTGGCTGCGCAAGGTAAAGATCCCACGGCAGTTGAAAATCGTGAAGAGCTGGACTTTGCCCGGCTGCCTTGGTATAAAACATTGGAGAGATAGATTTATTTCCCAGGTCCCACCCCTTGAAGACCAATTAGCCTTCTTGCCTTTCTGAAGTCTCGGTAAAACAAAAGTGAATATGAATATGAATTTGAAGCGAGGGAGAGGGGATGAGCGCCACCCTCGTGATGCTGGCCCCGGGAAAATTTGAGGTCTCTGCCATCTCACTCCCCTACGACCCCAGGATTATGGAACTATCTAGGTAGGACCTCAGGACCTGGCCAGCTCGTGAGTTTATGTGCAGGCTTAAGGCTTGTGCCGTGATCATTCTGGATCTTCTCCATCACATGGCACCTGTGACGTTAATGTATATGGAATTCATTCCAAGCGCGGAGACGTCATCTTCAGAAAATTGAAACTGAAACTGCTGGGCAAGGGGTCCTTCTGCCCTGAGTTCTATGTCCGTCGGTCCCTCGTCTGTTTGGATGGCGGCGGTTCTACGCTGTTCAAATGTGAGTAAGCCCTGCGTGCACTACTGCCACGGGCAATGTCTTACCATATACATCTGCTCTCAGATACACACATATGTATACGAGACAGTCCTGATGGATCATTTATTAGGAAGATTAGGAAAAGGCAGGCAACATTTATAGGCCATTTTATGAGGAAAGGGGAATTAGAGCACTTGGTTACAACAGGAAAGGTGGAGGGAAAGAGAGCACCAGGTAGACCTGGGGAGAAAATATTGGACGGACTTGCAGGGTGGCTGAGGACGGACAGGATGGAAGATTGGCCATGATCGCCAACGTTATGCCGCAGGGCGCTTGATGATGATGATGATGATATACATATATGGGCAATCAAAACTGGTTTCCTCTCACCGGGTCCCAGCAGATATGCTAGACAATGTCTGATTAACCTTTTGACTCCCACACACTATCCACAAACTGCAAAAACTTTTTTTCAAACTTGTTCTGTTTTTATTTCCTTTTCGACAAAACACAAATAAAGACAATGATTGCTGATCATTCCAACTTGAAAAAAAATTAACCCTTTGACTCCCTCACCCTATCCACTAGCTTCCCTGCATGAAGCTGGTTGGATAGGGTGAGGGAGTCAAAGGGTTGTTTTTTGCATTGCTGTCACGGCTGACAATGCAGGATGTTGGTGGACAGAGTGTGGGAGTTAAAAGGTTAAAGCATCTGGCTTTGCTGGTTAACATTACCAGTTGGTGATGTTGATGACAACTTCATGAAGCACCCCTGTACCCCCGTGAGGATGCCGTAGGCTCTTTCAGTATAAATAGTATCCCCATCTTCTGAAATTCTGTGTTAGAAATGTCCCTCTTTTCTGTCACTCTCGTTGTGTCTGCCTTGTTCCTTTGCTTTCTGTCATTTTTTCCTGTCATTTTCTGCCTTGCTGGTCCATTCACCTGTACTGTTCAATAAAGTCTTACGTACTTTTTCTTAGGATTGATAACTGGATACATGTATTAAGTGCATTTTTGGCTCTAGGGAGGTGAGATATGCGGAAACAATTTTAGGTACTTAATAACTGTTTTTATATATGTTTTTGCGTCCTTTGGTATGCTTAAATTGTATTCAGTTGTGTTTTTTTAAATCCCTGTGCGATAAATGGACGGGGTGGTCAACGACAAGGGATGTCCTTAGATTATGTGCGCGAATGCATTGATATGTGTTCTTAATTTTCTTTTCTCTTTTTTTTTCCTGTTGAAGTTTTGTATGTTTTGAACTGGTTATAGCCCTAATATGGCTCTATGCAGTCGGCTGGGCTTTAATCACAACAACAACAACAACAACAACAACAACACTCGTGTATTTCATTACTGGTCTTCCCTGGTCTCGGTATCCTTCAGTTCCTTATGCAGGAGCACCCTACCATGCGAATGTCTTCCAGAGGCACAACAGTTTCAGTTTCAGTTTCTCAAGATGATGTCTCCGCGCTCGGAACGAATTCCATATGCGCTAACGTCACAGGCGCCATGTGTATGGTGATCATGGCACAAGCCTTAAGCCTGCACGTAAACCAGACTGGCCAGGTCCGGAGGCCCTATCTAGACTATGTTTTACCTAGTCTATATGTTACACTGGTATTGTATCATCCTATCACTGAAATCATCTTGGTTGCACATATGTCATGTGTATCTGTGTGTCTTATCTTGAGAAAAAGGAACATATATGTATATAAAGTAAATAAATAAATAATTAAAGTTCTGAATAAGAACACAACTAATCATTCTGTATAAAATCGTCTCACATACCAGACACCCCCCCCCCCCCCCCCCCCCCCGTCAATGCACAAAGTCTCAGCTGTCAACACATCATCATCATCACCAGGTGCCTTGCCGCATGGCGTTGGCGATCATGGACTTCCATCTGTCTCTATCTCCGTTGCCCCTAGCTTCTCCTCCATCCTCCTCGTCTTCAGCCACTCTGCAAGTCCGTCCAGCATTTTCTCCCTGGGTTTGCCTGGTGCTCTCTTTCCCTCCAGCTTTCCCGTTGTGACCAGGTGCTCCAAATCCCCCTTCCTCATAAAATGGCCTATAAATGTTGCCTGTCTTTTCCTAATCTTCCTTATGAGTGATCTACTTGTGTCTGCCTCCTTCAAGACTGTCTCGTTTGTTTTCTTTGCTGTCCATGGAACTCTCAACATTCTTCTTAGAAACCACATCTCGGCTGCCTCAATCTTGTTCTGGCTTTGCTTGTTGACTGTCCACGCCTCAATCCATACAACAGTATTGGTTCTATATAACATTCAAGAACTCTCTTCCTGATGTTAATTGATAGGCATTTGTTGGTAAGAATGCTTGTCATCTTCTTGAATGCTGTTCTGGCTTGGCCGATTCTGCCAGCTATTTCTGATGTGCATCTGCCGTCTGATGAAATGATCGTTCCCAGGTATCTAAATTCATCAACCTGTGTCAAGGTTGTGCCATTTGCTGTTATTTTGCATGAGGGGATTTCATGTTTTTTACTGATCACCATGACTTCAGTCTTCCTGCTGTTTAGTTCCAGCCCCTTAGCTTTGCTTTCTATTTCTAGTATATTCACAAGGTTTTGTAGGTCCCTTTCATTTTCTGCAATTAGCACGGTGTCATCTGCGTATCGAATGTTGTTTATCAGCTGTCAACTAGGTGAAGATAATTTTTCTTAAGCATAGGCCCGCCAGTCTGTCGTTCTCTTCCAAGGAAAGAAAAAAGGAATTAGACAGGTATGTAAGTAAGTAAGTAAGTAAGTTGTCAGTCAGTCAGTCAGTCAGTCAGTCAGTCAGTCGTAAGTAATAAGTAAGTATGTAAGTATGTAAGTAAGTAAACAACGAAGCTGGCATTTGAAGAATAGATACTCTATAATGGGCAAAAAACACTTCGGGTCAGACCCTCTATCCTGCATTGTGATGTTTTGCAGATCTTGTGTAGACATCTTTAGTGGAACCTTTCCGGTTCTTAAATGTGTGTCGTCGGTAGGCAGTCCACGTCTCCGCAGCAAAAGCACAACAGGGCGCTCAGAATGAGTGTTCTCATCATCATCATGTGCCCTGCCGCATGGCGTTGGCGATCATGGCCCTCCATATGAATCTATCCCTTATCGCCGCAAGCACATCTTCCACCCTGTCTGTCCTCAGCCACCCTGCAAGTCCGTCCAATATTTTCTCTCTGGGTCTACCTGGTGCTCTCTTTCCCTCCAGCTTTCATGTTGTGACCAGGTGCTCTAATTCCCCTTTCCTCATACAATGGCCTATAAATGTCTTTTCCTAATCTTCCTTATCAATGATCTTCTTGTGTCTGCCTCCATCAAGGCTGTCTCGTTTATTTTCTTTGCTGCCTATTGAACTCTCAGCATTCTTTTTGGAAACCATATCTAAGAAGAATGTTGAGAGTTCTGCACACAACAGTCTTTGTGGCGCGAGCCTGATGTTATTTATCTCACCACAACCTTTTGGTCAACCTTCCCAAGGTAGGAGAGCTAGTCCTGGGGATGATCAGCGACCTCAGCATCAAGAGATCCATCACTGCTCGCTGTGCTGTTCCAGCAGCAGAATCTGTCCACAGTCTTGATCTTCTGGTTGTTGATGATGGCAGTCGGAAATGGTGGAAGCGCCAGGAGTCTGAAATGATATTGGATGAAGCATAGCCTCTGCCTTGCTGACGCCAGTTCGAAGAAGTATACATGTATACATGTATTCATACACATATATCACACACATATCGCAAACGTTTTCACTTACAAAATATGTGGAGATTCATAACACACACACAAGCACACACACACACACAAACACACACACACACACACACACACACACATATACAAGCACACACACACACATATACACCCCCCCCACACACACACACACACAAACACCCACGAACATCCACATAAACCACTACATTATTCATTCCCCCATAGCGCTGTTGCGAATACATTTATCCAACATACACGCAAACGCACACGCACACACACGCACATACACACACACACGCACACACACACACGCACACACACACACACACACACGCACATACACACATACACACGCACACACAGGTAAAACACATCCATATAAACCACTACATTATTCGTTCGCCTATAGCACTGTTGCGCATACAACATACCCCCCCCCCACACACACACACTCACACACACTCACACACTCACACACTCACACACCACACACACACGCACACACACACACACACACACACACACACACATACACACACACACACGCATCAATATAAACCACTACATTATTCATTCATCCTTTTCACTGTTGCGCATACAAATATCCAGCACGCACGCACACGAACACACAACACACACACACACACACAACACACACACACACACACACACACACACACACACTCAACACACACAACACTTCACTATCACACACACATATGCACTGGTGCGAGGGCATATTGATCTTGTAATGGTCCGGTACATCTATTTATATTTAGCGTCATGACTCTTTTTGTGTCGTTCTGTCCCCGTGTCTCTGAGTATCTCTCTCTTCTCTCTCCTTCTCTGTCTGTCGTCTCTGTCTCCTTCTCCTGTGTCTCTCTCTGTCTCTGTCTCTGTCTCTCTCTCTCTTCTCTCTCTCGTTCTCTGTCTCGTCTCTGTCTCCTGTCTGGTGCTCTCTGTCTGTCGTCTCTCTGTCTCTCTTCTCTCTTCTCTCTCTGTCTTCTCGTCTGTCTGTCGGGTCGTGGTCGGTCTCTCTCTCTCTCTCTCTCTCTTCTCTCTCTCTCTCTCTCTCTCTCTCTCTGTCTGCTTTTTCCCTCGTATCATTTTTCATGCCGTTAGTGCAGACTTTTCATGCTGATATTGTGATTTGTTTTGGTTTGCATTTTCCACGCTCTGACAGTGTATTCGTAATAATTGTGCCGATGCCCCATACTGATATCGTGTATTTGAATTAATGCAGACTTTTTGTGCAACTATAGTGTATTTGTATCAGTGAAGACATGATCAATGGCAGTAGCAGGACACCGTAAGGAAAGCTGAAGAGCAGAAGGCCCTAAGAGGAGAAGACTCCTTCAAGTGAGTGGTTTTTTTGGTCCTACCAGTCGCCGTGGTGTACTGTTTAACGCAACGGACTACCGACTGGAAGTTGTGGGTTCAAATCCCCATCAGTCCTTTCAAAAATCATTGTAGGATTTTTTCGGCTCTAACCAGCTCGTACGCGGAGCTGAGCGTACTATGGGACCATTGAGAAGATGGTACCATACAGTCGTGTCTCATTCACCTCACGGATGCGTCATCGAGGATACTGCTCAAATCTTCTAACTAACACAGGTAGTTGTCTGTATCTCTCGGGCCTGGTTGATGCAAGGATATATTAAAGACAGTAAGCGTAGAGTACAGCCCTGTCACGCAGTCTCAATCCTAGATGGAAGGAACTCCATATCATGATTTATCATACTCATCGTCGCCATGATCAACGCATTGTAAAAACTGTGCCAGCTTCTGCGGCCACAAAGTTGGCGTAGAAAATGGAGACAAGAGAGAGAAAGAAAGAGAGAAAGAGAGAGAGAGAGAGAGAAGACAGACAGACAGACAGACAGAGACAGAGACAGAGACAGAGAGAGAAGGAAGAAAGGGAGGAGAAAGAGAGAGAAGGAGACAGAAGACGACGAGAGAGAGAAGAGAAGAGACGAGACAGAGAAGAGAGAGAGGAAGGGAGAAGAGAAGAGAAGAGAGAGGAGAGGAGAAGAGAGAGAGAAACAGAGAGAGAGACAGCATGAAAAAGAAGAATGTTGAGAGTTCTGCACACAATAGTCTTTGTGTCTGTTTTTGTGTCTTTGTCTGTCTCTCTCTGTCTGTCTGTCTGTCTGTCTGTCTGTCTCTCCTTTCTCTCCTCTCTCCCTCCCTTCCTCTCTCTCCCGCCCTCCCTCTGTCTTTCCCTCTCCCGAACACTCTCCTCTCCACTCCACTTTTGCTTTTCTTTTATCCCCCACCCTCTCTCTCACTCCCCCATCCTATCCACTCCAACCAATTATCCTACCCTCTCCCTCCTCCCCTCCCTCCTTTTTCATCCAGAACTCGTTTTCCTCCCAAAGTACCTGAAGAAAATCGAACTCAGAAAATCAGAGCAACACCTTTTCATTTTCCTGGCATCAGCATATTTTATTCATTAGTGACCCTCTTCTCTTACCTGAAAGTTTTTTGCCAGGTTGGCGGTATTTCCCCACCAGACGTTGCGTAGGTGTTAATCAGTGATCGGTCTGCTAGTGTGTAGCAGACTCCATCGATCACAAGATCGATACCACACCCCATTGCTTGTGGACATCGAGGTAATGTTAAGGCTAAACCGGTGTAGCAGTTTGAACCTGTTCACTCGTCTAGCATGCCCTGTCGGAGCTTTTGTTTTTTTTTTAAGTCTCTCTCAAAATAAAATGACAAAAATCATAATCATGATAGTAACAACAATAATAACAATCATAATCATATTCATAATCATAATCATGGTCACAACAACAACAATACTAATAATCATCATCACCATAACGATGATGATGACAATATTGTATGATGATGATGATGATGATGACGACGACGACGACGAAGACGACAATAATAAAATAATAATAGTAATAATATAATAATAATAATAATAACAATGATGATAATAATAATAATGATAGCAATAATAATAATAACAACAACAATAATGATAATGATCATCATCATCATGATCATGATAATAATAAAAAAAACCAACAACAGTGAGACTGTTCCATATTAACAATAATACACACACATACACATACGGGCGCGCGAATGCTCACAAGCAAAACACATACATAGATACTTCGACAGATAGAAGGTAGCTAGTCTTCAATTTTAGTTTTCTAAAGACAGCGTTTCCTATCTAGAAAGAGATTCCATATGTTATGCACCAACTTCACAGATGCCATGTGATAGAAAACGATCCAAAACGATATCATGGCATAAATTATACAAACTTCTTGTTGTTGTTGTTGGTTGTGGTGTGGTGGTGGTGGTGTGCTGCTGCTGTTGCTGTTGCTGCTGTTCCTTTTGTTTTTGTTATTTTTGTTGTTATGGTGGTGGTGGTGGTGATATTGAAACATGAACGTACTTTGTTGTTGTTGTGGTGGTGGTGTGTGGGCGGTGGTATTGACACAGGAACGTACTTTGTTGTTGTTGTTGTTTTATTATTATTGTTGTTGTTGTTGTTGTTGTGGTGGTGGTGGTGGGGGTGTGGTGGTGGTAGTAGTGGTGGTGATGGTGTGATATTGAAACATGAACGTACGTTGTTTTTGTGGTGGTGGTATTGAAGCATGAACCTACTTGCTTTATTAAGAGCAGAGCTTATGGGCTACACACAGAACAGGTTTCGATCTCCACAACACTGGGAGCCAGTATCAAGTTTAGACTTGACCCTAAGATGTCCAGATGGAGGGGGCTGGAAGGGGGAGGAATTGTGGGTGGACACTTCAGATTGCCCCAGATTGTCAGGAGAATGACAGAAGCTAGAATCCTCAGGTGCCCCTTATAGCCTCGGGGGAGGGAGTGGGGAAGACTATTTCACACCATCCCTCGAAGGTCTGGAGCATTGGTGGGGTCGGGTGGGGGTGACATACAGGGAGGATGGGTGGGGATGGAAGCTAAAGGGTGGTGGTGGTGGCTGGATCAGTTTTTGCCACAGACTGTCTTGGAAACAACAGGAAAGCTGGAGGGAAAGAGAGCACCAGGTAGAAGACCCAGGAAGAAAATATTGGACGGACATGCAAAGTAGCGGCTGAGGACAGAGAGAGAGGAAGATGTTCTTGCGGCGACAGGGGATAGAAGCATTTGGAAGGCCATGATCGCCAACGCCACGCGACGGGGCACATGGTGATGATGATGATGATGATGATGATGATGTCTTGGAAACCAACCCCATGGTGTCTCAAGGAGTCTTGAATTTGTTCAAGAACGATTCGTCGTGCCCAGACAATTTCATGCGCGCTCCACCCACGTCTGCCAACAATAATATTATTTGCCAGACTGCGCAGAACACTACGCACTAGCAAGATCTTGAAATGGAAACAGGGAGAGTGGCTGAAATGGCCTATGTGAACACAAAGCTGACATCATCAGAATTATTGGAGTATTGGGATGGGCAGTACACAGGCCAGTTGCCGTATCACAGTCTGGGATTGAACTCAGAACATCAGATCTTTTAGTTCATGTTTCTTACCAGTTGAACCCCATTAACCTTCGGTCCACTCAGAGCTGTGTGAACTAAACTCGAAATGTTGATCCTGGGGGGATAGTTCTGGCTGGGTTCACTTTTGCTCTATGACACCGGGGCTATTTCTCGTACCTGAAACTTACTTCACTTGTGATAAATATCCGTGCTTACGTTGCATTTTTTTTTCTTTTTTCTTTTTCTTAGTGTTGTTTTCTTAGTGTTGTTGTTGTTGTTGTTACTGTTGTTGTGGTGGTGGTGGTGCTTACGTTGCATAATTTTTGTTTGTTTTTCTTACTTTTTCTTAATATTGTTGTTGTTGTTGTTGTTGCTGCTACTGTTGTTGTTGGTGTTGTGTTGTTGTTGTTGTCGCTGCTGTTTAAAATTTACTACGCTCAGATCCACGTAAACCTCATTTGATTCTATGGTTAGGAGTGGTGGAGGTCAAGGTAATCTTTTTATGGTATAGTAAGTTGTTTAGCAGCATCTGTTTGCACTTTCGGCTATGTTTCGAGTAAGTGGAGTGGGGGGGGGGGAGTAGTTTAGTGGCTACAAACTGTGTAGGGCGTGCAGTGCAGTCCAATCCAATAAATATTATATATCTATATATACAATCATTCCGCTGGTGTACAAATCCCATATCCAACAATTCATTGATAATTCATGTGAAGAGAGTATAATAGTGTCACGTCCACATTTGTCAATATCACACACTATAAACTCCCATTTTTTTAAAATTCATGTAAAAAAAACAACTTGCGAAGTATTGATTCATGCCGCCTGTCTCTGGTCTGGCCGTCTGTGTGTGTGGTGTGTGTGTGTGTGTGTGTGTGGTGTGTGTGTGTGTGTGTGTGGTGTGTGTGTGTTTGTGTGTTGTTTGCGTGTGTTTGTGTGTGGTGTTGTGTATGTGTGTGCTGTATTTGTGTGTATGTGTATATGTGTATGTGTGTGTTGTGCGTGCGCGCGCGCGTGTGTGTGTGTGCGAGATTGTATGTATGTGTCTGTGTCAGTGTATGTGTCGTGTGTGTGTGTGTGTGTGTGTGTGTTTGTGTGTGTGAGTGTGTATGTGTTTGTGTATGTGTGTGTGTGAGTGTGTGTGTGTTTGTGTATGTTTGTGTGTGTGTGTTTGTGTGCGAGTGTTTTTATGTATGTGTGTTTTTGTGTATGAGTATGTGTATGCGTTTGTGTGTGTGTGAGAGAGATTGTATGTCTTGTCTGTGTTGTGTCGTGTTCTGTTGTGTTTGTGTGTGTGTGTGTGTGTGTGTGTGTGTGTTGTGTGTGGTGTGTGTGTGTGTGTGGGGTGTGGTGGTGCGTGAGTGTGTGTATATGTGGGGGGGGGGGTGTCTGTGTGTCTGTGTGTGTCTGTTTCAGAAAACGTCTATCCGACTGAGTATCTAAGCCTGGACATTTCCAGAACTTTTTTAGCACTCTCGGCAGATGATTGTAACCACTGCGCCACTGTTCCACTGATGAACACAGGGAGTGGTGTGCCAGTGGCGTGATTGCACATGAACCCAGTTAATTAATTAGTACTGGTGGTTCATGCCTGCAGGCTGCAGGCTCTTCTGTGCTTTGTTGCTCACTTGATTAATGGAGTGTTCACACGGTTGTCTCCCTTTGTGTTCGTGAGCTCTTTCTCTTCTCTGCCTCTTTCTTTGTCTGTCTGTCTCTCTCTCTTTCTCTCTCTTTTCTGCTCTCTCTCTCTCTCTGTCTTCTGCTCTCTCTCTCTCTTTCTCCTGGTTTCTCTCTCTCTTTTTCTCTCTCTCCTTCTCTCTCTCTTCTCTCTCTCTGTCTTTCTCCTGGTTTTCTTTCTCTCTTTCTCTCTCTCCCTCCCTCTCTCTGTCTCTCTGTCTCTCTCTCTTTCTCTCTGTCTCTCCTGGTTTGTATCTCTCTCCTGGTGGTGTGTGTGTGTGTGTGTGTGTGTGTGTGTGTGTGTGTGTGTGTGTGTTGTCTCCCACTCCTTCCCTCCTGGTCTGTCTGTATGTCTGTCTATCTGTCTGTCTATCTGTCTGTCTGTCTCTCCTCTCTCTTTCTCTCTCTGTCTCTCTCTCTCTCTCCCTCTCTCCCTCCCTCCCTCCTTCCCTCTCTCTCTCTCTCTCTCTTCTACCTCTCGATTTTAGTAGCGGCAATGACACGGAAAATGAAATCGTTGACCAAACATTAACATACTGTATCAATCTTTTTACCTCGGGAAAATAAAGCTCAATCAATAAGTCTGTCAATCAATCAATCAATCAATCAATCAGTCGATCAATCAGTCAATCAATCAATCAATCAATCAGTCGATCAATCAGTCAATCAATTATCAATAAATCAATCAATCAATCAATCAATCAATCAGTCAGGCAATCAGTTAATTAATCAGTCAAGCGCTCTCTCTCTCTCTCTCCTCTCTGACACACACATACTTTCTTTCTCTCTCTTTCTCTCTCTCCCTCTCCTCCCTCCCTCCCTCCCTCCCCCCCCCCACTCTCTCTCTCCCAGTCTCTCTCTGTCTCTCTGATCTCTCTCTCCCTGGCTCTCTCTCTCTCTCTCTCGTCTCCCTCTCTCTCTCTCTCTCTCTCTGTCTCCCTCTCTCTCTCTCTCTCTCTTCTCTCCTCATGCTCCCTCCCTCGTCCGCCAACACACCCCCACACCACGCCACCTCCAACTCCATCCCATTTTGGATCCTGTGTTCAAAGCCAAGTAACAGCAAGGCCACAGAGTGTGTGTGTGATAGTCCTGGCAGACGATACCTTTGTGCACAGCTCACACACAGGGGGATACCTGTACACTTCCATTAACATGTAAAGACAGGGAGTGGTAGAAAAGAAACGAAAAAAAAAAAAGCCAACAACGAAAGGAACAAAGAAATGAAGGCTGAAAGGCAGAATATAAGACAGAGGGAAAGAGAAAGAGGAAGAAAGAAAGAAAGAAAGAGAGGAAGGAAAGAAGGAAGAAAGAAAGTGTAAAAGAAAGAAAGAATAAAGACAAAGAAAGACAGAAAATGGAAGAGAGAGAAAGAAGAAAAAGGAAGGAAAGAAGGGAGGAACAAAGACAGACAACAAACTGTACAAGAGGACGAAAGAATGAAAACCAGACGAATAAACAGAGAATGAAATTGAAAGAAAGAAAGGAAGAAGAAAAACAAAGAAGATAGAGAAAAAGAAAGAAGAAATAAGAGAAACAAAAAGAAGGTAACAAATATTGAAAGAACTAAGAAAGAAACAAAGAAAGACAGAATAGAAAGAAAGAAAAAGAAGCAGCAGAAAGGAAGCAAAAAGAAAGAAATGGAAAAGAAAAGAAAAAAACAGCAAGAAAGAATACAAAAGAAAAATGAAAGAAGAAAAGAAGGAAAAAAGAAGGAGTAAGAAAGAAAGAAGAAATGAAAAAAAGATAAAAGAAGAAAGAAGAAAGAAACAAAGAAAAACAGAAGAAAAAGAAAAAAAAGAAAGAAAAAGAAAAGAAAGAAAGACGAAAGAGAAAGAAAGAAAGAAAAATACAGACAGAAGAAATGAAAAAAAAAGAACAAAAAAAAGAAGAAAGAAGAGAAGAAAAGAAAAAGAAAGAAAGAAAAGAGCAAGAAAGACAGAAAGAAAAGAAAAAAAGAAAGAAAGAAAAGAGAAAGAAAAAGAGAAGAAAGAAAGAAAGATAAAGACAGAAGAAAGAAAGAAAAAAAAAAAAAAAAAAAAGAGAAGAAGAAGAAAAAGAAAGAAGAAGAAAGAAAGAAGAAAAAAGAAAGAAGAAAAAAGAAGAAAGAGAGAAAGAAAGAAAGAAGAAGAAAGAAAAAAAAAAAAAAGAAGAAAGAAGAAAGAAAGAAAAAGAAAAAAGAAAGAAAAAAGAAAGAAAGAAAGAAAGAAAAGAAAGAAGAAGAAAAAAAGAAGAAAGAAAGAAAGAAGAAAAAAGAAAGAAAGAAAGAAAGAAAAGAAAGAAAGAAAAAGAAGAAAGAAAGAAGAAAAAAGAAGAAAGAAAGAAAAGAAAGAAGAAAAGAAGAAGAAAGAAGAAGAAGAAAGAAAAGAGAAAGAAAGAAAGAAAAAGAAGAAGAAAGAAAGAAAAAAGAAGAAAGAAGAAAGAAAGAAAGAAAGAAAGAAGAAAGAAAGAAAGAAGAAGAAAGAAAAGAAAGAAAAGAAAGAAAAGAAAGAAAAGGAAACAGGACAGAAAAACACACGGACAGATACACACAAAGAAGGCAAGAAAGAAGAAGAGCAATTGAAAACAAATAACAACAACAACAATGAACAATAATAAAATAATAATAATATAATGATGATGATGATGATGATGATGATGATGATGATGATGATGATGATGATGATGATGATGACGACGATAATATAATGATAATAATAATGATAATAATAATAATAATAATAATATAGTAATGATAATAACAACAACAACAACAATAATGATAATGATAACAATAACAACGATGATGATGAAGATTATGATGACCAACGACGACGACGACAATGATGATGATGATGATGATGATGATTGATGACGATGATGAGAATGATGATGATGATGATTGATGATGATGATGATGATGAAAAAGAAGAAGAACAACAACAAAACAAACAACATCAACGACAACAGCATCAACAACAACAAGAAAATAAAACGAAGGCGAAAGAAAAGACGCAGAATTAAAAGAGAGAAGTCAAAAAAAGTTCAGGAAAAAAAACCAACAGAAAAAACAAATAAGGAGATGGACAGATGGACGAGGAGGAGGTGGGGAAATATGAAGAAGAGAAGAAGATTGATTCATTGATTCATTGATGGATACATTCATTGATCAATTGATTGAAACATTAATAGGTCAAACATGAAGTGCAATGAAGGCCTTCTTTTCTTTTCCTTGTTTTTGCTTCGTAGCTTTT
This sequence comes from Monoplex corrugatus, assembly GCA_030674185.1. Lineage (NCBI taxonomy): Eukaryota > Metazoa > Mollusca > Gastropoda > Littorinimorpha > Ranellidae > Monoplex > Monoplex corrugatus. The sequence goes on from JAPXFY010000017.1 coordinate 60,867,958, forward strand.
TCAGTCAATCAATCGGTTTTTCTGCTCTCTCTCCCTCCCTCTCCTCTCTCTCTCCTCTCTCTCTCTCTCCCTCACTTTCTCTCTCAGACACACACACGCGTACACATACGCACACACACACACACACGAACATACACACACATACACACGCATGTTCGCACACTCACACATATACATTCATGTATAAGTACATACATATGCATGCAGGCACACACACACACACGCGCACACACACACACACACGTGCTCGCGTATATATACAGACACTCACATACACCCAAACACACAGATCACGCACTCACAGTATACACAACACACACACACACACACACACACACACACACACACACACACCACACACACACACACCACACACACACACACGCACAGGAGTTGGTGTGGGAAGGTCTTTCAAATCGATCAACAGGTGTTTCACATATGAAGAATGTATTACTATAGTTGAAAGCCAAAGACCTGACAGTACTTCCAAGCGTACCCTGTAACTGTTATTAATCATAACATCTTCCCATGCATAGAAACACCTGCATGAGAAACACACCTATACAAACACACTGACTCACTCATCTATACAAACGCATAAACACACACCTATACAAACACACTGACTCACTCATCTATACAAACCATAAACACACACCTATACAAACACACTGACTCATTCATCTATACAAACACATAAACACACACCTATACAAACACACTGACTCACTCATCTATACAAACACATAAACACAACCTATACAAATACACTGACTCATTCATCTATACAAACACATAAACACAACCTATACAAACACACTGACTCACTCATCTATACAAAGCAATAAACACACACCTATACAAACACACTGACTCATTCATCTATACAAACAATAAACACACACCTATACAAACACACTGATTCATTATCTATACAAACACATAAACACACACCTATACAAACACCTGACTCAACTGATCTATACAAACACATAAACACACACCTATACAAACACTCTGACTCAACTGATCTATACAAACACATAAACACACACCTATACAAACACCTGACTCAACTCATCTATACAAACACATAAACACACACCTATACAAACACACTGACTCATTCATCTATACAAACACATAAACACACACCTATACAAACACACTGATTCATTCATCTATACAAACACATAAACACACACCTATACAAACACTCTGACTAACTGATCTATACAAACACATAAAACACACCTATACAAACACTCTGACTCAACTGATCTATACAAACACATAAACACACACCTATACAAACACTCTGACTCAACTCATCTATACAAACACATAAACACACACCTATACAAACACACCGACTCAATGTTATCTATACAAGAGCATAAACACACACCTGTACAAACACACTAACACATGCATCCGTACAATTCAGTGTCAGTTTCAGTGTCTACACGCTCAGAATATATTCCATATGCAATGATGCCATTGACTCGGATGCCATGTGATGAAGATGATCCAACATGATCATTGTATAAGACATAATCTTGAGTATAAACCATATGCTCTAACAGGATCGTAAGGTCTTTACCTATGGGTTTATGCTTATCCGTGCAATCTGTCCACCAACTGTTGCCAGTCTAAGGGTCTAGTCCATGATCTATGCTTTTTCAGCATGATGTTGTAAGCAAGTCAGCTGATGGGGACCACTTGATACAAAACATATGTATACACTCATCTATACAAACATAATGACACACACATATCTATACGTATACACTGACACGCATCTATACATACACGCTCACACACACACACACACACACACACACACACACACACACACACACACACACACACACACACACACACACACACACACACACGCACAACACACTATACGTACACACTGACACTCACATTTGTACAAAAATACATAGACACATCTATTCACACACACACACCACACCACACACACACACACACACACCACCACTCCACACACACACACACACACACCACACACACACACACACACACACACACACACACACACACACAGACGCACGCAATGAATACAATGGACTTCCGCCACTAACACAAGGAAGAAACAAGATGGTGATCTTTCTTCCTTCTCTACTTCTTTATTTTTGGTTTGTTTTCTTTTTTTTCTGACTTTATTTTCGTTTCCTACCTCCGCCCTCCCCCCCCCCCCCACACACACACACGCAGTCAGTGTCACTGACATCTTCTTCTCCCAGAAAAATAAATAAACTAACAAAGCCCTAACATTGGTACCGGAAGAGAGAGAGAGAGAGAGAGAGACAGAGACAGAGACAAAGACAGAGAGACAGAGACAAAGACAGAGAGAGGAGACAGAGTGAGAAAAGAGAGAGAGAGAGAGAGAAACAGAGAGAGGGAAGAGAGAGAGAGAGAGAAAGAGAAAGAGAAGAGAAGAGAAGAGAGAGAGACAGAGTGAGAGAAAGAGAGAGAGCAGAGAGAAAACGACAGAGACAGAGACAGAGAGAGAAAGAGAAAGAGAGAGAGAGAGAGAGAAAGAGAGCGAGAGAGACACAGAGAGAGAGAAAAAAGAGAGACAGACAGAGAGAGAGAGAGAGTAGAGAGACAGAGAGGCAGAGAGCAGAGAGAGAAAAACAGAGAGAGAAAGAGACAGAGAGAAGAGAGAAAGAGAGAGAGAAAGCGCAAATGAAGAGAGAGGGGGAGAGGGGAGAGACAACAGAGAGCAGAGAGAGACAGAGACAAAGAGAGACAAAGAGAGAGAAGAGAGAGAGAAGAGACAAAGAGAGATAAGACAGAGACAGAGAGGAAAGAAGAGAGAAGAGACAGAGAGACAACGAAGAGAGAAATGAGAGAAAAGAGCGAAAGAGAAGAGAGACGAAACTACAGACAAAGGAATGAGGAGTAAATATAGCCCGAAGAAAAGAGTGAAAACTACAAACAAGTCATGGTCTCTCAAGACAGACAGACAACAGCGCACACACCATAACAACTTCACACGCACGCGGACACACACACACACACACACACACACACACACACACACACACACACACACTACACACATACATACATACATACATACATACATACATACATACATACATACATACATACATAGAGGCACGTCACACGACACACATAAGCCCTCTCTCTTTCTCTCCCTCTCATTGTCTCTCTTTATTTTATTCTCTCTCCTTCTCTCTATCTCTCTCTCCCTCTCTGCCTGTCTGTCCAGAGAACGAGCATTAAATGCACATGTACTTAATGATACTCGTTCTCTGGTCTGTTTTTCTCTCTGTCCCTCTCTCCCACCTTCACCTTCACCTTCTCTCTCTCTCTTCTCTCTCTGTCTCTCTTCTCTCCCCTCCTCTCTCTCTCCCTGTTTCTCTCTCTCTCTTCCCGTTTCTCTCTCTCTCTCTCTTTCTATCTCAATCTCTCTCTCTATTTCAATCTCTCTTTCTATCTCAATCTCTCTTTCTATCTATCTATCTATCTATCTATCTATCTATCTATCTATCTGTCTGTCTATCTATCTATCTATCTATCTATCTATCTATCTATCTATCTGTCTTCTGTGTCTGTCTGTCTCTCTGTCTCTCTCTCTCCATCTCTCGCTTTCCCGCTCTCTCTCTCTCTCTTCTCTCTCTCTCTCTCTCTCTGTCTCTCTCTCTCTCTCTCCCTCCCTCCCTCCCTCTCACTCTTTCATTTTCTCTTTCATTTGGTGCCGGGTACAGTGTTGAATGCTGTTTCCACAGCTGCTAATATTACCACATCGAGCGGCTGACGTTTTCACGTTGAAAAATGCGGCTGTAAGCACTTAACGTGCATTAGTGGTTAATGTGACATGGGGAGGAGAGATTGAGACAGAGAGAGGGGGAGAGAGAGACACACACAGACAGACAGACAGACAGACAGAGAAAGAGACAGACAGAGAGACAGACAGAGACAGACAGAGAGAGAGAAACAGACACACGCACAGACAGACAGACAAAGAGAGAAACAGACAGACAGAGAAGGACAGACAGACAGACAGAAAGAGAGAGAGAGAGAGAGAAAGAGAGAGACACACAGAGGGACAGACAGACAGACAGACAGACAGAGGACAGACGGAAAGATAGACACATACACAACTCTCTGTCTCTGTCTGTCTGTCTGTCTGTGTCTGTCTGTCTGTCAGTCTCTCTCTCTCTCTCAAACACACACACACACACACACACACACACACACACACACACACACACACACACACACACACACACACACACACACACACACACACACACACACACACACACACACACACACACACGCACACACACACACACACACACACAGAGTTTTGAAATACGAGTAGTTCACAGAAAACACGGGACAAAGAACGACAGCGCTGGTTGATTTCATACACGTCAACAACGGGAAATGAAAAACAATCAACCTATCTCAAACTAGTTTTTTTCCTTAAAAGCTAAATTTTAGATGGGGGGAGGACGGGGATACAGAAAGAGACAGACAGACAGACAGACAGAAAGAGACCGATCGACCGACCGACAGACAGACAGACTGACAGACAGACAAAGTGAAAGAAAGACAGACAGACATAGATAAATAAACACACACACACACACACACTCTCTCTCTCTCTCTGTTATATATATATATATATATATATATATAGAGAGAGAGAGAGAGAGAGAGAGGGGGGGAGAGAGAGAGGGGAGAGAGAGAGAGAGAGAGAGAGACAGACAGACAGACAGACAGACAGACAGACAGACAGAACTGAAAAATTGTTTTGTATGTTTATGGTTTTGATTTTTTTGGTTTTTATATGTTTTGTTTGTGTTGTTTTTGTTGTTGTTTGTTTGTTTGTTTGTTTGTTTGTTTGTGTATAGATTTGTTGTTGTTGATGTTCTTGTTTCCTTGTTGCTTTCGTTTTTATTTTTTGTTGTTGTTTGTGCTCTCGAATAATTATGTCGGTTTTACGAATACGGCCATTTTGATTTTCTCCCACCATGCTGTAATCATAGTCTGTGCTCAGGGTGTGCATGACATATATTTTCATGTTTGTTGTTCTGAATGTGTGTATACATGACAGTCATTCAAGCACTAACAGGGATGCACAGACGCTGTAGAATATCAATCATTGTAAGTCTGGAAAAACTTCACATGAAATATAACTTGACACGAATCAACTTCACATGAAATATAACTTGACACGAATCAAGGTAGACAGTCACAACCGCCAAAACAGAATTTATAAACTGTCAGAAGTTTCTGAGAAAGCGCTGCTCTTACATCTTCCTCCAAAGGATCTAGGAGAAGAGTGGCAGAATGGTTCAGACGTTCGCCTATCAATAATTAAACTCGAAGTTTAGTGGTTCGTTTATCGTAAAGGCCTCGACTTTCTCCTCTGCTTAACCGGAAAATCGAACTGAACTTTAAGTCCTTTGGAAGAGGACGAAAAGCAGGTTGGGCTCGTGTGCTTCTGGCCTGATCACGGTAAAAGATCCCACCGCGGTTGAAAATCGTGAAGAACAAGGACAGCAAGGCTGCCCTGGTATAAAAGATTGGAGAGATAGGATGATTGCTCTGGTTTCCCCCTTGAAGACCAACCAGCTTTCTTGCCTTTCTAAAAGTCTTGGTCAAAAAAACATTGGGCGACGCTACGTGCGTCGACGCCCGAGCAGCCCGAGTTTCACATGGTAAATCCATTGTGACAAAAGAAATTAATACGAACATGAACATGAACATGGACGTGAATGTGAGTATGAACATGAATATGAACGTGAATGCGACCATGAATATGAACGTGGATATGACTATGAACATAGATATGACTGTGAATATAACTATGAATATGACATGAACATGAAGATTAACATGAATATGAATATGAAAACGGCTGGCCAGCGAAATCGTATAATCTCTAGTCTTTATCCCCACCAGGCGGTACTCAAACAGGTTCGAACCTAGGTTTTCGAACTGGAAGATAAGAGTCTTGAGCACTCTGCCATCACACCACTCAGAGGTTTGCTGAAGATAAAACCACTTTGTGTTTCAAAGTGTTGTTGTTTGCGGGCTGTTTTGTGTTATCTTAACGAAACTCTCGTTGCGTCTTTCTCTGTTAGTGTTTGTTTCGTGTGTGTGTTTTTCTGTAGTCCTGGTTTTTGCACCTCGTCTGTGTCATCCTATCCACCAGCTTCCTGCATTAACCCTTTGACTCCCGCAGCCTGTCCACCAGCATCCTGCATTGCCAACCATGCTAGCAAAGCAAAAACTTAACCCTTTGATTCTCTCATCCTAGGACACAAGTACTGTCATCAGTTGTGTAGGAAACTGGTGTAACCATCAGTTATGTAGGACACTGGTGCTGTCACTAGTTGTGTAGGACACTGGTGCTGTCATTAGTTATGTAGGACTCTGGTGCTGTCATCAGTTGTGTAGGACACTGGTGCTGTCATCAATTATGTAGGACTCTGGTGCTGTCATCAGTTGTGTAGGACACTGGTGCTGTCATCAGTTATGTAGGACTCTGGTGCTGTCATCAGTTGTGTAGGACACTGGTGCTGTCATTAGTTGTGTAGGACACTGGTGCTGTCATCAGTTATGTATGACTCTGGTGCTGTCATCAGTTGTGTAGGACACTGGTGCTGTCATTAGGTGTGTAGGACTCTGGTGCTGTCATCAGTTATGTATGACTCTGGTGCTGTCATCAGTTGTGTAGGACACTGGTGCTGTCATTTGTTGTGTAGGACACTGGTGCTGTCATCAGTTGTGTAGGACTCTGGTGCTGTCATTAGTTGTGTAGGATTCTGGTGCTGTCATCAGTTATGTATGACTCTGGTGCTGTCATCAGTTGTGTAGGACTCTGGTGCTGTCATTAGTTGTGTAGGACACTGGTGCTGTCATTAGTTGTGTAGGACCCTGGTGCTGTCATTAGTTGTGTAGGACTCTGGTGCTGTCATTAGTTGTGTAGGACTCTGGTGCTGTCATTAATTATGTAGGACACTGGTGCTGTCATTAGTTGTGTAGGACACTGGTGCTGTCATTAGTTGTGTAGGACTCTGGTGCTGTTATCAGTTATGTAGGACACTGGTGCTGACATTAGTTGTGTAGGACACTGGTGCTGTCATTAGTTATGTAGGACTCTGGTGCTGTTATCAGTTATGTAGGACTCTGGTGCTGTTATCAGTTATGTAGGACTCTGGTGCTGTCATTAGTTGTGTAGGACACTGGTGCTGTCATCAGTTATGTAGGACACTGGTGCTGTCATCAGTTATGTAGGATACTGGTGCTGTCATCAGTTGTGTAGGACACTGGTGCTGTCATTAGTTGTGTAGGACACTGGTGCTGTCATTAGTTGTGTAGGACTCTGGTGCAATCGGTAGTTGTGTGAGACTCTGGTGCTGTCATCAGTTATGTAGGACTCTGGTGCAATCGGTAGTTGTGTGAGACTCTGGTGCTGTCATTAGTTGTGTAGGACTCTGGTGCAATCGGTAGCTGTGTGAGACTCTGGTGCTGTCATCAGTTATGTAGGACTCTGGTGCAATCGGTAGTTGTGTGAGACTCTGGTGCTGTCATCAGTTATGTATGATTCTGGTGCAATCGGCAGTTGTGTGAGACTCTGGTGCTGTCATCAGTTATGTAGGACTCTGGTGCAATCGTTAGTTGTGTGAGACTCTGGTGCTGTCATCAGTTATGTAGGACTCTGGCGCAATCGGTAGTTGTGTGAGACTCTGATGTTGTCATCAGTTATGTAGAACTCTGGTGCAATCGGTAGTTGTGTGAGACTCTGGTGCTGTCATCAGTTATGTATGACTCTGGTGCAATCGTTAGTTGTGTGAGACTCTGGTGCAGTCATCAGTTATGTATGACTCTGGTGCAATCGGTAGTTGTGTGAGACTCTGGTGCTGTCATTAGTTGTGTAGAACTCTGGTGCAATCGGTAGTTGTGTGAGACTCTGGTGCAGTCATCAGTTATGTATGACTCTGGTGCAATCGGTAGTTGTGTGAGACTCTGGTGCAGTCATCAGTTATGTAGGACTCTGGTGCAATTTGTAGTTGTGTGAGAATCTGGTGCTGTCATCAGTTATGTAAGACTCTGGTGCAATCGGTAGTTGTGTGAGACTCTGGTGCTGTCATTAGTTGTGTAGGACTCTGGTGGAATCGGTAGTTGTGTGAGACTCTGGTGCTGTCATCAGTTATGTATGACACTGGTGCAATCGGTAGTTGTGTGAGACTCTGGTGCTGTCATCAGTTATGTAGGACTCTGGTGCAATCGGTAGTTGTGTGAGACTCTGGTGCTGTCATCAGTTATGTAGGACTCTGGTGCAATCGGTAGTTGTGTGAGACTCTGGTGCTGTCATCAGTTATGTAGGACTCTGGTGCAATCGGTAGTTGTGTGAGACTCTGGTGCTGTCATCAGTTATGTAGGACTCTGGTGCAATCGTTAGTTGTGTGAGACTCTGGTGCAGTCATCAGTTGTGTAAGACTCGGGTGCAATCGGTAGTTGTGTGAGACTCTGGTGCTGTCATTAGTTGTGTAGGACTCTGGTGCAATCGGTAGTTGTGTGAGACTCTGGTGCTGTCATCAGTTATGTAGGACTCTGGTGCAATCGGTAGTTGTGTGAGACTCTGGTGCTGTCATCAGTTATGTAGGACTCTGGTGCAATCGTTAGTTGTGTGAGACTCTGGTGCAGTCATCAGTTGTGTAGGACTCTGGTGCAATCGGTAGTTGTGTGAGACTCTGGTGCTGTCATCAGTTATGTAGGACTCTGGTGCAATCGGTAGATGTGTGAGACTCTGGTGCTGTCATCAGTTATGTAGGACTCTGGTGCAATCGTTAGTTGTGTGAGACTCTGGTGCAGTCATCAGTTGTGTAGGACTCTGGTGCAATCGGTAGTTGTGTGAGACTCTGGTGCAGTAATCAGTTATGTAGGACTCTGGTGCAATCGGTAGTTGTGTGAGACTCTGGTGCTGTCATCAGTTATGTATGACTCTGGTGCAATCGGTAGTTGTGTGAGACTCTGGTGCTGTCATTAGTTGTGCAGGACACTGGTGCTGTCATCAGTTATGTATGACTCTGGTGCTGTCATCAGTTGTGTAGGACACTGGTGCTGTCATTAGTTGTGTAGGACCCTGGTGCTGTCATTAGTTGTGTAGGACTCTGGTGCTGTCATTAGTTGTGTAGGACTCTGGTGCTGTCATTAATTATGTAGGACACTGGTGCTGTCATTAGTTGTGTAGGACACTGGTGCTGTCATTAGTTGTGTAGGACTCTGGTGCTGTTATCAGTTATGTAGGACACTGGTGCTGACATTAGTTGTGTAGGACACTGGTGCTGTCATTAGTTATGTAGGACTCTGGTGCTGTTATCAGTTATGTAGGACTCTGGTGCTGTTATCAGTTATGTAGGACTCTGGTGCTGTCATTAGTTGTGTAGGACACTGGTGCTGTCATCAGTTATGTAGGACACTGGTGCTGTCATCAGTTATGTAGGATACTGGTGCTGTCATCAGTTGTGTAGGACACTGGTGCTGTCATTAGTTGTGTAGGACACTGGTGCTGTCATTAGTTGTGTAGGACTCTGGTGCAATCGGTAGTTGTGTGAGACTCTGGTGCTGTCATCAGTTATGTAGGACTCTGGTGCAATCGGTAGTTGTGTGAGACTCTGGTGCTGTCATTAGTTGTGTAGGACTCTGGTGCAATCGGTAGCTGTGTGAGACTCTGGTGCTGTCATCAGTTATGTAGGACTCTGGTGCAATCGGTAGTTGTGTGAGACTCTGGTGCTGTCATCAGTTATGTATGATTCTGGTGCAATCGGCAGTTGTGTGAGACTCTGGTGCTGTCATCAGTTATGTAGGACTCTGGTGCAATCGTTAGTTGTGTGAGACTCTGGTGCTGTCATCAGTTATGTAGGACTCTGGCGCAATCGGTAGTTGTGTGAGACTCTGATGTGTCATCAGTTTTATGAACTCTGGTGCAATCGGTAGTTGTGTGAGACTTGGTGCTGTCATCAGTTATGTATGACTCTGGTGCAATCGTTAGTTGTGTAGACCTGGTGCAGTCATAGTTATGTATGACTCTGGTGCATCGTATTGTGTGAGACTCTGGTGCTGTCATTAGTTGTGTAGAACTCTGGTGCATCGGTAGTTGTGTGAGACTCTGGTGCAGTCATCAGTTATGTATGACTCTGGTGCAATGCGTAGTTGTGTGAGACTCTGGTGCAGTCATCAGTTATGTAGGACTCTGGTGCAATCGTAGTTGTGTGAGAATCTGGTGCTGTCATCAGTTATGTAAGACTCTGGTGCAATCGGTAGTTGTGTGAGACTCTGGTGCTGTCATTAGTTGTGTAGGACTCTGGTGGAATCGTAGTTGTGTGAGACTCTGGTGCTGTCATCAGTTATGTATGACACTGGTGCATCGTAGTTGTGTGAGACTCTGGTGCTGTCATCAGTTATGTAGGACTCTGGTGCAATCGGTAGTTGTGTGAGACTCTGGTGCTGTCATCAGTTATGTAGGACTCTGGTGCAATCGGTAGTTGTGTGAGACTCTGGTGCTGTCATCAGTTATGTAGGACTCTGGTGCAATCGGTAGTTGTGTGAGACTCTGGTGCTGTCATCAGTTAGTAGGACTCTGGTGCAATCGTTAGTTGTGTGAGACTCTGGTGCAGTCATCAGTTTGTAAGACTCGGGTGCAATCGGTAGTTGTGTGAGACTCTGGTGCTGTCATAGTTTGTAGGACTCTGGTGCAATCGGTAGTTGTGTGAGACTCTGGTGCTGTCATCAGTTATGTAGGACTCTGGTGCAATCGGTAGTTGTGTGAGACTCTGGTGCTGTCATCAGTTATGTAGGACTCTGGTGCAATCGTTAGTTGTGTGAGACTCTGTGCGTCATCAGTTGTGTAGGACTCTGGTGCAATCGGTAGTTGTGTGAGACTCTGGTGCTGTCATCAGTTATGTAGGACTCTGGTGCAATCGTAGATGTGTGAGACTCTGGTGCTGTCATCAGTTATGTAGGACTCTGGTGCAATCGTTAGTTGTGTGAGACTCTGGTGCAGTCATCAGTTGTGTAGGACTCTGGTGCAATCGGTAGTTGTGTGAGACTCTGGTGCAGTATCAGTTATGTAGGACTCTGGTGCAATCGGTAGTTGTGTGAGACTCTGGTGCTGTCATCAGTTATGTATGACTCTGGTGCAATCGGTAGTTGTGTGAGACTCTGGTGCTGTCATTAGTTGTGCAGGACACTGGTGCGTCATCAGTTATGAGACTCTGGTGCTGTCATCAGTTGTGTAGGACACTGGTGCGTCATGTTGTGTAGACTCTGGTGCTGTCATCAGTTATGTATGACTCTGGTGCGATCAGTTTTGTGAGACCTGGTGCTGTCATTTGTTGGTAGGACACTGGTGCTGTCATAGTTGTGTAGGACTCTGGTGCTGTCATTAGTTGTGTAGGACTCTGGTGCTGTCATCAGTTATGTAGGACTCTGGTGCTGTCATCAGTTGTGTAGGACTCTGGTGCTGTCATTAGTTGTGTAGGACTCTGGTGCTGTCATAGTTGTGTAGGACCTGGTGCTGTCATTAGTTGTGTAGGATCTGGTGCTGTCATTAGTTGTGTAGGACTCTGGTGCTGTCATATTATGTAGGACACTGGTGCTGTCATAGTTGTGTAGGACACTGGTGCTGTCATAGTTGTGTAGGATCTGGTGCTGTCATTAGTTGTGTAGGATCTGGTGCTGTCATCAGTTATGTAGACTCTGGTGCAATCGGAGTTGTGTGAGGACTCTGGTGCTGTCATCAGTTATGTAGGACTCTGGTGCATCGGTAGTTGTGTAGACCTGGTGCTGTCATTAGTTGTGTAGGACTCTGGTGCATCGTATAGTTGTGTGAGACTCTGGTGCTGTCATCAGTTATGTAGGATCTGGTGTGCATTAGTTGGTAGACTCTGTGTATCGTAAGACTCTGGTGCTGTCATCAGTTATGTAGGACTCTGGTGCATCGTCATGTTGTGTAGACACTGGTGCTGTCATCAGTTATGTAGGACACTGGTGTCATCGTTATGTAGATACTGGTGTGTATCGTTGTGAGGACCTGGTGCTGTCATTAGTTGTGTAGGAACTGGTGCTGTAATCGTAGTTGTGTAGGACCTAGTGCTGTCATCAGTTGTGTAGGACTCTGGTGCTCCAATCGTAGTTGTGTAGGACTCTGGTGCTGTCATAGTTGTGTAGGACTCTGTGCAATCGTTAGTTGTGTGAGACTCTGGTGCTGTCATCAGTTATGTAGGACTCTGGTGCAATCGTAGTTGTGTGAGACTCTGGTGCTGTCATCAGTTTGTAGGACTCTGGTGCAATCGTTAGTTGTGTGAGACTCTGGTGCTGTCATCAGTTATGTAGGACTCTGGTGCAATCGGTAGTTGTGTGAGACTCTGGTGCTGTCATCAGTTATGTATGGACTCTGGTGCAATCGGTAGTTGTGTGAGACTCTGGTGCTGTCATCAGTTTGTAGGACTCTGGTGCAATCGGTAGTTGTGTGAGACTCTGGTGCAGTCATCATTATGTAGTGACTCTGGTGCAATCGGCAGTTGTGTGAGACTCTGGTGCAGTCATCAGTTATGTATGACTCTGGTGCAATCGGTAGTTGTGTGAGACTCTGGTGCTGTCATCAGTTATGTATGACTCTGGTGCAATCGGCAGTGCTGTCATTTGTTGTGTAGGACACTGGTGCTGTCATCAGTTGTGTAGGACTCTGGTGCTGTCATTAGTTGTGTAGGATTCTGGTGCTGTCATCAGTTATGTATGACTCTGGTGCTGTCATCAGTTGTGTAGGACTCTGGTGCTGTCATTAGTTGTGTAGGACACTGGTGCTGTCATTAGTTGTGTTGGACCCTGGTGCTGTCATTAGTTGTGTAGGACTCTGGTGCTGTCATTAGTTGTGTAGGACTCTGGTGCTGTCATTAATTATGTAGGACACTGGTGCTGTCATTAGTTGTGTAGGACACTGGTGCTGTCATTAATTGTGTAGGACTCTGGTGCTGTTATCAGTTATGTAGGACACTGGTGCTGTCATTAGTTGTGTAGGACACTGGTGCTGTCATTAGTTATGTAGGACTCTGGTGCTGTTATCAGTTATGTAGGACTCTGGTGCTGTTATCAGTTATGTAGGACTCTGGTGCTGTCATTAGTTGTGTAGGACACTGGTGCTGTCATCAGTTATGTAGGACACTGGTGCTGTCATCAGTTATGTAGGATACTGGTGCTGTCATCAGTTGTGTAGGACACTGGTGCTGTCATTAGTTGTGTAGGACACTGGTGCTGTCATTAGTTGTGTAGGACTCTGGTGCAATCGGTAGTTGTGTGAGACTCTGGTGCTGTCATCAGTTATGTAGGACTCTGGTGCAATCGGTAGCTGTGTGAGACTCTGGTGCTGTCATTAGTTGTGTAGGACTCTGGTGCAATCGGTAGTTGTGTGAGACTCTGGTGCTGTCATCAGTTATGTAGGACTCTGGTGCAATCGGTAGTTGTGTGAGACTCTGGTGCTGTCATCAGTTATGTAGGATTCTGGTGCAATCGTTAGTTGTGTGAGACTCTGGTGCTGTCATCAGTTATGTAGGACTCTGGTGCAATCGTTAGTTGTGTGAGACTCTGGTGCTGTCATCAGTTATGTATGACTCTGGTGCAATCGGTAGTTGTGTGAGACTCTGGTGCAGTCATCAGTTATGTAGGACTCTGGTGCAATCGTTAGTTGTGTGAGACTCTGGTGCTGTCATCAGTTATGTAGGACTCTGGTGCAATCGGTATTTGTGTGAGACCCTGGTGCTGTCATCAGTTATGTAGGACTCTGGTGCAATCGTTAGTTGTGTGACACTCTGGTGCAGTCATCAGTTATGTAGGACTCTGGTGCAATCGGTAGTTGTGTGAGACTCTGGTGCAGTCATCAGTTGTGTAGGACTCTGTTGCAATCGTTAGTTGTGTGAGACTCTGGTGCATTCATCAGTTATGTAGGACTCTGGTGCAATCGGTAGTTGTGTGAGACTCTGGTGCTGTCATTAGTTGTGCAGGACACTGGTGCTGTCATCAGTTATGTATGACTCTGGTGCTGTCATCAGTTGTGTAGGACACTGGTGCTGTCATTAGTTGTGTAGGACTCTTGTGCTGTCATCAGTTATGTATGACTCTGGTGCTGTCATCAGTTGTGTAGGACACTTGTGCTGTCATTTGTTGTGTAGGACACTGGTGCTGTCATCAGTTGTGTAGGACTCTGGTGCTGTCATTAGTTGTGTAGGATTCTGGTGCTGTCATCAGTTATGTATGACTCTGGTGCTGTCATCAGTTGTGTAGGACTCTGGTGCTGTCATTAGTTGTGTAGGACACTGGTGCTGTCATTAGTTGTGTAGGACCCTGGTGCTGTCATTAGTTGTGTAGGACTCTGGTGCTGTCATTAGTTGTGTAGGACTCTGGTGCTGTCATTAATTATGTAGGACACTGGTGCTGTCATTAGTTGTGTAGGACACTGGTGCTGTCATTAGTTGTGTAGGACTCTGGTGCAATCGGTAGTTGTGTGAGACTCTGGTGCTGTCATCAGTTATGTAGGACTCTGGTGCAATCGGTAGTTGTGTGAGACTCTGGTGCTGTCATCAGTTATGTAGGACTCTGGTGCAATCGGTAGTTGTGTGAGACTCTGGTGCTGTCATCAGTTGTGTAGGACTCTGGTGCTGTCCTCAGTTGTGTAGGACTCTGGTGCTGTCATCAGTTGTGTAGGACTCTGGTGCTGTCATTAGTTGTGTAGGATTCTGGTGCTGTCATCAGTTATGTATGACTCTGGTGCTGTCATCAGTTGTGTAGGACTCTGGTGCTGTCATTAGTTGTGTAGGACCCTGGTGCTGTCATTAGTTGTGTAGGACTCCGGTGCTGTCATTAGTTGTGTAGGACTCTGGTGCTGTCATTAATTATGTAGGACACTGGTGCTGTCATTAGATGTGTAGGACACTGGTGCTGTCATTAGTTGTGTAGGACTCTGGTGCAATCGGTAGTTGTGTGAGACTCTGGTGCTGTCATCAGTTATGTATGACTCTGGTGCAATCGGTAGTTGTGTGAGACTCTGGTGCTGTCATCAGTTATGTAGGACTCTGGTGCAATCGGTAGTTGTGTGAGACTCTGGTGCTGTCATCAGTTGTGTAGGACTCTGGTGCTGTCATCAGTTGTGTAGGACTCTGGTGCTGTCATCAGTTGTGTATACTCTGGTGCTGTCATCAGTTGTGTATGACGCTGGTGCAATCGGTAATTGTGTGAGACTCTGGTGCTGTCATCAGTTATGTAGGACTCTGGTGCTGTCATCAGTTGTGTAGGACTCTGGTGCAGTCCATTCGTAATGAGAAGCTACAACGATGTGTTTTCGTCATGTCCACAATATTTCCTTTAACTTCGTGGATCATTGCAGATGGAGATTATGAAGATAGACGTTTCAACTACCTTATAGACTAAGCTGTTTCAATGAAAGGTTATAAATTATGTGCATGTCACTACAAACAATATAACATAGTAAGTTGCAGTAACTTTAACAGATCGATACAAAGACAGACATAAAAACTCACTCGATAGATAGGACCTCAACACCTCGCCAGCGAGTAGAGTTTATGAGCAGGCACAGTTTACACCATGATCATTTTGAATATCCTCCATCGTATGGCATCCATGGCGCCAGTGCATATGGGACATATGCCGAATAGTGAGATTCTGTCTGATTTTAAGAAACAACAACAACAAAACGAAACGAAAAACAAACACAGAAATAATTAAATAAATAAATAGATAAATAAATAAGTAAATAAACAAACGAATAAATAGATAAACAAATAAATAAAAATACAAAAACTATGCCGATGGAGAGTGTTCACTTTAACCCTTTGATTCCCACACCCTCTCCACCAGCATCCTGCATTGTTTAACCATACAAGCAAAGCAAAAAAACATGACCATTTGCCTTCCTCACCCTCGCTAGCTGGTGGATAGGGTGAGGAAGTCAAAAGGGTTATGTTTTTTGTTTTTTTTTTGCAATTGGTGGATAGGGTGCGGTAGTCAAAGTGTTACTTAAGGAAGTTCCTCATCTTTCCGTTTCTATGGGAGCCAATGAAACGAACTCTTTCATGGCGCCTTGGTGCTAACAGGGTCAGTGGCGTTTGAAGAAGAAGAAGAAGAAGAAGAAACAAGGAATGTCTTGTGTGTGTGTATGTGAACAGTGGGCGTATGTAAGTGTAGAGGAAACAGTAACGCTGTCTATCTCTGTGTGTGACAGGCATCCCCTCTGCAACTTGTTTTGCTGCGCTCTGTTATCTGTGTACGAAGCTTTGCACGTGATCAACGTTACGTGGGCGGCGAAGGGATCTTATGTGTGTGTGGGTTGTGACTGGTGGGGCGCTAGTGGGTGGGTGGGGGGAAAGGGAAAGGTTACCGAGGGGAAGGAGGGTGAATGGTGTGTAATGAAGAGTGAGTAGGGTGGGATCGTATTTAAGTGTGGGGGGTGGAGTGTGTGTGTGTGTGTGGGGGGGGGGGAGTTGTGTGGTGTGTGTGTGTGTGTGTGTGTGTGTGTGTGTGTGTGTGTGTGTGTGTGTGGTGTGTGTGTGTGTGTGTGTGTGTTCGTTCGTTCGTTCTTTGAGTTAACGTCTGTTCACTATGCGTGATATTAGACGGGTGTGGTGTGTGTGTGTGTGTGTGTGTGTGTGGTGTGTGTGTGTGTGTGTGTGTGTGTGTGTTGTGTGTGTGTGTGTGTGTGTGGTGTTGTGTGTGTGGTATGTGTGTGGGGTGGTGGTTGTGTGCGTGGTGTAGTGTGGTTGTGTGTGCGTGTGTGTGTGTGTGTGTGTGTGTGTGGTGTGTGTGTGTGTGTGTGTGTGTAGTATGTATATGTGGTGTGTGTGTAGTATGTGTGTATGTGTATGCGCGCGCGTGTGTGTGGTATACGTGTATGTGTATCGCGCGCGGTGTGTGTGTATACGTGTATGTGTGTGTACGTGTATGTGCGTGTGTGTGTATGAATGCGTGCGTGCGTGTATATATATATATATGTGTGTGTGTGTGTGTGTGTATGTGTGTGTGTGTGTGTGTGTGTGTGTGTGTGTGTGTGTGTGTGTGTGTGTGTGTGTGTGTGTGTGTGTGTGTGTGATATTTCTCATGACCCACAGGTTGTACTTGTTTGTGACTTTTATTTGTTTACTTGTCCATTTTTGCTTCTGTAGTTGGTCTTTTAGAACGTTTGCGCGTGCACCCCTACCCACACCCAGCCACCCTCCCTCTCTTTCTCCCTCTCCTCCACACACACAATGACACGAGAACAAGTGAGTGTGTGTACTTTCTTTCTCTCTCTCTCTCTCTCTCTCTCTCTCTCTCTCACTCTCTCTCTCTCTCCCTCTCCCTTCTCTCTGTCTCTCTCTCACGCACACACACACACACTCTCTCTCTCACTCGCTCGCTCTCTCTCTCCCTCTCCCTTCTCTCTGTCTCTCTCACACTCTCTCACAACACTCTCTCTCTCTCACTCGCTCTCTCTCTCTCCCTCTCCCTTCTCTCTGTCTCTCTCACTGTCTCTCTCTCTCATTCGCTCTCTCTCTCTCCCTCTCCCTTCTCTCTGTCTCTCTCACACTCTCTGACACACACACACTCTCTCTCTCACTCTCTCCCTTCTCTCTCTTTCTGTCTCTCTCTCACTCGCTCTCTCTCTCTCACTCGCTCTCTCTCTCTCACTCTTCCTTCTCTCTGTCTCTCTCACTCGCTCTCTCTCTCTCTCCCTCTCCCTTCTCTCTGTCTCTCTCTCACTCTCTCTCTCTCCTCTCCCTTCTCTCTGTCTCTCTCTCACTCTCTCTCTCTCACTCACTCACACACACACACACACACACACACACACACACACACACACAAACACGGAAACACACACACACACACAACACAAAAACACGCACGTACGTACTTACACACGCACGCATACAAACACACACACACACACACACACACAAGCATGTATTCACACAAAACACACAAATTAAACACACACATATGCACGCATCAAACACCCATACAGCGCACTCACATACACACAGGAGCATACACACAGACACACAACACACACGTACCCATACATCACACACACACACACATATATGGATACACACATACACATTAAAGATAAATGGTTCGGAAATCAATTTATGCTGGGTGCCTTCTCATGTTGGTCTTCATGGCAACAACGTAGTTGACAGAGCAGCTAAATCCGGTGCCCTCCATTCTGAAAATTCCATAGAATTACATGTTAACACCTCGGTAAAAGAAGCTTACAACTCGCTAGAATTAGCATCATGGATTCGATTTCATGAAC
>JAPXFY010000017.1:60891342-60906342 GCA_030674185.1 Monoplex corrugatus
GGAAAGCATAAAGAAACAAGAAAGGAGGAGGAGAACAAAAAAGAAAGAAAGAAAGAAAGAAAGAAGAGAAGAAATAGAGGAGGTGGAAGAAGAGAGAAGAAGAAGAAGAGAAAAAGAAAAGAAGAAGAAGAAGAAAAGAAGAAGAAGAAGAAGAAGAAGAAGAAGAAGAAGAAGAAGAAGAAGAAGAAGAAGAAGAAGAAAAGAAGAAGAAGAAAAGAAGAAGAAGAAGAAAAGAAGAAGAAGAAGAAGAAGAAGAAGAAGAAGAAGAAGAAGAAGAAGAAGAAAAGAAGAAAGAAGAAGAAAAGAAGAAAAGAAGAAGAAGAAGAAGAGATGATGATGATGATGATGATGATGATGATGATGATGATGAAGAACAAGAACAAGAAGAACAAGAAGAACAAGAAGAACAAGAACAAGAAGATAAACAAGAACAAGAACAAGACTAGATAGAACAAGAAGAAGATGATGAAGAAGAACAAGAATAAATAAAAGAACAAGAACAAGAACAAGAACAAAAACAAAAACTAAAACAAGAACAAGAACAAGAACAAGAACGAAAACAAGAAATACAAGAACAAGAAGACATAGAAGAAGAAGAACAAGAATAGGAACAAGAAGAAGAAACTCATGGAGGCCAAGCCAGAGAGAGACTGAAAGAGATACAAAGTACAATACAAGGAAGCTGATAGCACGGTCAAAGTAACAGACAAGAGCAGACTAATACGCAAGCGGACCGTGAAAACCAATCAGTTAGTTGCTGGCCTTGAGACACTAAGACTCCCCCTTCAGGGTTCCCGGGAGGAAGGCCATCGCCGACATGGACAGCTGGGCGGCCACTATCAAAGACTGGAACAACAATAGCATGCATGGCTTGCGTCTGTCGCCTTCCGCAGACAAGGGATGGAGGATCTTGTCTGTTGTTGTGTCTCATTGCTCATCCTCCCCCTCCCCCGTGGGGATGCCCGGGGGGGGGGGGGACGCTTTCGCTATAACTAGTATCCCCACCTTCTGGAAATTCTGTGCTAGAAATTTCCTCTTTTCTATCACTTTTCTTTGTTTCTGCTTTGTTCCTGTGCTTTCTGTCATTTTTTCCTATCATTTTGTGCCTTGCTGGTCCTTTCACTTGTATGTGTTAGATAACGTCTTACGTACTTTTCTCTTAGAATTGATAATAGGGTACATGCACCAGGTGCATTTTTGGTTTTAGGGAGGTGATATATGCAGAAGCAATTTCAGATAATCTATGCCTGTTTTTATATATGTTTAGGTGTTCTTACTTATGTTAAAATTTGTATTAACGTATGTTTTTTTTAATATCCTGTGTGATAAATTGGACGGAGTGGTCAACGCCAGTGCGCGAATGCATTGATATGTGTACTTAATTTTCTGGGGTTTTTTGTTGTTGTTTTCCTGTTGAAATATTGTGTATGTTTTGAAACTGTTATAGCCCTGATATGGCTCTACGCAGTCGGTTGGGCTTTAAACAACCCCACCCTCTATTGACCCAACTGCTTACGTTAACTCTTTGACCCCCTCAGCTTATCCGCTAGCATCCTGCTTGGTCGACCATGACTGCAAAGCAAAATTTTAACCCTTTGACTGCCCCGCCCTATCCTCCAGTTTCGTGCAGGAAGAGGGGGTAGACAGAAAAGGAAAGGAAAAGGCAGAAACAAGGAATTGTACCGTATGCACCAACACGGAAATCGCCATGTGACGGTAAAGGAGAACGTATTTTATGACCAGGACGTACACTATTTTCTACGCTTTTCCCTTTTCCGTTTCCTCTTCAGTTTCTTCTTCTTCCTCCTCAGTTCCGGAAACAATACTCTTTGTTGACGCCTTCTCTTTGTCCGTTGGTCACTGTTTTTCAGTCTCCCTAAGGACAGCGTGACCCTCCGAACACGTGGACAACAAAGGTTAGAGGTCACACCACCACCCCACCACCCCACCCCCATCCATGCCCACAAACCTGAGAATGACAAGTTATCGTCCGTCGTCATTCTCAACGCAATCATTAACGATGACTCATTTCCGATAGACGTGATGTCAGCAGAGTCGAGAAGCTGAAGGCCGAGTGACGGTTAGGAACAGCCTTTAAGTGGATTCGATCATCAAGTTCACGTGAGTGTTGGAAATAACAAAACGACATTCGAGTGTAAGCTTTAAGTGGCGCGAGCTTTTTCCAGCAATACAGGAGACGGCCTTTTTTCTAATCAATTTTTTTGAAAATTTTCATTTTGAAGAAGTGATACACAACAAATATACCAAAAAAAAAAAAAAAGAAAAGAAAAAAGAAAAAAGAAAAGCAACGCATAACTACAATCATATTATAAGAAAGAAATATGTTTCATGTAAAACATCCATATGTTAAATTACAAGTATACACACATCTACGTGCAGCATAATTGACATTCAAAAATACACAACACTAAGAAAATACAACACAAACGCATACACAAACAAACACACACACACACAAACAAACAAACAAACAAAAACGAACAAATAAACAAAGAACTTTGTCAACATACACAGGTAAATTGTTAATAAGACAAACTCGTCAACATAAGAGTATTATGATTTGAGTGAACGGTATCTTGTTCGTTTTTTGATGATTCGTTTGTAGTTTTCTTTTCCTTTGATTCTAACCTCTGTAAAAAAAATTTTCCTCATGCTTTTGTGAAGCGCCTGACCAACTGGTATAGATGTCGATGTTTCGTTACAGTTCGTTTTTATTGTTTCATCTTTGACATTGTGTGTGTTGTGGTACATCTGTTTTCATGGTACATGGTGACTATAGAATTTACGTCTTTCGCCCTTTAATTATTTTGGTTTTGATGCTTCCATTACATTATTTAATATGCTTACATTATATGTGTAGTGATAAGGACTAGCTATAAGAAAGTTCCAGTGGGACCTAATGCTACCATTCATAAATATTCCAGTTTTTTTTTCGGTTTTGTTTGTTTGTTTGTTTGTTTGTTTGTTTGTTTGTTTTTTGTTTGTTTATTTGTTTGATTGTTTGATTGTTTTTGCTCTTTGTTTCTTTGTGTTCGGGTTTTTCTTTTATCTGTTTCTTTTTTTTTTTCCTTTTTTTTTCTTATTTTTAACCCTTGGACTCCCGCACTATATCCACCGGTATCATGCAAGGTCAACCATGCTAATAAAGCAATAAACTTAACCGTTTGATTCCCCTCTTCTTGCAGGAAGCTGATGGATAGGATGAGGGAGGAGAGGGTTAATTTTTTTGCTGTTGGTGGATAGGGTGCGGGAGTTAAGTCAAAGGGTTAAGTTTTTGCAGTTGGTGGATAGGATGCAGGAGTCAAAGGGTTAAGTTTTTTGCTGTTGCGGGAGTCAAAGTCAAAGGGTTAAGTTTTCACAGCTGGTGGATAGGGTGCGGGAGTCAAGTTAAGGGGTTAAGTTTTGCAGTCAAGTTAAAGGGTTAAGTTTTTTGCAGTTGGTGGATAGGGTGCGGGAGTCAAGTCAAAGAGTTAGGTTTTTGCAGTTGGTGGATAGGGTGCGGAGTCAAGTCAAAGAGTTAGGTTTTTGCAGTTGGTGGATAGGGTGCGGGAGTCAAGTCAAAGAGTTAGGTTTTTGCAGTTGGTGGATAGGGTGCGGGAGTCCAAGAGTTTTTTGTTTTTGTTTTTGTTTTTGTAAGATCCATATCCATGTAGTGGCAGAATGGCCACATCAGACAGCTGGCTGACGGAGTAGCTTGCAAGTTGAAGGGTAGCCACTGCACACAGTTAATGAGTCGGGCACACTCAGAGAACACTATACCCTTTGTTCCCCCATCTGTCATCCGACCCCGGGTGCATTAACTACCCCTCCCCCCCCCCCCCCCCCCCCGACATTTCCCTCAACTCCGCCTATCGACCACCCACCCGCCACCCTTATTTCCTCTAGCCACCCTCCTCCTACTCCCTCTCACTTCTCCCTTCCACCTTCATCCCCCCCCTCCTCCCCCTCTCTCTCTCCCCTCCCACCTCTATTCATCTCACAGTCCTCACAACCTCTTTTTTTTTACCTTCTACCCTAATCGTGCAACCATTTTTTCCCCTCACTTTCTTTCTGTGCTTTATGTTGTTGTTCTCTTTCTTTCTTTCTTTCTTTCTGTTTCTTCTCTTCTTTCTTCGTTTCTTTTTTTCTGTCTTTCTTTCTTCTTTCTTTCTGTCTGTCTTTTTTCTTTCTCTTTCTTTCTTTTCATTCGTTCTTTCCTTCCTTTCTTCCTTTCTTCCTTCCTTCCTTCATTCATTCATTCATGTCTTTCTTTCTTTCTTTTATTATTTCTTTTTTTCATTCATTTCTTTCTTTCTTTCTTTCATTCTGTCTTTTTCTTGTTTTTCTTTCTTTCTTTCTTTCTTTTCCTTCTTCATTCATTCATTCATTCATTCATTCATTTACTCATTCATTCATTCATTCGTTTTCTTTTCTTTTTGCGGGAGAGCAAAGGGTCATTCTCAAATATTTTCATTTAATTTTGGTATTTCTTTTTGCTTTGTTCTGTCACAACAGATTTAACATGTGAAATTCCAGCTGCTCGTTTCATGGGGAGGGTGTTCACCACATGCAGCGTCACCCATACCTTCCTTTTTCTTTTTCTCTCTCTCTCTCTCTCTCTCTCCTTCTCTCTCCTCTCTCTCTCTCTCTCTCTCTCTCTCTCTCTCCCTCTCTCCCCCTAAAACATGTAGTTCTGTTTACCAATGAAAATGGGGTTTTCTACAATTTTTCGCCCAGGGACGACTCTTTTGTTGTCGTGGGAACTTTAACGTTGGCTGAATGCGGTTTATCATATTATCGCAGAAATGACTCAAGTAGAAACAGGCCCATACATGTACTTCAGTCTGCCCATACGTGTACTTCAGTGTACACCAGCATCGGGCAGCACAGCCGTTCTCACACTTATGTACACTGTACACAAGACAGTTAATCAATGGAGCCATCTGTAATCACAGCTCTGTTGGGACGTATTCAAAGATCGCCAAAAGTGGAAGAGAGCGGTCCATTGTTTCAGTGGACAGGTCTGGCCGGTGTTTGTCCACGTCATCCCCTCCTTCATGCATTCGCTGGTAGAAGAACTTTCTCGAAAAGTCGTCGTAAGATAGGCGGGTCAGAGCCCCAGCGTGACCTGATCCACGCTCTACATGTATAAATGAAAAGGGAAACAGACACACAGGAATAGAGACCTACAGAGAAGACAGACACAGAGAGACAGAACGGTCAGTTCAGTCACGCTGTGTTAGGAGATGGGCCACTCAACTTGGCAGAGGTGCTGAGCCTTTGCCAGAACATGTAGTAAAGGTAGTTGATATTTTATTTCAATGTAGGGTTTAGGGCTGATAGGCAAAGAAGTAAGGTTGCTTTAGGACGTAGGCAAATAAGAATAAGAGGATGAATGATTATGCTTTCGGTTGAATATGTTTAATTAAAGAAACTATATTGAATTGTAATGCCATGTGTGGACTGCTTTTGAAACTTATTGCTAGTATGCTTAGTGCGCTTCTACTCTCTTCTCTCCTTCCTCCTTGTTGTGTGTGTGACTGCTAAGTAGAGAAACACTTCTTTATATACATCCCCAATACATCTACCTGTTATAGGTGGACACCACACCACCTTTTGCCATAATATCATCGGAAAGACTATCACCTAGCTCAACCACTTAAGACACAGAAAAGAGAGGTGGGGGTGGGGGGAGGAGGGGCGAGAGAAAAAAAAAGAGGAGAAGAAAACAAAACGAAACAAAACAACACAAAACGAAACATACGCACACCCTAAGACATCCTGTGGTTCCCAGCCCCATCCCCTCCCAGAGGACCGAACTCACGACCCCTGCAATATCAGCATGGCACTCTACACCACCTAAGCTAACTGGCCCCTGAAACTGTAGCCCTGCCTTAGAATCGAAATCAAAACCCTTGCGTCATTACCAATACCAGGCTCTTTTTTAGACTGTCGTCTCCGCGCTCGGAATACATTCCATATGTACTGAGGCCATAGATGCCATGTGATGGATAAGATCCAAAATGATAATTATATAAGCCATAACCTACGCATGTTAGCGCTCTATCGGTGTATCAGCCCTTTCGGTATGGAAGCAGGTGTTTTCCATCCCACACATCCCGACTAATAACTCCTCCCCAGGAGCACTTAGCACTGGCAACCAGGTCTGTTACATGTATCTCATCACTGGCACCGGTGGTCAGCCAGTGTGCATAGCCAAGCAAAAATTAATACATTCCATTTTATACTTTATGTATAGTCCTTCCGTTTTATAAAACAGCATAAACTTGTTCATATAAATAATTAAAAAATATTTTTCTTTAATGCACATTAGATCGAAATAGGACTGTCTACCAAAATGATGAAATGACTCTGAATAATTTGTTGTGTGTGCAAAAAAAAAAAAAAAAAAAAAAAAATTAGGCCTATCACCGTTCGCTGCAAAAGCAGACGAAACTAGAAGTAAGTCGAGATCGGAAGGCCAAATTATACCGAGGAATTTTAATTAATGCATTTTTAACTTGATCGCCACCTTTTTGGTTTTCATTGTGTAGGCCTATACATTATGTGTGTGTGTGCTAGAGCATTGGGGTTTTACGCAGGCTAAAAGAGTCTGCCGGTCTGCCGGATAATTACAGGTAGATTGGGTATAACGCACATGGGATTGTCCAAAACCGATGATTCCCTCTTGAACAAACAACAAACTATGTCCGTGCCCACGCCAATCCCCTCTGTCTCTGCTGCACGATACTGTCCATGCTCATGCATCCCCTGCTGTTTCTGTCGCACTGTCTCTCTCATCTGTCTGTCATTTTGCTGTATCACTTTTCTATCGCTTGCTTCTCTCTCTGTCTGTCTCTGTCTCTCTTCCTGTCTCTGTCTTCTGTCTTCTCTCTTCTCTCCTCTCTCTCTGTCTCTGTCTCTGTCTCTCTCTCTCTCTTTGCTCCCTCTCTGTCGCTCTCTGTCTCTCCTCTCTGTCTGTCTGTCTGTGTCTTCTCTCCTCTTCCTCTTTCTCTCTCTTCTCCTTCTCTCTTCTTTCTTGTCTCTTCTCCCCTCCTCTCGCTCTCTCTCTCTCTCTCTCTCTCTCCTTCTCTCCCTCTCTTCCTGCCCCATTTGATCCCAGTTATCCTGGGATACTGTACGCATACGTATCCTTCATTTTCCACATGGTCTCTTTGTCCTTTGTTGCCCTGCCACAAAGATCAATACATTCTCTCGGTCTTTGTTTGTTGTCTTGTGCCTGCCAAAGATCAATACATTTCTCAGGGTCTTTGTTGTGTTCTTGTTGTCTGCCTGCACAAGATCATACATTTCTCATGTCTTGTTGTGTCTTTGTGCTCTGGCCTGCACAAAATCAGTACATTCTCATGTCTCTTGTTTTGTGTCTTGTGCTCTGCCTCACAAAGATCATACATTCTCTGGTCTTTGTTGTGTGTCTTTGTGCCCTGCCACAAAGATCAATACATCTCTCGGTCTTTGTTTGTGTGTCTTTGTTGCTCTGCCTGCCACAAAGATCAATACATTTTCATGTCTTGTTTGTGTGACTGTTACTGCCCTCACAAAGATCAATACATTTTCTCAGGGTCTTGTTTGTGTCTTTGTTGCTCTGGCCTGCCACAAAGATCAATACATTTCTCATGGTCTTTGTTTGTGTGTCTTTGTTGCTCTGCCTGCCACAAAGATCAATACATTTCTCATGGTCTTTGTTTGTGTGTCTTTGTTATGCCCTGCCACAAAGATCAATACATTTCTCAGGTCTTTGTTTGTGTGTCTTTGTTGCTCTGGCCCTGCCACAAAGATCAATACATTTCTCATGGTCTTTGTTTGTGTGTCTTTGTTCTCTGCCCTGCCACAAAGATCAATACATTTCTCATGGTCTTTGTTTGGGATTTATAACGATTCCATTCTGCAAATGTTTGCTTCAAACCTAATTTGAAAGCCGTCCATGACTGAAGACCAGATGTTCGATAATAAATACAAAACAATGGTGTGTGTGAGTGTGTGTGTGGGGGGGGGGGTGTATTGAATGGTAGTAGAATATCATATATACATCAGACTAAACTCATAACTGTCCAAACAATACGAATATTTGAACAGTTTCAGTTTCAGTTTCTCAAGACGACGTCTCCGCTCTCGGAACGAATTCCATATGCACTAATGTCACAAGTGCCATGTGTATGGTGATCATGGCACAAGCCTTAAGCCTGCACATAAACCCCTGAGTGGCCAGGTCCTGAGGCCCTACCCAGCCTATGAATTACACGAATGTCTGTCACTCTGGTGTTTGCTGCGAATTTTGCGTTTGGTAAGTGACTTTTTTTTTTTTTTTTTTTGCATAGTGAATTTGATAAAGATACCAATCGCCGTGGTATAGTGGTTAGCGCAACGGACTACCGACTGGAAGGTTGTGGATTCGAATCCCCATCAATCCCTTCAAAAATCGGTGTGGGATTTTTCGGCTCTAACCGGCTCCTACCCAGAGTTGGGCGTGCTGTGGCTCATTGGGAAGACTGGAACCACAGAGTCGAGTCTCATCCACATCCCGGATGCGTCATTGAGGGTGTTGCTCAAATCTTCTGACCAGCGCCGCAGGTGTCTGTATCTCTCGGGCACTGGTTGACGTCAGGATATATGATGATAGTAAGCGTGGAGTACAGCCCTGTCACGCAGTCTCAATCCTAGATGGAACTCCATAGCATCATGATTATCATCTTCACCAAATCATCATCATCGTATTGTAAAAACTGTGTCAGCTTCTGTGGCCATTGAGGTGGCGTAGAAAATGGTACCAAAAAAAGGAAGGTGAGCACAAAGGTAACCTCCCTGAGTGCGATGATCCTAAAAAAAATTAGATAAATATTCAGCTGTGGAAATGATCCTTTCTCATCTGAACTCTAAAGTACAGAATCATCGATTGCTGTATTTGGAATATTTTGGCAGTCAGGTCCTACGCTGACATACACTGTCAAACTTATTCCAAAAAAGTTACAATTTTACACGTTCAATATTTTATCTAAATCTTCATTTCTTTTCGACAAAATTCTCTCTCTCTCTCTCTCCTCTCTCTCTCCTCTCTCTCTCTCTCTCTCTCTCTCTCTCTCTCTCTCTTCTCTCTTCTCTCTCTCTCTCTTCTCTCTCTCTCTCTTCTTCTCTCTCTCTTCCTTCCTCTCTATTCTATGTTGTGTGTGTGTGTGTGTCTCTCTCTCTCTCTGTGGTGTGTGTGTGTGTGTGTTGTGTGTGTGTTGTATGTATGATGTCAGTGTGTCTGTGTGTCTGTGTATGTCTCTGTGTGTGTCTTTAAAACACTAGAGACTATCAATGCACAGGAACAGACCAAGTCCCTATGGGCACACCGAACCCCATCGCTCATTAAGCATAGGGTAGCTTTGGGCATTGCCTGCAATGGAAAGGGGACAAATTGATGGAATCGATCGATCAATCAATCAATCAATCAATCAATCGATCGATCGATCAATCAATCGATCAATCAATCAATCAGTCAGTCAATCAATCAATCAATCAATCAATCAATTATCAATCAATCAATCAATCAGTCAGTACAGTAATGTATGTAAAACTGCCAATACTAGACTCAGATAGTATAGAAATCATGACTGAAAAGTTAAGTATAACGAAATGTGATGAACTCACAGAAGACAAGAACAGACACAGAAGTACAGAACACAGACACAGACACAGACTGACACAGACACAGACACAGACATAGACACAGACACAGACACAGACACAGACACAGACACAGACACAGACTCAGACACAGACACAGACACAACACAGACACAGACACAGACACAGACACAACACACACACACAGACACACACACAGACACAGACACAGACACAGACATAGACACAGACACAGACACAGACACACACACAGACACACACACAGACACATACACACACAGACACAGACATAGACACAGTCACAGACATAGACACACACACAGACACAGACACAGACACAGACATAGACATAGACACACATACAGACACACACACAGACACATACACACACACAGACACAGACAAAGACAGTCACAGACATAGACACACACACAGACACAGACACAGACACAGACACAGACACAGACTCAGACACAGACACAGACATAGACATAGACACACACACAGACACACACACAGACACACACACAGACACATACACACACACAGACACAGACATAGACACAGTCACAGACATAGACATAGACACACACACAGACACAGACACAGACACGGTACATAGACACAGACACAGACACACACACACACATATGTACATACACACATACACATGTATATACATATATATGTATACAGACAAACACACATTTACACATACACACACACACATTCACACACATACGCACGCACATAAGCATAAACACGCACGCGGACCCCCTCCCCGCCCTCCCCCCCACACACATACACACATTTACATCCCCCACACCACCCACCCACCCACCCCACACACACACACACACACACATACACCCACCACCCATCACCCACCCACCCACCCACCCACATACACACACATACAACCCACCACCCATCACCCACCCACCCACAAACACACACACACACACACACGCACCCTCTCTACACACACACACACACCCTCCCCATACACACACCTCCCCCCCCCACCCTCCCCACACACAAAAGCATGACCATGACCTTTCATGAATACCCATTCGATCACGGATGCGGGAGAGTGGGGACCATACTCTGACATTCAATTCACGGTCCACGAGAGTGTGTTCATTATGGAATAATTATGATCATCCTTAAGGTCAGTGCCATTACTGGGCGAAAATAATGTGGACAGATTTGTCCCTCGGCTCGATCAATTAAACACATCTTGCACAAATAATCTGAATCAAAGAGACCCAGTGCAAACAGTCGAACAAACAGAAAACCAGAAAGAGATAAAAACAGAAAAAAAAGAACACGTATGTATTTTATGGACCAAACAAGACAGACGTGTCTGTTCCACCAAACTTGCCTTCGTCAAGCGTACACCAAAAAGACAGAGACACTCACTTGATCTCACCCTGTCCAAATGCTGAAACTGAACTCTTTGACTCCCTACCCTATCCACCAACTTCCTGAGGAAGCTGGTGAATAGGGGTTAAGGAATCAAAGGGTTAAGTTTTTCCTTTGCTAGCATGATTGGCAATGCAGGATGTTAGGCAGACAGGGTTCTGGAGTCAAAGGGTTAAAACTTAAAACAAGGACTCTCATCATCCAAAACAAGTGTGACTGCCCACGTTCAAGCAAACAGGAACCAGAAAAAAAAAAACAAACAAAACACGTGAAAAGATTCAGAACGCGTATTTAATACAACTAGACAAGGACAGGCCGCAAATTTTCGCCAACTGGCCTTTGTCAAGCGTCAGATCACAAACAAGAAGCAGAGAAGTTTCAGACTTTTTCTCCTAATTTTTGAATTTACAACAAAAAGACAGAGAAACTCACAGGATACAAATTCAAACAAGGATTATCATCATCCAAAGCAAGTGTGACTGCCCGGGTTCAAGCAAACAGGAACCAGAAAAAAAAAAACACACACACACGCACACACATACACACACACACACACACACACCACCACCACACACCCGCACACACACCACACACACACGCCACGCACGCACGCACGCACCACACACACACACACCACACACACCACGCACGCACGCACGCACACACACACACACACACACACAGCACACACACACGCACACACCACACACACACACACACACGACACACACACGCACCACGCACGCACACACACACACACACACACACCACACACGCACGCACCACGCACACACACAACACACACACACACCACACACGCACACACGCACAGCACACACACACACACACACACACACACACACCACACACACACACCACCACACACACGCACACCACACACGCACACACACCCACACACACCACACACAACCACCACCACACCACGACACACACACACACACACCACACCACGCACGACACACACACACACACACACCACACACACACACACACACACACACACCACACACAACACACCACAACACCACACACACACACGCACACACACACACACACACACACAACACACACACCACACAGCACAACACACAAACACCACACACAGCACACACCAACACACAACAACACGACAACGACACACACACACACACACACACCACAAGCACCCACACACAACACACACACAGCACACACACACACACACACACACACACACGCACACACCACCGACACCACACCACACCCACCACACACACACACACAACACACACCACACACACACAACAACACACACACACACACACACCGAAGAAAGAATCAGAACGCATGTTTAATACAACCAGACAAGACAGGCGCACATTTTTGCCAACTGGCTTTTGTCAAGTGTAAGATCACAAACAGACAAGAAGCAGGGAAGTTTCAAGTCTTTTTCTCTTAAGTTTTGTATTTGGTGTTTGTTTGTTTGTGATCTTACGCTTAAGGATTATCATCATCATCATCATCATCACATCATCATCATCATCATCATCATCATCATCATCATGTGCCCTGCCGCATTGCGTTGGCGATCACGGCCCTCCATACGAGTCTATCCTTTGTCGCTGCAAGGACATCTCCCACCCTCTCTGTCTTCATCCATTCCGCAAGTCCGTCCAATATTTTCTCCCTCGGTCTATTTGATGGTCTGTTCCCCTCCAACTTTCTTGTTGTGACCAGGCGCTCTAATTTTTACTTTCCTCATGGAATGTCCTATAGATGTTACTTTGTCTTTTCCTAATCGTTTTCATTAACGTTCTTCTTTTTATCTGCCTCCTTCAAGACTGCCTCGTTTGTTTTCTTTGCTGTCCATGGAACTCTTAATATTCTTTTCAGATACCACATTTCAGCTGCATCAATCCTATTCTGACTTTGGGAAAGAAAGGAAGCAAGGATCATGTTGTTGTTATTATTATTGCTGCTTACATCCCAGCCAGTTGTGTCGAACCATATCAGAGCTATAACCATCTCAAAAATATACCATACCTCACTGGAGAGTTAAAAAAACAACAACACTGGAAAAGAAAATCATTCGCACACACATGATCTGAAGATATGCCCTGGCGTTGACCACTCCGTCCAATTCATCACTAAGGGATTTAAAAAAAAAAAAATACCCGCACACATATGTAAATACAACTAAAGATACTAAAACATACATATGAAATGAATACTGGCATATATGTTACCTAAAATTGCTTCTGCCGCACATCACATTTCCTTACAGCCAAAAAATGCGCTTAATACACGTACCCAATAATCATTCCAAAGAGAAAGTATGTAAGTCTTTATGGAATATTTAGGCTCCCAACAGGTGAACAGACCAGACAGGCAAAAACTATAGGAAGAAACGACAGAAAGCACGGGAGCAAGGAAGATACAAAGAGAGTGACAGAAAAGAGGAAATTTCTAGCACAGAATTTTGAGAAGGTGGAGATTTTATTTATACCGAAAGAGCCCCCCCCCCCCCCACCCCCCACGTGGAAAAGTATCAGATATATTCCACCATATTTCGTTGAGCAGGAAACGTAAGCTTCAGGTTAAATACTAAAGCAGCGACAGTTTAATGTCCGAACATAATATGTTTGAATAAGCGAATAAACTGATATATTATTACACAAATAAATACAGGAAAAAAAAGAATCATTAAACAAATAACATACTGAAAAATCCACACTTATGGATCTGTATTAAACTTTAATTCACACGTACACTCTCACACACATCGGCACGCACCACACACACACACACACACACCACACCACACAACACACACACACACACATGTACGCACACACACGTATAAATCCCTAAACACACACCGCACACACACACAGACACACACACACGCGCGCGACCACACACACACACACACACACACACACACACACACTCATAGAGGCACCGTCGATACGAAAATCTTCCTGATCACACGGAAAAACCAACAAAGCGAAAAATCACTCACGCGGAACCTCCAGCACGCGCGCACGCACACCGGGCGGTCGCACAAACCACCTTGCATGCACATGAAGCGTTTCCATAGCACACGGTCTCCCACCCCACCCCCACTCTCCCCACTCTTCACTACCACCACCATCACCACCATCCCCAAACCCTCTCTCCATTTCCTTTATGTTTTCATTTGTTTCGCCTTCCCCACATCCCGTCACCCCTCTGGCAGCAGAATGAGACGCGCCCGCGCGAGAGCGCGTGCGAACAAGAACGGCGCGGACTTTAGGAAGCATGCCCCCGCGCGCCGCACATGGGACCTCCTGAAAGAGGGAAGGCGCTAGGAAACAAACAGTTATGTTCAGTGCTTGTGTAAACACTACAGGCTTTTGCAACAAAAACAAGTTCGCTAGAACGGCAGATGTGCGCAGAAGCGTCGGAAGTAAAAGTGTGTACTAATTCACCCAGGCTACAAGTTTACGATGTTTTCATTCTTCCAAATTGCGCGTACGTGCTGACTGGGGTTTGTCCCATTTCTTCCTCTTCCTCTTGTGTCAGTTTGCAGCGGCAGTTTTAAGTACAGCAACGTGACGGAATGGTTGGATGACTAGGAAGAAGAAGTGGTACGTGAGAAAGCGCGACACGCTTGTGAAATTGGCACAAAACCTAATTAGAATAATAAGTGACAGTGATTGACAGGCTGATGGCAGAAACTGATGTAAGCCGCTGAAAGACAGTAGACGGTGAGAGTCAGCGGCTGTCAGTTTCGGTGGAGCGTGCGTAAGAAAACTTCCATGTGAGAACTGCGGGAATCCAACACGTGGGCTCGGCAGGAAGTAAGTAGGCATTCAGACTGATTCTTCCTTCTGTGCAGTGATTCTAACAAAGCAATTTTTTTTCTTCTCAGCTTCGAACCAAAAA
>JAPXFY010000017.1:60913842-60923842 GCA_030674185.1 Monoplex corrugatus
ATGGAGGCACAACCAAGTTCTGAAAGTGATCACAGATGTGGTTAGCGAAAAAACCATGACCCCAAACGCACCAATTGCTATGACAACGTTCTACAAAGCAGGAGGGAAACAGGTCTGGCCCGAAAGTGCTATGACAACCAGCACATTGCCAAAGGGTCTTCTGGATGGAGCAGTCGACTGGGAGTGTACAGCAGACCTCCCAGAGTGGAGAAATTACCCAGATGTCATCAGCAAGACAGGCATGAGACCAGACATCGCTCTCCACTCTGACTCCTCGAAACAAGTGATTCTGATAGAACTCACTGTGCCATACGAAAGCAGAATGGAAGAAGCACATATCTACAAGACCGAAAAATACGCCGGTCTTGCCAGCACCCTGAAGAAAGCAGGTCTGCGGGTCAAAATCTTCGCCATAGAGGTCGGGGCAAGAGGGTTTGTGGGCACCTCCGCTTATGATCTCATGAAACAACTCGCCATTTCTGGGAAGAAGAGGACTAGAGCCCTTAAAGCGATGGCAGAGGCAGCAGAAAGGAGCTCAAGCTGGATCTGGGCAAGGAGGAACGAAAAAAGTGAACTTCATAAGGATTAAATTCCCTACAGATGATGTGTGCCCCGTTAGCACATTGGTAAAACCGCGTACCGCAGTTCTGAAGCGCAGAATCGCCCAGGTTCGATCCCCGGCGTGGGAAAAAAAAAAAAAAAAAAAAATGACAACAGCAGAAGGGCATCCAGGAGTCATGACCTGGATGTGGCCCGGCCCCCCGAGAGTGTAAGGAATTCAGGGCCGAAACACTTGTCTAAAGGGGGTTACTTCTCTGAAGACCTTCTGTTGTCTAGCTCTCCCTAGAGTTTCTTTCTACCTAGAGCACACAGATCCTGAGAAATTTTCGAGTGTGTGTGTGTGTGTGTGTGTGTGTGTGTGTGTGTGTGTCTGTGTGTGTGTGTGTGTGTGTGCGCGCGCGTGCGTGCGTGCGTGTGTGTGTTTGTGTGTGTGTGTGTGTGTGTGTGTGTGTGTGTCTACGACCTTCCAGTAATGTCGCATAATAATCGGTCATTTTTCCAGTGCTCAGGGATGTTCAGTTCTGTTTTTTCCTTCCTAAGTTTTGTGCATAAATTATGTACTTTATTGTCTTTTGTGTACGTGTGACAAAGGCCAGTGGACCGAAAATATACGCCTGTCTTGTTTTTGTGAAGTTAATATGTATGTGTATGCGTTTTCATTGTTTTTACCTGTGTTTCTTTTGTAATGTCACTGTTTGGACAATGAAATGACTGTCTGGGCATGTAGCACTGTCTACAGTACTACGGTGTTGTTTTTGTTTTAAAACCCTTTGGACTGCTGCACCTTCTCCTTCAACATCCTGCATTGTCAACCATGCTGGCAAAGCCAGAACTTCACCCGCTGGCTCCCTCACCCTATGCATCGGCTTTCTGTGCTTGTAGTATGTTTGTGTATTGCGTGTTTGAATGTGCGCGTGCGCACGCGCGCGTGAGTGTCTATATGTGTGTTGCGTGTGCATGTGTGTGCACGCGTGTATGCAAGCATGCAAGCATAATTATGTGTATGCATGTGCGTGCATATGTGGGTGGACGGGTGTGCGCTTATGGATAGTAGCCTGATACTTAAAGGAGTAGTAGTAGCCGTGGCAGTGATGGTTACAGGGGTAGCAGTGTCAGTAGTAGTAGTAGTAGTAACAACAGTAGCTGTCGACCACCAGCAGTGATAATAGCAGTAGTAGGTCTAGTAGTAGAAGCAGTAGCAGCAGTAGAAGTAGTAGCAGCAGCAGTAGCAGGCCGTGTAGTAGAAGTGGTAACAGCAGTATTAGCAGCAGTAGTAGTAGTAACAGAGTAGCAACAGCAGCAGCAGTAGTAGTAGTAACAGCAGTAGCAACAGCAGCAGCAGTAGTAGTAGTAACAGCAGTAGCAACAGCAGCAGCAGTAGTAGTAGTAACAGCAGTAGCAACAGCAGCAGCAGTAGTAGTAGTAACAGCAGTAGCAACAGCAGCAGCAGTAGTAGTAGTAACAGCAGTAGCAACAGCAGCAGCAGTAGTAGTAGTAACAGCAGTAGCAACAGCAGCAGCAGTAGTAGTAGTAGTAACAGCAGTAGCAACAGCAGCAGCAGTAGTAGTAGTAACAGCAGTAGCAACAGCAGCAGCAGTAGAAGCAGTACAGTAGCAGGACTAGTAGCAGTAGCAGCAGTAGAAGTAGCAGCAGTAGAAGTAGTAGCAGTACAAGTAGTAGCAGCAGCAGCAGCAGCAGCAGCAGCAGTAGGCCGTGTAGTAGAAGTGGTAGCAGCAATATTAGCAGCAGTAGTAGTAGTAGTAGCAGCAGCAGCAGTAGAAGCAGTACAGTAGCAGTAGTAGCAGTGGTAGTCGTATCAGCGTTAAATTACAGAAAATCACATCAGGAGTAGTAGAAGTAGTAGTAGCAGTAGCAATAGTAGTAGTAGCAGTAGCAGTAATAGTAACAACAATAGGTTACAGAAAATCACAGCAGCAGCAATAGTAGAAGTA
This sequence comes from Monoplex corrugatus, assembly GCA_030674185.1. Taxonomy (NCBI): domain Eukaryota; kingdom Metazoa; phylum Mollusca; class Gastropoda; order Littorinimorpha; family Ranellidae; genus Monoplex; species Monoplex corrugatus. Next base: position 60,916,356 of record JAPXFY010000017.1, read on the forward strand.
GTACATTAGTAGTAGTAGTAGTAAGTAGTAGTAAAAGTAGTAGTAGTAGTAGTAATAGTAGTTGTTGTTGTTGTTGTTGTTGTTGTTGTAAAAGCATTAGCAGTAGTAGCAGCAGCATGAAATTACAAAAAATCAGGTTTTTGTACTTCTCAGTGTCACCCTGACTCTGAATCTCTGTCTCTGTCTCTGTCTCTCTGTCTCTCTCTGTCTCTGTCTCTCTGTCTGTCTGTCTGTCTCTCTCTCTCTCTCTCCGCGCCTGTCTGTCTGTCTGTCTGTCTGTCTCTCTCTCTCTTTTTTTTTCAGTTGATAAATACTTCATGGCAATCCTTCTTGTGACAATGAAAGCTCGCTTGAGCCGTGTCGCTGGGGTCCCTCCTCCCCCTTCCCCTCTCCCATTCCTCCACCCCCGTCCCATTGATTGATCACCAGAATGCATGCATGCTGTTTGATCAGAACTACTACTACCACTGTTGCTACTACTACTACTACTACTGTTGCTACTGCTACTACTACTGCTGCTGCTGTTTACTACTGCTGATGCTACGACTACTACAGTTGTTTGCTTGTTTTTGTTTTATGGGGGGTGGGGGATCGACTGGAGAAGCTTCGACAATGGAGACGTTATTGTAATCATGTTCGTGGACAGATGAAGCTGTGTGTTGTATTGATTGTGGGGTGTTTTCTGTGGTGTGATTATAGAGGATGGCGGTGAGGTAAGTTTGTACGTAGCGGTTGGTTATGTTTTCATGTGTTTTCCGTGTTATTGTTTCTTTTCTTTCTTTCGTCACATTATTTGATATTATGTAGATATGCATGTCATTACACTGTAGCCGAGAGTGTTCCAGTAAAAAACCGATACAAATATATTAAGATGTAAAACCCATACGCTATGTAGGACCTCTAGACTTGTAGGGCATAGAGCTTACGTACAGGCTTAATCCTTGTGTCGTGATCGTTTTGGATCTTCTCCTATCTCAAGGCATAGGTGGTGTTAGTGCATGTGGAATTCGTTCCGAGCGCAGAGACGTTATCTTGAGATACTGAAACCGTAACCTTGATGAAACATCAAAGTAAGTAAACTGATGTGAAACGAGATCAGTAATAAGAATAATCGTCATCATCATGTGCCATGCCGCATGGCGTCGGCGATCATGGCTGTCCGTACGAATCTTCTTTGTCGGTGCAAGTATATCTCCCACCCTTTCTACATACATCCACTCTTTAGAACTGTCTAATATTTTCTCACTGGGTCTACCTGGTGCTCTTTTCTCTCTAGCTTTTCTGTTGTGACTAGGTGCTCAAATTTCTCTTGTCTCATGGAATGTCCTAAAAATGTTGTTTTTCTCTTTCCTAATCTTCCTCAATAATGTTATTTTTTGTGTTTGCTTCTTCCAAGTTTATCTCGTTTGTTTTGTTTGCTGTCCATGGAACTCTTTATAAAATTTTTCCGAGAAACCACATTTTAGCTGCCTGAATCTTGTTCTGACTTTGCTTGTTGATTATGCAAGCTTTGCATCCGTACAACAAGATAGGTTCTATGTAATACCGGAAAACTGTCGTGAAATCGGAAATAGACTATCAGAACACAGGATATGAATTATATGATCAGTTCCCGAAAAAGTGTTGTTTGTAGGCAACTTTTAGTTGTTGTTGTTCCGTCTGACCCTGATGTTGGCGCCATTTTTTTTTTTTTTTTTCAAATTCATTATTTCCGACTTTCCAGTCACCACACTTTACCAACATTCGTAACAGAAATAGATGGGAAAATTTTGCTCAACAGTTTTTGTCAAACACACTCACAGACACGCAACACACAGACACAGACACACAAACACAGACACACACAGACAGACAGACACACACACACACACACACACACACACACACACACACACACACACACACACACACACACACACCCACACACACACACACACACACCACACACATAGACACGCAAGAAAACACTCAACTCATGCACACGCGCACGCGCTCACGCGCACACACACACACACATACACACACACACACACACACACACACATACACACACACATCACACACACACACACACACACACACACACACACACACACACACACACACACACACACAGTGTCACACCTCCAGTCTGGCCCCTTCCCCCTTTTCTAAAGGATGATTGAAAAGGTTTAAGAAGTTTTAACATAATATGTGCTATACGAGCCCCTCAAAATAATTGCAACCATTTGTTAAAAAAAAATACTCCTCAGAAAAATCCATTGATGGGGGACACAAACAAATCCTACCACCGCCATCGTGAATTCACACACACACACGCACACACACACACACACACGCACACGCACGCACACACACACACACACACAAAGAGCACACACACACAAAGTGTGCACGCACACACACACACACAAAACGCGCGCGCACACACACACACACACACACACACAAAGTGCATCACAACATCACAGCATCACACAGCCTCGGAGCGAGGTGGAGGAAAAAAAGACATAGGGGTCTAATTCACTGGCGCACCGCTTCTTCACCGCTTCACGCAACAGACGGTGAAAGAAGCGAGGTTGACAGACAAGAGTCGCGCATAATGCACGCGCGCAACACGCGACTTCCTTTCCGGCACGCGCACGTGTCGAAAACGATTGGCTCTTTCTGTCAGTCTAAGGGATATTAAGCTCACCCCCACTCCAACCCCCCGGCTTTTTTCCCTCGTCTCTGATCCTGTCTCTTGGTCCTCATCAAAGAGTGAAAACAACATGCATTCTGGTGATCAGGAGGGGAGGGGGAAAGGGATAGGGATAGGGGTAGGGGACGGGAGAGAGAGAAGGAACGCCAGCTGACAGCAGATCAAGCGAGCTTTCATTGTTATGGAATAGGCCTGCAATTTATTTTTTTAAAAAGGTGTAGAAATCAATATCGTACCCTTTTTATTTCCTTGAAGGGAGATTAATTCAGGGAAAGCTTGTACGCCATAATCTTTATTTGAAAAAAAAAGTCTTCTGAAGTTGTGTGGGGTGGGGGATGGGTGGGATGGAGGGGGGAACCTTTTAGCACCCAACCCTTTCCCTCATACATATTCATAAATTCTTTCTTTCTTTCGTTTGGCTGGAGAAAGCCTTTGTTCGTGCAGCCTCCACTGAGTTCTTCCAGTTTTGAACTACATGTAGTATCTGACCTTGTTCGAGCTCAGTCAGGTCAAAACAGCGAGAAAGAGAGAGAGAGAGAGAGAGAGAGAGAGAGAGAGAGAGAGAGAGAGAGAGAGAGAGAGAAGCGATGGGGAAGGCCCTCATGACGTTGACCCTGAAAGAAGTTTGAGTTTTGGAGTTTGGAAATGAAATGAACGAAAACTGTATTTTCCTACGGTATAACATATTAAACGAGACAGTCTTGAAGGAGGCAGACACAAGACGAACATTAATGATGGAGATTAGGGAAAGACAAGCAGCATTTATAGGACATTTGTGATACAAGAGCAATTTGAGCATCTAGTCAACAGGAAAGGTGGAGGGAAAGAGAGCACCAGGTAGACCCAGGGGGAAAATATTGGACGGACTTGCAGAGTGGCTGAGGACAGAGAGGGTGGGAGATGTGCTTGCAGCGACAAGGGATAGATTTCGTATGGTGGGCCATGATCGCTAGCACCATGCAGCAGGGCACATGATGATGATGATGATGATAATATGTTAGCACATAGATCCTTGTACATACATCTACCGTTGTTGATCTCCTTATATTAACATAAGAGAAAACTGGATAACGCAAAAGAATGTGAAATTGATGTAATGGTGATGATGATCGTAGTAATGACGATATTGATCATAATCACAATAATATATAATACATATTTATGTGTGTGTAGATAGTATTTAATAGTAATTGACAGTAATATACCTACACTCACAAACTACTCTCAGCTAGTGCATCATTGTTTTGGTACTGGATTGTCTTCAGGATAAAAACATAATGTGGCATGACTACGTTTACATTGCAGAATTCGTGTTATTTCCCCTCAGACATCGTATTTGCCTCCCCTCTTCCCAGTGTTTACTATAACTCAGAGACACATTATAATTTCATTTCAGTCATTTTTTTTCCTACTGGAAGAAGCAGCAGGGAAGTTTTACTCTTTTCTCCTAATATTTGTATTTGTTGTTTGATGATGATGATGATGATGATGATGATGATGATGATGATGATGATGATGATGACGACGATGATGATGATGATGATGATGTGGTGTGTGTGTGTGTGTGTGTGTATGTGTGTGTGTGTGTGTATGTATGTATGTGTGTGTGTGTGTGTGTGTGTGTGTGTGTGTGTGTGTGTGTGTGTGTGTGAGGTTTTCGTTTGCGCTTGACAAAGGCCAGTTGGTCGAACATTTGCGCATGTCTCGTCTAGTTGTATTGAATATGCGTTCTGATTCTGTTCTCCTGGTTTTCTGGTTCCTTTTCCATCATGCTCTGAGTCAGTGTTTTTCCACTGTCATTCTGTGAGAAATCCAGATTTGTCATAATTTATCATGATTTACGAGATATTTCATCCAGGCAATGATTATATGTGTTCAGGGACTGTGACGGGGTAGTGTGTGAATCAGGCAACGCTTAAATCGATTAAATAAATAAATTACACGCACGCGCAGCAGGCGCCGGTAGCCGTAGACAGACATAGCAGCACAAAGAAGTTTGGCTACAAGCTGCCTGGGGTACCGATCCATGTGATTTGGTTTTGTTCAGGGAAAAGCAGTCCAAAACAAAGCATTGCAAATCAACTCAAATCAAATCAAATCAAATCAAATCAACTCAAATCAAACCAAATCAAATCAAATCAATCAAAAGAAAAACAACTGAAATCCCGAAATCGACTAATTAATGGCAAGTCTGAATACTCTCATTTTATTATTGACTGATTTTTAAAAACGAATATTTTTTTTTGTTCAAACTGTGGCAAGAGGGGTAGGGGGTAACTTAAATTCATAATAGACATGTTTTAATATGGTCTTTTGAATCAGGTGGCTTTTCCAAATTGCAGAAATGGAATGGCAGTGGATATTCACCGTAGAATCAGTAGCAGTGTTACCAGGCTACCTATTTGTAAACTGACACAGTATGCACTACTCACACACACGCACACCCTGTGCTAGCCGTTAGTGTTGTATCTACGCAACATGAAGACATTCACAGCCAGTTTAGCCCTTTGACTCCCGCACCCTATCTACCAACTGCAAAAACTGAACCTTTTGACTCCCGCACCCTATCCACCAGCTTCCTGCAGGTGAATAGGATGAGGAAGTCAAACTGTCAAGGTTTGCTTTGCTAGTATTGTTGGCAATGCAGGATGTTGGTGGACAGAGTGCGGAAGTCAAGAGGTTAAGAGTACATTAGTACTTTTGGATGGTTGGTAGACGGAGATGGACGGCTTAATTTTGCACACGACCTTTGAACCATGAACCATGAACCATGAACCATGCACCAAGAATTTTCAAACTCGTGGTACGCTATAGCGTACTTCAGCTAACAAACAGATATGCGTATGAGGTACGCTGTAGCATATGTTAGCAAAGGAAGAGTTCAGCGTACTTTAGTTGACGAACAGATGTGCGGATGAGGTACGCTATAGCGTATATTAGTAAACGAAGAGTTCAGCGTACTTCAGCTAACAGACAGATGTGCGTATGAGGTACGCTATAGCCTAATTATGTTTTGTAAAGGAAGAGTTAGCGTACTTCAACTAACAAACAGATGTGCGTATGAGGTACGCTATAGCATAATCATGTCTGTAAAGGAAGAGTTAGCGTACTTCAGCTAACAAACAGATGTGCGTATGAGGTACGCTATAGCCTAATTATGTTTTGTAAAGGAAGAGTTAGCGTACTTCAACTAACAAACAGATGTGCGTATGAGGTACGCTATAGCATAATCATGTCTGTAAAGGAAGAGTTAGCGTACTTCAACTAACAAACAGATGTGCGTATGATGTACGCCATAGCGTACGTTAGTAAAGGAAGAGTTGACAGTGTTATGTCTTGGTGTGTTGGCAGGTGGCAGGCAGCAGATGACGTGGCAAGCCCTGAAGTCGGCAGTGTCTGGCACCAGGAAGTGAGTACTACTACAGGACAAAGTGGACAGGTGATACCACAGTATTGATTAGATCTCCGCTCACACCTGCATTGATTGACTGACTACCTGTGTGCCTGCTTGTCACTTCACACGCCTAAGACTTTCAAGGTCACCGGCACAGGCAGCAACAATAGGAGCAAGAGGTTGGGCCTGCTGTCAACAGCAGTAACGAAATATGTATCAACAAGAACACTTACTACAGTTCCAACAGAAGTAATAACAGTAACAATAACTACTGCAGTTAACAGCAGCAACAAAGGCAAAAGCAACGTATACGGACGTCCGCCGAGCGTTAGCATCAAGACTAGCAAAGACAACAACAACAGCTAGTAGCACTAGAAACAAGAGCAATAAACAACTTTCAACAACAAAACATAAGAGAACAACAACGACAGCGACAATTGCTGCAGTAACAGCAGCAGCGAGAATAGCATCAACAACAACATCAGCACCAGCAACAAAAGGTATAGCAACAACGACAACAACAAAAGCACCAACAATAAAAAGAATAGGAAAAATCCACGACAGCAACAGTAGCAGGAATAAAAACAACATCATCATCAACAGCAACAACAACAGCAACAGCAGCAGCAAGAATAGCATCAACAACAACAACAACAACATCAGCACCAACAACAAAAGGTATAGCAACAACGACAACAACAAAAGCACCAACAATAAAAAGAATAGGAAAAATCCACGACAGCAACAGTAGCAGGAATAAAAACAACATCATCATCAACAGCAACAACAACACCAACAGCAGCAGCAAAAGGAAATTCGTCGGCAGTAGAGCATCAGAAGTAAGTAACAATAGCAGAGCATTCAATTGTGCCAGTTTCTTGTCTGATGCTAACAACAACGACAAAAACGGCAGCAGCGACAACGAACAACAACAACAACGACAACGACAACAACAAAAAACAACGAACAACAATAACAACAACGACAACAACAACAATAACAAACAGCGACAACGAACAACAACAGACAACAACAACCACAATAACAACAGTAAAAGCAAGTTCAACGGCAGCAGTACACTACCAACAACAACAACAACAACGACAACAACAACAACAACATAAGCAACTTCAAACGGCAGCAGAGCAGTAACAACAGTAGCAGACACAGCAAGTACCTTCACCCTGTTATGTCTGCAGGGTTTGCTACTTGCTAAATCCAGAAACCACAGCGTGTGAGAGCGCTGTCAAAATACGACCACCTGGATTAATGAACTTGACAGGTAACCGACAGTGTACACCTTGGCTGGCTACTGCAGCACTAAAGACGCGTGTGGAAGCAGAGGTGGTTGTGTTTGATGATGAAGTTGCCTCACACCTGATTAGGTTGGGC
>JAPXFY010000017.1:60928842-60936342 GCA_030674185.1 Monoplex corrugatus
AAGGTTAATCAATGCCTCAATCATTTTGATGCTGAGTCAAAGGGTTAATCAGTGCCTCAATCATTTTGATGCTGAGTCAAAGTTAATCAATGCCTCAATCATTTTGATACTGAGTCAGAGCGTTAATCAATGCCTCAATCATTTTGATGCTGAGTCAGAGCGTTAATCAATGCCTCAATCATTTTGATGCTGAGTCAGAGGATTAATCAATGCCTCAATCATTTTGATGCTGAGTCAAAGAGTTAATCAACGCCTAGAGCGTTAATCAATGCCTCAATCATTTTGATGCTGAGTCAAAGAGTTAATCAATACCTCAATCATTTTGATGCTCAGTCAGAGCGTTGATCAATGCCTCAATTATTTTGATGCTGAGTCTAAAGGTTAATCAATGCCTCAATCATTTTGATGTTGACTCAAAGGGTTAATCAGTGCCTCAATCATTTTGATGCTGAGTCAAAGAGTTAATCAACGCCTCAATCATTTTGATGCTGTCAGTGTGTGTGTGTGGTTCTGTAGGTCTCTTCCGTACCCCTTTCCCAAACTGTTCTTCAAGACTTTGCCGACGCTCAGGTTTTTTTTTTTATATTGTTTTTTATTTTTTATTTATCTATTTATTTATTTTCTTGTTTATTTACTTATTTATTTATTTTATTTTATTTTTTTTTTTGTGCAAGAGCTCAGAGGAGTTTGCCGCACAGCCGCTGGCAGATTTTGTGATGGAGCGCGCATGGGTTTGCCCGAGTGCGATGAATCTCTCTTGAACCGACTCCAAACTCCAAACTCCAAACTCCCTGACGAGTTAGGCGCCAGCTCTTCCCTGAAGTTAATTAGACCAGTTCAAAGACTAAAGCATCTCTCGAGAGAGAGAGGCACCGTCGCTGTGTCAGACTGACCGAATAACAACACAAACTGAAGCGCGGACAATCAAAAAGGTAACAGATCGGGGTGATGGTGGGAAAAAAAGGGGGAGAGGGGCGGAGAAAGACAGAGAGAGAGAGAGAGAGAGAGACAGGGGAGAGAGAGAGAGGGGTGAGGGAGAGACAGACAGAGAGAGACAGTGAAAGAGAGAGAGAGAAAGGAGAAAGAGACAGAGAGAGATAAGAGAGAGAGTGAAAGAGAGACAGAGAGAGCCAGACAGAGAAAGAGAGAGAGAGTGAGGAGAGAGAGAGAAGAGACAGAGAGAGATAGAGAAAGAGATAGGAGAGAGAGAGAGAGGGGGGGAAGAAAGAGAGAGAGAAAGAGAGAGAGGAGAGACAGAGAGAGAGAAGAGAGAGACAGGGGAGAGAGAGAGAGGAGAGACAGAGACAGAGAAGAGACAGAGAGAGAGAGAGAAAGAGACAGGAGAAAGAGAGAGGGGAGAGAGAGAGGAGAGACAGAGACAGAGAGAGAAGAGAGAGACAGGGAGAGAGAGGACAGACAGGAGAGAGAGAGATAGGAGAGAGAGAGACAGGGAGGTAGTGACTTATGAGGAAGCTGAATTAATTGTTGCGAGCGGGCAGGAGGGTGGAGAGTTGACTGTAAGTGTGAGTATGTGATTTGTGTTCGTTTATGTATGTGAATGTGTACATATGTCACACACACACACACACACACACACACAACACACACACACACACACACACACACACACACACACACACACACGCGCGCGCGCGCGCGCGCACGCGCGCTCTTTCTCTCTCTCTCTCTCTCTCACTCGTTTCTTCTTCTTCTCTCCATGTCTCTGTCTCTCACTCTGTACGTTTGTTTGTCTGTATGTCTGTCCGTCTGTCTGTCTGTCTGCCTCTGCCTCTGTCACTGTCTTTCTCTGTCTGTCTGTCTGTCTGTCTGTCTCTGTATGTTTATAGTATTTGTATAGTGTTTGTGTGTGTGTGTGTGTTAGTGAACGCACGCCCTGTCTCTGTGTGTGTCTGGTTATGTGTATTTTAAGTGGCGGGTGGGGGGGAGGGGGAGGGTAAGGGGGGGGAGGAGGCTTGTTTAATTCCATCTGTAACGGCTGTTTGCCGCACTGATGGACAGCCTGTTGCTGGGTGCCAGACTTTTCAGGAACTCTGATGGTTGTCTGATAAACTGCTGGAGAGAATGGGAAGCGGGGGGGAGGGGGGAGGGGGAGGGAAGAGAGTGGGGAGGGAAAGGTATTTTCTGATCGGTTGATTGGTTGATTGAGTTTGTGACTGAAGCAGCTGGGAAGTTTCAGTCTTTATCTCCCAATTTTGTATTTGGTGTTTGTTTGTTTGTGATCGAATATTCACGCTTGACAAAGGCCAGTTGGCCGAAAATTTGCGCCTGTCTTGTCTTGTTGTATTAAATACACGCTCTGATTCTATTTTAGTGTTTTTCTGGTTCCCGTTTTTGATTTGATTTGATTGGTTGGTTGGTTGTTGGCTGGTTGGTTGTTGGCTGGTTGGTTGGTTGATTGATTGATTGAGTTAGTGAGTGAGTGATTTGATTTATTGATCGATCGATTGATCGATTGATTGATTGGCTTATTTCATCTGTTCTGATTGATTGATTGATTGATCGCTTGATCAGTTGATTGATTGATTAATTAATTGAATGATATTTGTTTCCCAAAGGTAAAGCCCTTTGATTGATTGATCTGTATTTCTTCACGGTGAATACACTGACACAGTGAATATTGTATAATCAATGTTCCATGTGGGGCGTTGTTTAAGAAAAATTCTTGATGTGTAAAACTAAAATGAACAAAATGTAAATGTAGGTACTGGCTTTCCTGGGTTTCATTATTCAAAATTATAAGAACACTCACATACCAGAAGAGAAAGAAAATGAGAGTGGGAGCGAGAGACACTTTGGAGAGAGAGAGAGAGAAAAAAGAGAGAGAGAGAGAGAGAGAAGCGAGAGAGAGAGACAGACAGACAGACGGAGTTTAGACTTTTAACTTCAGATTTTATTCCAAAAGACCGGAGAAAAAGAGAGTTTGGAGAGGAGAGAGAGAGAGAGAGAGGAGAGAGAGAGAGAGGACAGACAGACAGACAGAAGACAGAGACTAGGGAGAAGAGAAAGAGAGAGAGAGGGGGGGGGACAGAGGGACAGGGGCACAGAGAGAGACAGAGAGAGAGGACAGACAGACAGAGAGAAGGACGGAGACAGAGACACAGGAGAGAGAGAGAGACAGAGAAAGACAGACAGAGACAAACAGACAGACAGAGAGAAGGACGGAGACAGAGACAGAGAGAGAGAGAGAGACAGAGACAGACAGACAGAGACAAACAGACAGACAGAGAGAAGGACGGAGACAGAGACACAGAGAGAGAGAGAGACAGAGACAGACAGACAGAGACAAACAGACAGACAGAGAGAAGGACGGAGACAGAGACACAGAGAGAGAGAGAGACAGAGACAGACAGACAGAGACAAACAGACAGACAGAGAGAAGGACGGAGACAGAGACACAGAGAGAGACAGAGACAGACAGACAGAGACAACAGACAGACAGAGAGAAGGACGGAGACAGAGACAGAGAGAGAGAGAGACAGAGACAGACAGACAGACAGAGAGAAGGACGGAGACAGAGACACAGAGAAAGAGAGAGAGACAGAGACAGACAGACAGAGCAGAGAGAGGACGGAGACAGAGACAGAGAGAGGAGAGAGCAGACACAGAGGACGAAGAGACAGAGACACACAGAGAGAGAGAGACAGAGACACAGAAAGAAGAGAACAGAGCACAGAGAGAGAGAGACAGAGACAGACAGACAGACAGATAGAAGGACGGAGAAGAGACACAGAGAGAGAGAAGACAGAGACACAGAGAGAGCAGACAGAGACACAGATAGAGAGAGACGAGACAGAGACACAGAGAGAGAGAGAGAAGAGACACAGAGAGAGAGAGAGACAGAGACACAGAGAGAGAGGAGACAGAGACACAGACAGACAGAGAAACAGAGAGAGAGAGGAATATGTTTGATCGTGGATACCATTCTTCTTGACCTTCATTGTCCTTGCCCCTTTGTCCCTTTGTCTATCAAGTTTCTTTAAAAATAGCAGGATACATCTGTTAAAAAAAAAAGAGAAGAGAAAAAAGAAAAAGAGAAGGAAGGATAGACAAACAAATGGAAAGAAAGTAGGAAAGAAAGAAAGAAAGAAAGTAGGAAAGAAAGACAGAAGGTAGGAAAGAAAGAAAGAAAGAAAGTAGGAAAGAAAGAAAGTAGAAAAGAAAGACAGAAGGTAGGAAAGAAAGAAAGTAGAAAAGAAAGACAGAAAGAAAGTAGGAAAGAAAGAAAGTAGGAAAGAAAGAAAGACAGAAGGTAGGAAAGAAAGAAAGTAGAAAAGAAAGACAGAAAGAAAGTAGAAGAAAGAAAGAGAAAGACAGAAAGAAAGTAGGAAAGAAAGAAAGTAGAAAAGAAAAGACAGAAAGAAAGTAGAAAAGAAAGACAGAAGGTAGGAAAGAAAGAAAGTAGAAAAGAAAGACAGAAAGGTAGGAAAGAAAGAAAGATAGAAAGAAAGGAAAGAAAGTAGAAAGAAAAAGAAAGTAGAAAGAAAGACAGAAGGTAGGAAAGAAAGAAAGTAGAAAAGAAAGACAGAAGGTAGGAAAGAAAGAAAGTAGAAAAGAAAGACAGAAAGAAAGTAGGAAAGAAGAAAGAAGAAAAGAAAGTAGGAAAGAAAGTAAAGAAAAGAAGGAAAAGAAAGACAGAAAGAAAGTAGGAAAAGAAAGAAGAAGAGAGGAAAGAAAAGAAAGTAGAAAAGAAAGACAGAAGAAAGTAGGAAAGAAAGAAAGTAGAAAAGAAAAGAAAGACAAGAGAAAGAAAGAAAGAAAGAAAGAAAGTAGAAGAAAAGACAGAAGGTAGGAAAGAAAGAAAGTAGAAAAGAAAGACAGAAAGAAAGTAGAAAAGAAAGACAGAAGGTAGGAAATAAAGAAAGTAGAAAGAAAGACAGAAAGAAAGTAGGAAAAAGAAAGACAGAAAGAAAGTAGGAAAGAAAGAAAGTAGGAAAGAAAGACAGAAAGAAAAGAAAGAAAGAAAGAATAGGGAAAGAAAGAAAGAAAAGAAGTAGAAAGAAAGAAAGTAGGAAGAAAAGAAGAAAGAAAAGAAAGAAAGAAGAGTAGTAGGAAGAAAGAAAGTAGAAAAGAAAGAGAAGAAGAGTAGAGAAAGAAAGAAAGACAGAAGGTAGGAAAGAAAGAAAGTAGAAAAGAAAGAAAGAAAGAAAGAAAGTAGAAAAGAAAGAAAGACGAAGGTAGGAAAGAAAGAAAGGAAGAAGAGAAAGAAAGTAAAGTAGGAAAGAAAGAAAGACAGAAAGTAGGAAAGAAGAAAGTAGGAAAGAAAGAAAGAGAAAGAAAGAAAGAAAGAGAAAGGAAAGAAAGAAAGACAGAAAGTAGGAAAGAAAGAAAGTAGAAGAAAGAAAGTAGGAAAGAAAGAAAGAAAGAAAGTAGGCAAGACAGACAGAAAGAAAGAAAGACAGAAGTAGAAAGAAAGAAAGTAGGAAAGAAGAAAGAAAGTAGGAAAGAAGAAGTAGGAAAGAAAGAAAGTAGGAAAGAAAGAAAGAAAGAAAGTAGGCAAGACAGACAGAAAGAAAGAAAGACAGAAGTAGGAAAGAAAGAAAGTAGGAAAGAAAGAAAGAAAGAAAGTAGGCAAGACAGACAGAAAGAAAGTAGGCAAGACAGACAGAAAGAAAGAAGAAAGACAGACAGAAAGAAAGACAGACAGACAGACAGAAAGAAAGACGAAAGACAGAAGAAAGACAGAAAGAAAGAAAGACAGAAAGAAAGACAATCTGTCTTGCACAAGAGGCTTTCTGAAATGTTTGGCTTCGTGCGCCAGCATCACCATTTGGCACATAATGAAATGTTATGTTTTTTTGTCGATGAGTCACTACCCACAGTCAATAATGAAGGCAACGTGGTTTCCTTTCCGCGTGCTTGGACCCGCGTGTGCAGCGCGTGCCCATATCATCGCACGCACGCGCGTGCACACACACTCCCACACTCCCACACGTACAGGTGCTGCCACCACACACACGCACAAAACACACTCACACACACACACACACAACGCACTCACATACACTCACAAGCAAGCGCGCACCAAACACAGACGCACACACACACACACACACACACACACATACTAGAGCAAGTGTGATCCACACACACATACACACACTCACACACGCACGCTCCACATGCACACAAACACATTCACACACAAGCAACCGCACACCAAACACACACACACCACACACACACACACACACAGACACAGACAGACACACAGACAGACACACACACAGACAGACACACACACACAAGCACCCCACACCAAACACACACACACACACACACACACACACACAACACACACACAGACACAGACAGACACACACAGACAGACACACACACACACGCACACACACACACACACACACCACACACACACACACACACACACACACACACACACACACACACACACACACTTATAGTGAAAAGACGTTAAATTAAAGAACGAACGAACACACACTCAGAGCGTCTTCAAGTTGTCTGTGCTAACATTTGCACACAGATACACACAACACATACATGCACACAGATCTGGTAAACATCCGTGCAGAAAACAGTTGAAGAAAAACAACAACTTAATAACATATTTGTGTCATACACAGAGAGAGAGACGAGAGAGAGAGAGAGAGAGAGAGAGAAGAGAGAGACAGAGGAGAAGAGAGAGAGAGAGAGAGAGTTTCAGTTAGTTTCTCAAGACGACGTGTCCGCCTCGGAACGGATTCCATATGCACTAACGTCACAAGAGCCATGAGTATGGTGATCATGGCACAAACCTTAAGCCTGCACATAAACCCTTGAGCTGGCCAGGTGCTGAGGCCCTCCAGAGAGAGAGACACACACACACACAGAAGAGAGGAGGAAGAGAGAGAGAGAGGAGAGAGAAACAGAGGTAGAGAGAGAGGAGTAAGAGGGCGGGAGAGAGAGAGAAACAGAGACAGAGGTAGACAGAGAGGAGTAAGAGGGGAGGGAGAGAGCAGAGACAGAGACAGAGTAGAGAGAGAGGAGTAGAGAGAAAGGCGAGAGAGAGAGAGGAGTAAGAGGGGGAGGGAGAGAGTGACAGAGGTAGAGAGCGAGGATAAAGAGAGAGAAGAGAGGAGTAAGAGAGAGAGAGACGAAGAGAGACAGAGAGAGAGACTGTGCTCTGACCGACATCAAACGAGCTTTCCTCCAAGCTTACCCCCGGTTTTTTTTTCTTTTCTTTCTTTACTTTCTTCTTAAAAGGCAGATTAAAGAGAAGTGCGTGGGGTGAAAGATAAAAAGTACCAGTCATGAGTGGCAAGTGGTCAGATATGCATTGCACTATGAAAATGTTGTTTGTACAATCAGAATCAGTGTACTTCCTGTTGAGGCAGCTGGAACTGGAGCGTGGTGGCACAGTAGTTAAAGGCCCTGACTTCCGATCCGACTTTCGGTTAAGTCAGGGTACAGAGCTATTTATGTCATCGTGCGTCCGCGCGCACACATCCATCACCCCCTCACCCC
>JAPXFY010000017.1:60941342-60963842 GCA_030674185.1 Monoplex corrugatus
TATGCGCTCCACCCCAGCAGTTATCTGACAGATTTCCTGAACCTGCGCAAAACCCTATGCGATGGCAAGGTCTTCAAGTAGGGAAGGGGTAATGAGGGACGGGTGGATCTCGATACGTCTCAGGTTCGATTCGTCCCAGGTACAAAACTTCTCTTTTTTGCGTGTGTGTGTCGCGTATTTATATCACGCAAGCGTGGTGTGCGCGTGCATGTGTGAAAGAGAGAGAGAGGGAGTGAGAGAGAGAGAGAGAGAGGGGGGGGGGATGAACACAGAAAGAGTGCCCATGTTCTTCATCTTTCAGCACCGGCCATTTGCCGTGTAATACCTATACCACCCATGTTCTTTCACAATGTTTCCCGAATCTGTGTTCGCTGGCTTCGCACCCTACGCACAGAACTCACTCCACATTTCGCAATCCGAAACTCAGCCCTGCCGTTTACATCATTCAACCTCCTTTAATGAGCGTGCGTGTGTTTGATGTGCGCGCGCACGTGTGGACGTGTGTGTGCGTGGTGTGTGTGTGTGTGTGTGTGTGTGTGTGTGTGTATATTGTTTGTGTGTGTGTGTGTCTGCGTGTGTGTGTCTGTGTGTGACGCATCGAACCTGGGACGTATCGAGGAATCGCCCCATGAGGGAACCTATGAAACGCTAGGCTGACACACCACCAAAATAATGGAAACATCACGATGGGCAGTGAACAGGCCAGTTTTTAATGTTGCGGGCCGGAATTTGAACTCCAGATATCAGATGTGAGTCCACGATTGTACCAAATAGCCCACGCGTGAGAAAAAAAAAAAGGAAAAAGAATGAGAATGTATTAGATTAACGGAACAAGACAGACGCAAATTACCAGCCAACGAGATTTTGTCAGTTGTACATAAAGAGATCTACTACTACAACTGTTCCTACTGAACACTCATCTTATTGACGAAATGAAACAGGCGTTAATTTTTCAGCCAATTGGTCTCCGTCAAGCAGACATATCACTGTTCTGTTTCTGCTGCTGCTGCCATTACTACTACTACTCGGAGGGTACTCTGAATATATATTGTATATATGTGCTCTCTTTTACTATGGTTTACTTACTTATTGCTTTACTTCATTACTACTGTTTGATGTGTTACTGCTGCTATGTGCGCTGTGTGTCTTTTCCGCTATTTACTTGCCTTAAATATTATTATGTATGCTGTGCGTACTGTATTATGTATGTATCGCTTTTTTTTACTGTATACACTAGCTGATTTTTGTAGTATTACTATTCATTTACGCTCTATTATGTAGCTATGTATGCTGTATACCTAGCGCTTTATTGTTTACAATGCTTAAATAAATATTTTATATTATTACTACTATACTACTGTTACTACTTACTACGACTTACTACTATGCTACTACTACTACTGTACTGCTACTACTATTGATACTACTACTGCTATACTACTACTGCTACATTACTCACTACTACAACTACTTACTTTGCTACTACTACTACTACTACTGCTATACTACTACTACTACTGCTACTCTATGTGCTGCTGCTGCTGCTGCTGCTCTCTATCTTCTTACACTACTACTACTACTGTTTCTACTATACTTCTATTGCTGTCTGCATACTGTGCCACTACTATTACTATTATGATTACTACTACTATAACTGTATTCCACTGTAGCTACTGTTGCTACATTACTGCTACTGCTACAACTACTTCTTCTGTTGTTCTGTGCTGTACTACTACGCTATTTACTACTACTACAATGCTATGCTATACTGCTACTACTTTAGTGATAACAACAACCAATACTAGTCAACTACAACTATATACTTTCTACTAGTACTCAACTTACTACTATACTACTAGTAAACTACAACTAGTACTACTACAGTAAATACTACTGTACTATACGTAATCTATACTACTAGTACAACTACTTTTACTACTACTAGCTAAAAACTACTATCACTAGTTACTACTACATAACTCACTGACTACTAATTACTACTAGTTACATACAACTATACTACTACTACTAGTCAACTAACTAACTACTATACTAGTAATAAACTACAACTAGTACAACAAACTACTAAATACTACACACACATTGCTACAGCTGCGTCTTGTTCTTCGTTTTCGTAGGCATCTCTTTTTCTCTTCCTCCTTCTAAAACGATAATAGCTATCTGGGAGCAGAAACCTTTTCCCTGAAGCCAGAGACTGACAAGCAAAGGCTATCTGTTATTGGTTCCATGTTGTTTTTTTTCCGGAATCACAGAATCCTGTTATGCCAGCCAAGGGGGACCAGAGCCTCTTGAGCCAAAGCGGATGGAGCTGTGTTGATGGCGTCGGACGGACCCATGCTGATGGTTTTTTAAATGATGGCGATGGTGACGATGGGGTTGATGGTGGTAATCGTGGTAGTGGCGGTGGTGGCTGATGGTTGCGGTTGGTTGGAGGTGGTGGTGGTGGTGGTGTTGATGGGGGTGGTGGTTGTGGTGATGGTGTAGGCGGGTGATGTTGGTGGTGGTGGTGGTTGGGTGATGGTGTAAACGGGTGATGGGGTGGTGCCGGATTTACGTAGTTTTGCCATCTTTTCTTCGTAGTTTGTTATTGCACTAGCTTGGCTTAAGTGGCGAATAAGTGAGTGAGTGAGAGAGAGAGAGAGAGAGAGAGAGAGAGAGAGAGAGAGAGAGAGAGAGAGAGAGAGAGAGAGAGAGAGAGTACGAAAGGAGGAGTACGAATACGAATACGAATGTTTATTGTTTTAGGCTGTCAGCCCATTCACAGGGAACACAGGGGACGGGGAGCGGTGGTCAGTGAAACATTGACACTGACAAACATTTCGACTTTTAACGTACATCTAGTAACCATGTCACGGTTATGTTAAAGTCATATATCACTCATCACCATTACGTACAGTCACTGGTGGAAAAAACACTTGTTTCAGTCAGTCAGTCAGGTGGCGATTAAATCTGTCCTGTTTCTATTCTGTCCAGTTGGAAGGTCTGCGCTTGTGACAGCCCCAGCAGTTGGAATTCTCTTCTTTTTTCTTGACTGGAACTGAGAGAGAGAGACGGGAGGGGGGGGGGGGAGAGAGAAAAGAGAGAGAGAGCGAGACAGACAGAAAGACAGACAGACAGAGAAGTTAAGAAGAAGAGAAGAACAAACAGGAAGAAAGTAG
Organism: Monoplex corrugatus; assembly: GCA_030674185.1. NCBI lineage: Eukaryota > Metazoa > Mollusca > Gastropoda > Littorinimorpha > Ranellidae > Monoplex > Monoplex corrugatus. Next base: position 60,944,522 of record JAPXFY010000017.1, read on the forward strand.
TAGTAATGATAGCAGAAGTAGTTGTACGACATGGAAAAAAAATCGATTAACCCTTTGACCCCCTCACCCTATCCACCAGCATCCAGCACTGTCAGCCATGACAGCCAAGCAAAAACTTAACCCTTTCACTCCTCATCCTTCCTTCAGCTGTCTGCTCAGGAGAGTCTTTGGGATTCAGTTGTCCAGCAGGAAGCTGGTGGATAGGGTGAGGGAGTGAACGGTTTCAGTTTTTGCAGCTGGTGGACTGGATGCTGGAGTGACAGGTTAAATGAACTGTAGTCATTGTGAGGGCGTGAAAGGGTTAAATGAATTGTGGCTATGGTGAGGGAGTCAAAGGGTTACAGCTGGTGGCTGTGGTGAGGGAGTCAAAGCTGGTGGCTGTGGTGAGGGAGTCAAAAGGTTACAGCTGGTGGAGAGGGTGAGGAAGTCAAAGCTGGTGGATAGGGTGAGGGAGTCAAAAAGTAAATTTTTGCTGGTGGTCGATAGGGTACCAGAGTCAAAGGGTTAATGTTGTCGCTGTGTAACCATGTTCCATGATCCTGTAAACATCATGTAACAGAGAAAAGGTATTTTCAGACACAAATATACGTAATCAGTGTTAAGATATACACATTAGAAAGCACACATGAGTGTTAAAAACATGGTCAGGCCATTCTATCATTCTCCCTTTTCTATAAAATAAAATATATCAAAATCCAGGTTTTGTATTTCTCATGGTCTGTGTGACCTTGACCTTGATGCTTTTCTTTGAAACCTATGCTTTTGGGATTTTTCAGCAGTCCACACTTTGGCCAGAACTTTGGTAAAACCCCATCCATGAAAGGCTGATAAAATGTTGCGCGCTCGCGCACGCACACACACACACACACACACACACACACACACACACACACACACACACACACACACACACAGGGAGAGAGACAGACAGACAGACAGACAGACAAAAAAGGAGACAGACAGACAGAATGAGTGAGTGAAGGCATTGTTGACACACGAGAGTCCCTTGGCACGGTTGGTGTGACTTCCAACAAAGGGTACATCGTTACAGACAAATGCCAGTGATCATGTCCGACATTTCATGTATTTATTTATGAGCGGCAGGGGTGACGCTGTGTGTGTGATAAAATCAGCACTCTGGACGGGTCAGGGTCTGCATTGGGAACCTTGCATTTTTTTTTTCTCCTTACTGTTTGCTTTTCTAGTTCCGCTTTAATGGAATGTAAGAGGGACTTGTTCAGATCGATCTGTGGCGTTTGTCTCTGTTGTCTGTCAGTCTGCCAGTGTGTTTGTCTCAGTCCGTCTCTGTGCATCTCTGTGTCTGTCTCAGTATCTCTCTCGTCTCTTATGTTTGACTGTCTCTCACTATTCTTTCTTCTCTGTCTCTGTCTCTCTCTCTCTCTCTCTCTCTCACTCTCTCTCCCTCTCACTCATTCTTCTCTGTCTCTGTCTCTGTCTCTCTCTCTGTCTCTCTCTCTCTCTCACTCTCTCTCTCCCTCTCCCTCTCACGCACATAATTCTCTCTCTGCATCTGTCTGTCTGTCTCTGTCTCTGTCTCTGTCTGTCTGTCTCTGTCTGTCTGTCTGTCTGTCTTCTGTCTCTCTCTCTCTCTCTCTCTCTCTCTCTCTCTCTCTCTCTCTTCACTGTTTTGCGTGCTTTGCGTGTATATGTGTGTGCGTTTTTACGTGCTTTGTATGTGTCTGATTTTTATGTGTATGTGTGCTGTGCTTCCGCGCGCGTGCGCGTGTGTGTGTGTATGTATGCGTGTATATTTGCGCGCGAGCGCGTGCGTGCGTGTGTGTGTGTGTGTGGGTGTGTGTGTGTGTGTGGGTGACAAAATGTATGAAAAAGATATTCTCAGCTCTTTAAGCGTGCATTTTTAACACATTATGGTCAAAGTCGTGGACTGTTGATGAATCGCGAAAGTATAAGTTTGGAAGGCAAAGCTGTAATGCCGAAGTCACACGGACCCCAAAAGTGCCTAAAATCAGCATTCTGTGTGTGAAAGGTATGTGAACAGCACTTGCTGAAGAACTTATCATGAATTTTAACCCTTTTGACTCGCACACCCTGTCCTTTGGCATCCTGCATTACCAACCATGATAGCAAAATAAAAACATCACCCTTTGATTCCCTCACCCTATCCCTCAGCTTCCTGTAGGAAGCTGATGGATAGGGTGAGGAGTCAAAGGGTGATGTTTTTGTAGTTGGTGGATAGGATGCGGAGTCAGAGGGTTAAAGTCTGTTTTCACTGTTGCGACAGTCTTGCATTTTCCTTGACGGACTTCAAGATTTATTTCAACCCAAGTTCTTTCAAAGTCACAATGACATTGAGGAGTACAACATCTGGATTTTCTGTACGACTTTTCGTACGAAAAGGAGGATTGTTAGAATAGCAAGACCATTTTTTTTCATAACTTACAACATCTGGATTTTCTGTATTACTTTTCGTGTGAAAAGGGAGAGTATTAGAATAGCATGACCATTTTTTCATAACTACATCATCTGGATTGTCTGTGTTCCTTTTCGTATGAAAAGGGAGATTGTTAGAATAGCATGACCTAATAGCATGACCATTGTTTTATAACTACATCTGGGTTTTCTGTTTATTTTCTGTGAAAGGGAGATGGTTAGAATAGCATGACCATTTTTTTTATTATAATAGAACGTCTGGATTTTCTGTATTACTTTTCTTATGAAAAGGGAGATTGGAATAGCTGCTTTTTTAACAACATCTGGATTTTCTGTATTCTTTTCTGTATGAAAAGGGGAGGTATTGGAATAGCATGATAATTTTTTATAACTACAACATCTGGATTTTCTGTATTACTTTTCGTATGAAAGAGGGTAGAATTGCATGACCTTAATGCTGCCATTTTTTCATACTACAAGCATCTGATTTTCTGTATTTTTTTGTATGAAAAGGGGATTGTTAGATAGCTGACCTAATACATGACATATACTGACCATTTTTAATAACTACACATCTGGATTTTCTGTATATTTTCGTTGAAAGGAGATTGGTAGATAGCTCGGCCACTTTTGTTCTTTTTTTTTCGTGTAAAAGAGACATTGTTGAATGGTTGTGGCTTGATAACTTTTCTGATGTGATAACCTGTCAAGTGTTAAGGTTATGTGCGTGTCCACCTTTCTGCCTGTCTGTCTATCTGTCTGTCTCTCTTTGTTTGTCTGCTTGTCTGTCAAGAGTCGCTGTGATGTCGTACCGTTCTTTGACTGTCAGTCTGTCTGTCTAGCTCGCTGTTGGGTTTATTTGTCTGTCTGCCAGTACTGTCTGTCTCTCTGTCTCTGACTCTCTCCTCTCTTTTTTGTCCTTCTGTCTTCTGTCTGTCCTTCTTTCTGTCTGTCTGCCTGTGTGTGTTCTGTCTGTCTCCTTTCTCTCTCTGCTCTCTCTCTCTCTCTCTCTCTCTCTCTCTCTTTCTATATGTGTGGGTTTCTCTCTGTGCGCCTCTCTTTCTCTCTCTGTCTTTGTCTCTCTCTCTGTCTTTTTCTCTCTGTCTCTCTCCTTCTTCTCTCTCTCTCTCTCTCTCTCTGTTTCTCTCTGTGTCTCTTTCTCTCTCTGTCTCTATCTGTCTGTGTCTCTAGCTCTCTTTCTCCCTGTCTGTCTATCTCTGTCTGTCTCTCATGTTAGTACATTCTCAATTAGACACAGAAACAGATTCCACTTGGGAGGAAAAAGAAGTATAACAGTTATGACAAAACGAATGAATAAATGAATCAAATAGATAAAGATACAAATTATACATAACGAGGAGATCACATTACGCTGCCAAGAAGAAAAAAGACTGACAATGTTCTCTGTACACTGGAGCAGACTAGACATCATTCAACTCCAAACATGCAACTACCGGCCAATGATTGGTTGATATTTTCGATTACACGGCAGACATCTTGTATATGCATATGTATGAACTATGACGTGAGAGAAACGGAGTCACATGATCGAAAACCTAAACCTAATATCCAGCACGTGCGTGGCATCATATCTCGAATGTGTGCATATTCTGTCTTGTCTCCTTGTAAGTCTGGAAGCGCATCTTTCCTCGCGTGATTGCGTCCGGTTGTTTCGACGGCTAGATCTATCCCGCATTTTTCCACCCACTATTTCCTCGGCAGTTTTATTCCAGGATGACAGGTAAAGAAATGTTCAACACGCCTCTTTCGATCCTGCGACTCTGTTCCTTCAGGTCATGGTTCATACATACGCATAAGCAAGATGTCTGCTGCATCAACCAAAATATCTTTTTTTTTTTTTTTTTTTTTTTAGGATCATCGCACTCAGGGAGGTTACCTTTGTGTTCACCTTTTTTTCTCGTCCCATTTTCTATGCCATCTTAATGGCCACAGAAGCTGGCACAGTTTTTTTTACAAAGCGATAATGATGCTGATGTCGATGAGGATGATAATCATGATGCTATGGAGTTCCACCTAGGATTGAGACTTCGTGACAGGGCTTACTCTACGCTAACTATCATAATATATCCTGGTATCAACCAGGCGCGAGAGATACAGACACCGGTGGTGGTGGTCAGAAGAGTTGAGCAACACCCTCATTGACGCATCCGTGAAGTGGATGAGACTTGACTACGAGCGTATGTGGTCCTAGTCTTTCCAATGAGCTCATAGCACACCTAACTCTGGATAGGAGCTGGTTAGAGTCGAAAAATCTACAATGATATAGTTTTGAAGGGACTGATGGGGATTCGAACCCACAACCTTCCAGCTGGTAGTCTGTTGAGTTAACCACTACACCACGGCGATCAACCAAAATATCAACCAATGACTGGCCGGTTCGGTTTCGAGATGTAGTGGCATGTCTGCCCAAGTGACCTGTGGTGCTTGATATCTCTGGCACCCGCGGTGGGCTTCCTGGCACTGGGGCATCGACTGTATGATCGTGGGACTGATGGAGGTGTATGGTGGAGCTTGGCATGACAGGCGTGGGAACAACGCCAATGGGGCGGTGCAGAAGCTGGGACAATCAAAACAAATCAAAAAGAAATCTGCACAAAGATTGACACGGCGCTGCACATTCTCGAAGCGTGTGTTAACCGCCTTATCGTATACTTGGGCCGTATCAGTATGGTAGCGGGTTTTTTCCAGCCCACACATCCCGACTTAAACAACTCCTCCCCAGGAGCACTTTGCCTTGCCCAGTAAGAGAATAGGACCGTAAGAGAATGGGACCGTAAGAGAATAGACCGTAAGAGAATAGTACCATAAGAGAATAGGACCGTAAGACAATAGTACCACGGTACTAGTTCTCTTTGGGCTTAGTGCATCCGTGGAGCCGTTGTGAATTCTGGACCAAGAAGGGTTAAAATAAGAGAATGCAAAGGATCGTGACATGTATTTCATCACTGGCACCAGGGTAGTACCAGCAGCGCGCCTAGCCTTGCAAAAATTAATACATTCCACTGGATATTTCATGTACATTTCGTAATTAACGCCTTATCGGTATACTTCGCCCTATCGGTATATTTTGTTGAAAGGACTAGCATATTTATCAAACTAACGTTGATATTACAAAAGACTATAAGTACAATTTTTCAATCTAACTTGATCTTACAAAGCCTAATGTAACAATATTTATAAACTAACTGATATTACAAGCCTAATGTAACATATTTATAAATCTACGTTGTATTACAAAAGCCTAATGTAACAATATTTATCAAATCTAACGTTGATATTTACAAAAGCCTAATTAACAATATTGTAATCTAACGTTTATTAAAAGCTATGTACATATTATCAAATTAACGTGATATTACAAAAGCCTAATGTAACATATTGATCAATCTAACGTTGATTTACAAAGCTAAATGTAACATATTATCAAATCTAACGTTGATATTACAAAAGCCTAACGTTTCAATATATTGCTTCGAAAGATGATGAATGGGACAATGAAAATTGAAAGATCACCATTAAGTTAGAAATGCACTTATTTAAAATTCCTTGGTACAGTTTGGCCTCCCTGTCCGACCTACTTTTGGTTTCGTCTGCTTTCACAGCGAACGGTGATACATTTTTTTGCACCCCCAACGAATTATTCAAAGCCATTTCATCATTTCTGTAGACAGTCCTATTCGAAAGTGTAAAATACTATCTACGCGAACAAGAGTCAGGCAGATTCGTGCGAATTAATTTGCGCTCACGCGCCGCCACCGTCCTCAACGCCAGACTAAAGGGGGGGGGGGGGGGGGGGGGGGGGGGGGGGGGGGGGGGGGGGGGGGGGGGGGGGGGGGGGGGGGGGGGGGGGGGGGGGGGGGGGGGGGGGGGGGGGGGGGGGGGGGGGGGGGGGGGGGGGGGGGGGGGGGGGGGGGGGGGGGGGGGGGGGGGGGGGGGGGGGGGGGGGGGGGGGGGGGGGGGGGGGGGGGGGGGGGGGGGGGGGGGGGGGGGGGGGGGGGGGGGGGGGGGGGGGGGGGGGGGGGGGGGGGGGGGGGGGGGGGGGGGGGGGGGGGGGGGGGGGGGGGGGGGGGGGGGGGGGGGGGGGGGGGGGGGGGGGGGGGGGGGGGGGGGGGGGGGGGGGGGGGGGGGGGGGGGGGGGGGGGGGGGGGGGGGGGGGGGGGGGGGGGGGGGGGGGGGGGGGGGGGGGGGGGGGGGGGGGGGGGGGGGGGGGGGGGGGGGGGGGGGGGGGGGGGGGTCCTATTTCGATCAAATGTGCGCTAAAGAAAATATCTTTTTTGCTTTATTCTGTACGAACAAGTTTGTGATGTTTCTAAAAACGGAAGGAATGTACATAAAATATAAAGTTGTATGAATTAATTTTTGCATTGCTAAGCGCGCTGGCTGACCACCAGTGCCAGTGATGAGATACATGTAACAGACCCGGTTGCCAGTGCTAAGTGCTCCTGGGGAGGCGTTGTTAGTCGGGATGTGTAGGACGGAAAACACCTGCTTCCGTACCGATAGGGCTGAGTATAGCGATAGGGCGTTAACATACATTCCTTCCAGTTTACTTTTCATTACGTACACACTGATAATATTCCGATGTAATATGTTGAAACATTCAGCTTTACATATCGTAGATATTGTTGTGTGTGCCGTTTTCAACGAGATATACCGAGACGGCTCAGTGTACCGATAAGGCGTTAAAACCGCGTTCCCACTGTCGGAGTGAAAGTTGTGCGTGAAAGTTCTGAGTGATCGTGGAGCACTCAGGAGTGAAGCGACAAAGGGCCCTTTCACTCCAAAATAGTGGGAATGCATTTGGGTGATCGGTGTGAGTGATCTATTTGGGGAGCTGACCCAAGCATTTCCTGTGGGCCACGCTCGCCTCGCCTCGCCTCAGACTGTGGCTGGCAAGGCTCGCACGCAACCGAAAATTTTCCCGCGGTATGCAAATTGGACACGATGGATGCAGTAGGTGCCACTTGTGTTTAAACATGTTTGAACACAAATCGACCACGGAGTGATCTGACCGTGCACAATCATCAAGCTGGTAGGAGTGAAAGGGTCGGTAGTGGGAATGCTACAGGATTCATCGAGAACTTTAACGAATTTTGCCCAAAACACGATAACATCCGTCATTTCGATCATAGTGGGAAGGGGGGTGGTAACAGACGTGTTATTTACTAGTAAACGGAGAGGCTTTCGTGAATGGGGAGGGGACCGGGGTGAGAGCTGGGGAGGAGGGAGGGATGGAGAGATGGCGGCGAGAGTTGAAGGGATAAGCTGGTGAGCAAGGGAATAGATGCGGCAGCCAAGGTCTTTGGTGGCCTTATCTCGGAGACCCTGTAGCTGTGGCAGTTTACATACATAACATACTAGTTTTCAACGATAAAAGAAAAAAAAAAGGAAAAATTGTTTTATCGACGTCGTCTTATCTGTCTTCGTTCTGGCCACAAGAATCGGGGCACAACGGATGAAGCGAGTAAGAGAGAGAGAGAGAGAGAGAGAGAGAGAGTGTGTGTGTGTGTGTGTGTGTGTGTGTGGTGTGGGTGAGAGGAGCGAGCGAGAGAGAGAGAGAGAGGAGTAAGAGAGAGAGAGAGAGAGAGCATGTGGTTGGACCCAACTTGGGCTTTGTTGTTGTTGTTGTTGTTTCGTCGTTGTTGTTTTTGTTTATATTCTGGACGACAGACTGGCGGAGCTATGATTGTGGAAAGATTGTTTTCATCTTGTTGACAGGCAGCGGAGACATTGTACATTGATTGCAGGGCTTTCTGTGATGTGAAACAAGTTTGTATTGAGTGGGTAGTTGTGTTGTAATTCAGACCTTCAGTTATTTATTTACTTTATTGATCTGTTCTTTTCTTTGAAGATAAGATACACAGATACATATATATTTTCATGTAACCAAGATTGTTGCAGTCATAGACTGATACAATACTAGTAAAAAAAATGTAAGCTAGGTAAAACGCAGGCTAGGTAGGACCTCAGGACCTGGCCAGCTTATGGGTTTATATGCAGGCTTAAGACTTGTGCCATGATTACCATCGTATGCCCCATGTAGCGTTAATGCATATGGAATTCATTTCGAGCGAGGAGACGTCATCTAGCGAAACAAACTGAAACTTATACCTGCTTAGGTTTGGGGTCGGAGGTGAATCTTGGAATCCGGAATATGTTTCTTTAGATGGTGACTAGTCTGTCAGTTATTTATTGAGGCCGTGTTCACAGGTTGTCTTTAAAGTTCCGTTTCCGTTGCACAGTTTGGTTATCAACAAAAAAAAAACAACCTTTATATTCGTATTATTCATATTCATTTCTTTTGTCGCAGTTGACTTACCATGTGATACTGGGGCTGCTCTCCCCTTTGAGAGAGCGCCGCCGCAGTGCTGCACCGCCATTTTTTGGACGAAGACTTTAGAAAGGCAAGGAGGCTAATTGGCCTTCTAGGGGAGGGGCCTGATAAATCAACCTGTCTCTTTAATGTTTTTACTCCAAGGCAGCTGGGCGAAAGCCCTTTTCTTTACGATTTCAACTGCCGTAGGATCTTTAGCGTGTGCAGGCCAAAAGACGCACGGGTCCGACTCGTTTTTCATCCCTTTGCGAAGGACTAGACGTTCAGTTCGATTTTCCGGTCAAACTGAAGAGAAAAATCTAGGCCTCGATGGGAAAAGGACCTGGAACCACGAGTTTAGTTACTGGCAGGCAAACGTCTGAACCATTCTGCCACTGTTCTCCTTATATATCCCTTGTTAAATAGTGTGAAACTGGGATATTCCGATATGTTTTTGATGGTTGTGTGTTCTACAAGGTAGCTCCTGAACACATGAGGCTGGCGCCTAGGTATTCTAGGTAGGGCCTCAGGACCTGGCCAGCTCATAGGTATATGTGAAGGCTTAAGGCTTGTGCCACGGTCACCATACACGTGGCGTCTGTGACGTTAGTGCATATGGAATTCGTTCCGAGCGCGGAGACGTCATCTTGAGAGACTGAAACTGAGGCTGGAGTGAAAGAGGTAAATTCTTGGGATGGCGATTTTCGTCCTACTGCTGTTGCACGCGCGATGTATGGAGAAGATGCTGGTTTGTTCAGAAGATATTTATCGCGCTCGGACAGTTCAGTATGCGCTCCACCCAGCTTATCTAGTAAGTACGTGGCAAGAATCCTTGAACGTTTGCAAAAACCCTGTGTGCTAGCAATGGCGGTTGCAGTGGGGGAAAGATCTGGAGAAGAGTCCCTGTGAAACACTAAGCTGTTGTTGTTGTTGTTATTATTGTTGTTTAAGGCCCAGCCGACTGCGTACAGCCATATCAGGGCTATAACCGCTTCAAATCATACAAAACTTCAACAGGAAAAAAAAAAAAAAAGAAAATTAAGTACACATAATTATGAATGCATTCGCGCACACAATCTAAGGAGATGCCCCTGGCCTTGAATACTCCGTCCAATTTATCGCACAGGGGATTTAAAAAACACACCTGAATATAAATTTAAGCATACCAAATATATATATATATATAAACGGGCATAAATTATGTAAAATTGCTTCCGCATATCTCACCTCCGTAGAGCCAAAAATGCACTTAATACATGTACCCAGTTATCAATCCTAAGAAAAAGTACGTAAGACTTTATCGAACACATACGGGTGAATGGACCAGCAAGGCAGAAAACGATAGGAAGAAATGACAGAAAGCAAAGGAGCAAGGCAGAAACAAAGAGAGTGACAGAAAAGAGGAAATTTCTAGCACAGAATTTCCAGAAGGTGGGATACTATTTGTACTGAAAGAGCTTCCGGCATCCCCACCGGGGGGGGGGGGGGGGAAACTAAACTGGCGCCAGACAGATTGATTTGAGCATTAAAATGGGCAGAGAAAAGGCCAGAATTTTATGTTGTGGGCTGGGATTGAACTCGAGACATCGAATGTTGAATAGGCCTACACGGCTGTGTGAAAAGCCAGCCAGCGCGCGTAAAAAAAAACAAAGGAGAAAAGGAAGAAATCAGTGGCCTTCCTAAGGATGGAACTCACTCCCTTGTGTTATATGTATGACGCTCTGACCAACTACAGTCGACCCACTGCGCTAGGCGAAAAAGATTTTTTTATGTTTTGTTTTGTTCTTAATGTTTTGTGTTTTTTTATGTTTTGTTTTGTTCTTAATGTTTTGTGTTGTTTTTATGTTTTGTTTTGTTCTTAATGTTTTGTGTTGTTTTTATGTTTTGTTTTGTTCTTAATGTTTTGTGTTGTTTTTTATGCTTTGTTTGTTCTTAATGTTTTGTGTTGTTTTTTATGTTTTGTTTTGATCTTAATGTTTTGTGTTGTTTTTACGTTTTGTTTTGTTTTTAATGTTTTGTGTTGTTTTTATGTTTTGTTTTGTTTTTGATGTTTTGTGTTGTTTTTATGTTTTGTTTTGTTTTTGATGTTTTGTGTTGTTTTTATGTTTTGTTTTGTTTTTGATGTTTTGTGTTGTTTTTATGTTTTGTTTTGTTCTTAATGTTTTGTGTTGTTTTTGTTTTGTTTTGTTCTTAATGTTTTGTGTTGTTTTTATGTTTTGTTTTGTTCTTAATGTTTTGTGTTGTTTTTGTTTTGTTTTGTTCTTAATGTTTTGTGTTGTTTTTGTTTTGTTTTGTTCTTAATGTTTTGTGTTGTTTTTATGTTTTGTTTTGTTCTTAATGTTTTGTGTTGTTTTTATGTTTTGTTTTGTTCTTAATGTTTTGTGTTGTTTTTATGTTTTGTTTTGTTCTTAATGTTTTGTGTTGTTTTTTATGCTTTGTTTGTTCTTAATGTTTTGTGTTGTTTTTTATGTTTTGTTTTGATCTTAATGTTTTGTGTTGTTTTTACGTTTTGTTTGTTCTTAATGTTTTGTGTTGTTTTTATGTTTTGTTTGTTCTTAATGTTTGTGTTGTTTTTACGTTTTGTTTTGTTCTTAATGTTTTGTGTTGTTTTTATGTTTTGTTTTGTTTTTAATGTTTTGTGTTGTTTTTATGTTTTGTTTTGTTCTTAATGTTTTGTGTTGTTTTTGTTTTGTTTTGTTCTTAATGTTTTGTGTTGTTTTTTATGTTTTGTTTTGATCTTAATGTTTTGTGTTGTTTTTGTTTTGTTTTGTTCTTAATGTTTTGTGTTGTTTTTGTTTTGTTTTGTTCTTAATGTTTTGTGTTGTTTTTTATGTTTTGTTTTGTTCTTAATGTTTTGTGTTGTTTTTTATGTTTTGTTTTGATCTTAATGTTTTGTGTTGTTTTTGTTTTGTTTTGTTCTTAATGTTTTGTGTTGTTTTTGTTTTGTTTTGTTCTTAATGTTTTGTGTTGTTTTTATGTTTTGTTTTGTTCTTAATGTTTTGTGTTGTTTTTTATGTTTTGTTTTGTTCTTAATGTTTTGTGTTGTTTTTATGTTTTGTTTTGATCTTAATGTTTTGTGTTGTTTTTGTTTTGTTTTGTTCTTAATGTTTTGTGTTGTTTTTGTTTTGTTTTGTTCTTAATGTTTTGTGTTGTTTTTATGTTTTGTTTTGTTCTTAATGTTTTGTGTTGTTTTTTACTTTTTGTTTTGATCTTAATGTTTTGTGTTGTTTTTGTTTTGTTTTGTTCTTAATGTTTTGTGTTGTTTTTTTGTTTTGTTCTTAATGTTTTGTGTTGTTTTTACGTTTTGTTTTGTTTTTAATGTTTTGTGTTGTTTTTATGTTTTGTTTTTATCTTAATGTTTTGTGTTTTTTATGTTTTGTTTTGTTTTTGATGTTTTGTGTTGTTTTTATGCTTTGTTTAGTTCTTAATGTTTTGTGTTGTTTTATGTTTTGTTTTGTTTTTAATGTTTTGTGTTGTTTTTATGCTTTGTTTAGTTCTTAATGTTTTGTGTTGTTTTTAATGTTTTGTTTTGTTTTTAATGTTTTGTGTTGTTTTTATGCTTTGTTTAGTTCTTAATGTTTTGTGTTGTTTTTAATGTTTTGTGTTGAGAATTTTTTTTTTTTTTATGTTTTGCGTTATTGTTCTTGTTCTTGTTCTTGTTAGTTTAAAGCCCAGCCGACTGCGGAGAGCTATATCAGGACTACAACCGCTTCAAAAAGTACAAAAGTTCACGTACATCCGAGAAAAAAATTCAGAACTTTGGGGGGGGGGGGAGGGAGTGGGGGGGAGTAGGAGGGGTGGGTGGAGAGAGAGAATGAATTTCACGTTAATGACGGCCATATCCCACTGCGGTCTTTGTGACGGCTGATGAGGTGACGATGCTGTGTGTGGACGGATGTCGTCCATTACTGGTGACAGTACCTGACACAATGTGTCATTACATTGGCGGCATCCAGGTCTGTGGGGAACAGAGACATTGGCATGATCAGTGCATTCACAACTTTTCCAATTTCCATTTGAAATGGGGAGTGGATGGCGGGTGGGCGAGGTAGAGGCCAGGGCGAGATTGTTTCATGTCGGCTGGTGGTGGTTGTGGTGGTGGTGGTGGTGGTGGTGGGGTGTGTGTGTGTGTGTGTGTGTGTGTGTGTGTGTGTGTGTGTGTGTGTGTGTGTGTGTGTACGCGCGCGCGCAGGCGTGTGTATTGTGTGAGTGTGTGTGCGTGTGTGTGTGTCTGTGTATGTGTGCGCGTGTATGTGTGTGTTCCCTTGACTTTCTTTGTCTGTCTGTCTGTCTGTCTGTCTGTCTGTGCTCAGTTTGTGTGTCTGTATTTCTGTGCCCGTATATGTCAGTGTTTCTGTCTGTCTCTCAGGTTTTCTTTTGTTTTGTTTTTTGTTTTTGTTTTGTTTGGGTTTTGTTTTGTTTTGGTTGGTTGGTTGTTTGTTTGTTTGTTTGTTTGTTTTTGTTGTCGTCGTTTTTGTCTCCGGCTGTCCTTCCATGGTTCTCAAACGACAGCGAAATAATGTTTCTCTGTAAAAAAAATTTACGTACCACCGCGTCTTATGTTATTGATTAATTAATGTGTTTCTTTTGTATTCTTTCTTCTTTTCTTAAGTTCTAGGCAGGTATATGTAGAGTAGCAACGACAAGTGTGCAAAGTGGCTTTCAACGTGAACTTTCGCCTTTGGAAAATAAAAGTATTGTTTTCATTTGTCATTGACGGTGTTATTGCCATTCTCTCGCTGTCTCTCTGTCTCTGTCGTTCTGTGTCTGTGTCTCTGTCTGTGTCTCTGTCTCTCTCTCAGTATCTCTGTCTCTCTGTTTCTCTTTGTGTGTTTTCTGTCTCTGTCTGTCTGTCTGTCTCTCTGACTGTCTGTCTCTCTGTCTCTCTCTCTCTGTCTCTGTCTCTTTGTCTGTATGTCTGTCTCTGTTTCTTGTCTCTGTCTCTGACTGTCTGTCTTTCTCTCTCTTTCTGTCTCTCTCATTGTCTCTCTGTCTGTCTGTCTGTCTGTTTTTCTGTTTTTCTGTCTGTTTCTGTCTGTGTCTCTGTCTGTGTCTCTGTCTGTGTCTGTATCTCTGTCTGTCTGTCTGTCTGTCTGTCTGTCTGTCTCTCTCTCTCTCTCTCTCCTCTCTCTCTCCTCTCTCTCTCTCTCTCTCCTCTTTCCGTTCGTGAGTAATTAAGTCTTTCAAAACATTGCGGTGAACCGCCTGTATTTAAATTCATCTCATTAAAGATGTCTTCACCTGCTATTGATGTTGTTCGAATTTTTTTCTTTATATTTCAGCGTGTGCATTCAGAGATACAGCAAAAACAACTTCAGATTGTGTGTTAGAATCGTTGAATCCCTGCATCTGCTAGTGTATCTGTGCAAGTCATTTCTGTTTGTGTGTGTGTGCATGATTTTAGCCTAGTCATGCTGTTGTTGATGGATATGTGAGTTGTGTAATGCCTGCAAAACCCCGTGATGAGGGGCCCTAGGGTGTAGATATGAATACACATTATCTGTATTCCAGGTTCTCTCTTTCTCTCTCTGTTTCTGTTTGTCTGTCTGTCTGTCTCTCTGTCTCTGTCTCATTCTCTCTCTGTTTGTCTGTCTGTCTGTCTGTCTCATTGTCTGTCTGTCTGTCTCTGCATCTCTCTCTCTCTGTGTGTCTCTGTCGGTCTCTGTCTCTGTCTCTCTCTTTTTTTCTTTCTCACTTTTTCTTCTCTCTTTCTCTCTCCTTCTTTCTCTCTCTCTCTCTCTCTCTCTCTCTCCTTCTGTGTCTCTGTCCTCTTGTCTCTCTCTCTCTTCTTTCTTTCTTTTTTTTCTTTTTTTTTTCTTTCTATTTCTCTCTGTCTCTGTCTCTCTCTCTCTGTTTCTATCTCTCTCTGTTTCTATCTATCTCTCTCTCTCTCTCTCTCTCTCTCTCTCTCTCTCTCTCTATCTCTCTCTCTTTCTCTCTTTCTTCTTCTTCTTCTTCTTCTTCTTCTTCTCCTTCTCCTTCTTCATCTTGTTCTTCTGCTTCTGCTTCTTCTTGTTTTTCTTCTTCTTTTTCTTTTTCTTTCTTTTTCGTTCTGTTTGTCACTGTTATTGCTAGTTCCTATTGACAGTGATAATGGCATTGTGATATGTATCATTGTCGTCATCATCATCATGAAGTGTGTCACTGCCATCATGACCTTCACCCACTTTGAACTGTACAGCTCTTCCCGTCTGTATGTCTGTGTACTGTTTCAATCAATCTCCGATAAAAAAAAAAAAAAACAACAAAAACAGGCATATAAAATTTCATCTTTGAAGGTGAACGAAAGAAAGGAAAACGATCAAAAGAAAGGAAGGGAAAAAGCCAAGATGGTCAAACTATCTTATCATCCCTTTTTGTGCAAAACACACACACACGCGTGCGCACACGCACACGCACAGAAGAGAGAGAGAGAGAGAGAGAGAAAACACACACACACACACACACACACACGCGCACACACACACACACACGCCACGCACGCACGCACACACACAAAATCCACATTTTGTACATGTCAAGGTCACCATGACCTTGAAAAAGCTTTAGCTGGAATAAAAAAAAACTTGTGCATCGAGGACAGTGGTGAACTGTCGCAACAGTGAAAGCAGATTTTAACAATCGTCAAAAGTTCCTAAGATTTGATGTTTACACTCCTGCCTCAAATATTGCTGAATTGGATATTGTTTTGGTTAATGTGACCTTTGTCTTGGACCTTTAGCATCTAACCCTATGCAGATATGATTATCAACAGCACAGCTTTGACGCAAATTTGGTGACAACCCATCCATAAAGAACTGAAAAAAAAAATTCTTGTTGGCTTATTTTTTTTTCCAGTGACAGTCGCCTGATTTATACACACACACTTACACACGCACATGCACACACGCACACACATACACCACGTGCATACTATACACGCAGCTTGTACACATGCATGCTTAATACACACACACACACACACACACACACACACACACAAACACACACACACACACACACACACACACACACACACACACACACACACACACACACACACACACACCTCTATCTAGTCGATATAAAAGAGTCTCCTTTGTTTTGTACAAAAGGAAAGAGGGAAGTTGAAAATGTATAGGAGATAAAGGGAACAGAAAACAGGAATGAAGAGGGAACAAAGAAAAAGGAAAGTGAAAAAAAAAAAAAAAAAAAAACGAAGAAAACAAAGCGGTGAAAGAAAGAAGAGATGACAACAACGAGATGACGACGATGATGACAACGACGACTATGATGTTGGTGATGCTAGTGTCAATGAAAACAAAACAAAACAAAACAAAACAAAAACGAGAGTATGAGGACGATAATTTTGAAGAGGGAAAAGCAGACCGATTGATTGAAACTTTAATGGGTTAAGGATTAAGCAAAGGAAGGCTTTTTTTTCTCCTTTTCCCGATCCATCTATAAACTAACGACAAGCTGTAAAATGTTGTAAAAAAAAAGAGACAGCGACAATGACAGTGGTACTATATTTTTCAATAGCAAAAGGCACTAGCTAAAAGCCACTTTTCAAACATTGTTAATCAACATACCTCTCTAGAACACTGAAAAAAAATCAGTGATAGGACATAACACGCAAGGAAATCTAAGATCAACAGCATTCGCTTTCGTGTGGTGTTCGTGTGTGTTGTGTGTGTGTGTGTGTGTGTGTGTGTGTGTGTGTGTGTGTGTGTGTGTGTGTGTGTGTGTGTGTGTGTGTGTGTGTGTGTGTGTGTGTGTGTGTGTGTGTGTGTGTGTTTGTTTATGAAAGACAGATAAAGAAAGAGTTGTGGAGAAAAGGAGAGAGAAAGGCAGGGAGGGAGATAGAGACAGACAGACAGACAGACAGAAAAAGTGAGAGAAAGACAGAGGGAAAGAGAGAGTGGAGAGAGGGGGGAAGAATGAGAGGGAAGAGAGGGAGATGGAGGGAAAGAAAGAGAGAGAAAAAGAGAGGAAGCAATAGGGAGACAGAGAGAGAGAGAAGAGAGAGAGAGAGAGAGTGAAACAGAGACAGAAAGACAGAGAAACAGCAAAAACCACGGAAAAAATGACTTCACTCCTAAAAGAAATAAGAGAAACTTACAAAAGACTGCCTACTTGGCCCCGTACTTTTCGACAGTAATCCGCTCTACTGTGGAGCTAAAGACTCGCTATACTAATACAAGAAGACCAACATTCTAACGGCAGCCCCCCCCCCCCCCCCCCATGAACGACTGACCATCACAAGAGACCCCAACCTGAATTATCGGCACCTCAGGCATACAAGCAGTGGAAGAAACCGAAACCAAGAGGAAGTCTGTACATTTGTCGTGTCTTGACTATTCTGTACATTTGTCTTGTCTTGACTATTCTGTACATTTGTCGTGTCTTGACTATTCTGTGCATTTGTCTTGTCTTGACTATTCTGTACATTTGTCGTTGTCTTGACTATTCTGTACATTTGTCTTGTCTTGACTATTCTGTACATTTGTCTTGTCTTGACTATTCTGTGCATTTGTCTTGTCTTGACTATTCTGTACATTTGTCTTGTCTTGACTATTCTGTACATTTGTCTTGTCTTGACTATTCTGTACATTTGTCTTGACTATTATGTACATTTGTCGTGTCTTGACTATTCTGTACATTTGTCTTGTCTTGACTATTCTGTACATTTGTCTTGTCTTGACTATTCTGTACATTTGTCTTGTCTTGACTATTCTGTACATTTGTCTTGTCTTGACTATTCTGTACATTTGTCTTGTCTTGACTATTCTGTACATTTGTCTTGTCTTGACTATTCTGTACATTTGTCTTGTCTTGACTATTCTGTACATTTGTCTTGACTATTCTGTACATTTGTCTTGTCTTGACTATTCTGTACATTTGTCTTGTCTTGACTATTCTTCTTGTTCTTGACTATTCTGTACATTTGTCTTGTCTTGACTATTCTGTACATTTGTCTTGTCTTGACTATTCTGTACATTTGTCTTGTCTTGACTATTCTGTACATTTGTCTTGTCTTGACTATTCACCACCACCACCCCTCTCCTGCTGACCCTCCACCGCTGTTCCCAAGTTGGCAGCATGTTTTTAAAGTAAACGTGAAAGGTGGCGGAAAACGCCGGTGCTGTCGCTTGCCCGGGGTTATTTTGGGTTCTTTTTGAGAAACGCAAACAACTTGCTGTGACCGTGACCCTAGCTGGAGTTAGCATCCCGCCTACACCTCGACCGACCGACCAACCAGCAGACAGCGTGTGTTTGGGACCCGTATAGAACGTAGAAAGAAGCTACGTACGCTCTATATGTTTGGACTGTGTCTCTCTCTGTCTGTCTCTGTCTCTGTATCTGTCGCTGTCTCTCTCTTCTCTCTTTGTCTCTGTCTGTCTGTCTGTCTCTCTTTCTTTCTCTGTCCCCTCTCTCTTTCTTTCTTTCTTTCTCTCTCTCTTCCTCTCTCAGCCCCTTTCTCTCACTCTCTCTCTCAATGTGTTTGTCTGTCTCTCTCTCTCTCTGCCTGTTGTCTCTCTGTCTCTCTGTCCCTCTGTCTGTCTGTCTCTCTCTCTCGCTCTCTCTCTTACTCTCTGTTTGTCTCTCTCTCTCTCTGCCTGTTCTCTCTCTCTCTCTCTCTCTCTCTCTCTCTCTCTCTCTCTCTCTTTCTTTCCCTCTGTATTTAATTTGTTGAAAAGGGAGATTGAAAACTACCGGCAAAAAGGGAGATTGAAAACTACCGGCAAAAAGGGAGATTGAAAACTACCGGCAGAATGCAACTTATTCAAAGTGAAGAGAAAGGAAAGCTGTTAAGAATGAATGGTTTGGCCTTTTCTGTTTCAATGTCCCACTCACACACACATACATTGTATATGTTTGTTTGTTTGTTTGTTTGTTTGTTTGTTTGTTTGTTTTTCCATGTGAGAAGAATCAATGGCATCAAGCAGGTCAGGCTTAATGAGGTTGTGTCTTTGACTCTTGTCTGTCTGTGTCAGTGGGTCGATCTTATCTCTGGTCGATCTGTCTGTTGAGTGTCTGTGTTTGGTTCTGTGTCGTTTGCTCTGTGTTTGGTTCTGTGTCGTTTGCATGTTTGATGAACTCTCTGTCTCTGTCTGTCTGTCTGTCTGTGTCTGTGTGTCTCTGTCTGTCTGTCTGTCTCTCTCTCTCTCTCTCTCTCTGTCTGTCTGTCTCTCTTATTCAAATTCCCTCCTTTTTTTATTAGAAAAGGGGAAATGTTTTATACGACCGGAGATTGTGTGTGTGTGTGTGTGTGTGTGTGTGTGTGTGTGTGTGTGTGTGTGTGTGTGTGTGTGTGTGTGTGTGTTTGTGTGTGTGTGTGTGTTTGTGTGTATATATGTTTACGTCACTGTGTATGTGTGCGTGTGTGTGTGTGTGCAGTGTAGTGTAGCGCGTTCGTGTTTGTGTGTGTATCCGTGTGTGTGTGGTGTGTGTGTGTATGTGTGTGTGGAGAGAGAGAGAGAGAGAGGGTGGAGGGAGGATGACGGTTTGGGTCACGTGTCACACACCTTCCATTCCTGTCACACACACACACACACACACACACACACACACACACACACACACACACACACA
>JAPXFY010000017.1:60968842-60978842 GCA_030674185.1 Monoplex corrugatus
TTTCTTTCTTTCTTTCTCTGTTTCTTTCTTTCTTACTTTCTTTCTCTCTCTGTTTCTTTCTTCCGATTCTTTCTTTCTCTCTCTGTTTCTTTCTTTCTTTCTCTCTCTGTTTCTTTCTTTCTTTCTCTCTCTGTTTCTTTCTTTCTTTTTCTCTCTCTGTTTTTCTTTCTTTCTTTTTTTCTTTCTTTCTCTCTCTCTGTTTCTTTCTTTCTCTTTCTCTCTCTGTTTCTTTTTTTTTTTCTTTCTCTCTCTGTTTCTTTCTTTTTTTTCTTTCTTTTCTCTCTCTGTTTCTTTCTTTCTTTCTCTCTCTTCTGTTTCTTTCTTTCTTTCTTTCTCTGTTTCTTTCTTTCTTTCTCTCTCTGTTTTCTTTCTTTCTTTCTTCTCTGTTTCTTTCTTTCTTCTTTCTTTTTCTTCTCTCTTTTTTTCTTCCTCTTTCTTCTCTCTGTCTTTCTGTTCTCTCTTTCTTTCTCTCTCTTTTCTTTCTTTCTGTCTTCTCTGTTCTCTTCTGTTTCTTTTCTTCTCTTGTCCTCTCGTCTTCTCTTCTTCTCTCTCTCTGTTCTTTCTTCTTGTTTCTTCTCTCTCTCTTTTCTTCTTCTCTTCTTCTCTCTCTTCTCTTCTCTCTCTTCTCTTCTTCTCTCTCTGTTCTTCTTCTCTCTCTCTGTTCTTCTTCTCTCTGTCTCTTGTCTTCTGCTTCTGTCTTTTCTGTCTCTCTCTTCTTTCTTCTTCTTCTATCTACTGTTCTTCTCTTTCTTCTCTCTCCTTCTCTTTCTCCTTTCTTTCTCTCTCTGTTCTCTCTCTTCCTTTCCTCTCTCTTCTTCTTTCTCTCTCTTTTTCTCTCTCTCTTCTCTTTCCTTCCTCTCTTCTTTCTCTCTCTCTCTCTTCTCTTCTCTATTCTACCTTCTCTCCTCTCCCCTCTCTCTCTTCTCTTTTTTTTCTCTCTCCGTTAATCATGATCAAGCACGTACACATGTTACGCATAGCACTGGAGCGTGACTGTGAGTCAGCCTCGTTAACGATGCACAGTGCTGTACATGCTTTGTACAGTTCCTGGTAATGCAGTCGTAATGACTAAAGTGCACAGGAACAGATGACTGTTGCTGGTGACAAGGTGGTTGGGCGGTGGGATGCACGCGAGTATTTGCTGGTGTACCTGTTGTGTGGTGGGTGTGGTGAAGTGAAGCACAAGTTGGGTTGTTGTTGTATCCGGCTGTGTTAGTGGTGGTGGTGATGGTGGTGGTGGTGGTGAGGTAATGTAGTTGTATCCGGCTGTGTTAGTGGTGGTGGGAGTGGTGGTGGTGGTGGTGAGGTAACGTAGTTGTATCCGGCTGTGTTAGTGGTGGTGGTGGTGGTGGTGAGGTAATGTAGTTGTATCCGGCTGTTTTAGTGGTGGTGGTGGTGGTGGTGGTGGTGAGCTAATGTAGTTGTGTCCGGCTGTTAGTGGTGGTGGTGGTGGTGGTGGTGGTGAGGTAATGTAGTTGTATCCGGCTGTGTTAGTGATGGTGGTGGTGGTGGTGGTGAGGTGGTGTAGTTGTATCCGGCTGTGTTAGTGGTGGTGGTGAGGTGGTGTAGTTGTATCCGGCTGTGTTAGTGGTGGTGGTGGTGGTGGTGGTGGTGAGGTAGTGTAGTTTGGTACAGTTTGGCCTCCCTCTTTCGAACTACTTTTGATTTCGTCTGCTTTTACAGTGGGTGGTGATACATTTTTCTGCACTCCCACCAAATTATTTGCAGCCATTTCATCATTTCGGTAGACAGTCCTTTCTTTCTTACTTATTTTCTTTCTTACTTACTTTTTTCTTTTTTCTTACATACTTTCTTTCATACTTTCTTTCTTTTTTAATTTTGTTCTCTGTCTACATGATCAGGGCCGTTTCTGGCGATGACTGTGGCAGTGACTGCTGAGCGCCATTCTCCTCCGTTTATAGATGACACAGTGCTGCACAGATATTTGTTTAACATTGCCTGGTAACACGGTTTGCTGGTGACATGGTTTGCTGGTGACGGTTTGCTGGTGACATGGTTTGCTAGTGACATGGTTTGCTGGTGACATGGTTTGCTGGTGACATGGTTTGCTGGTGACATGGTTTGCTGGTGACATGGTTTGCTGGTGACATGGTTTGCTGGTGACATGGTTTGCTGGTGACATGGTTTGCTGGTGACATGGTTTGCTGGTGACATGGTTTGCTGGTGACATGGTTTGCTGGTGACATGGTTTGCTGGTGACATGGTTTGCTAGAAGACTTTTCAGGCCTGGTATCTCCTGGCTGTAAAGCCTTTAAGGTTTTCCGAAAGGGTTACACCACAGTTAGTTTATTGCCTGTGAGCGCATAGCGGGGGTGGGGGAGGGGTAGTTGGAGGGGGGCAGGATTTCAAGGAGCCCTTATCCGCCTGAAGGCACCGACATAGAACATAAAAGTAGGGTATGTTTTAGGTGTGGCCTTGTCAGGTACCACCCCAGCCCCCCCCCCCCCCCCCCCTCCCCCCCCCCTCCCTGTTCTGGCAGAAACCATTGCCAGTTGGTCCGGTGTACCACGCGAAATTTACCCCTCGCGGAATTATACTCCGGAGTAGAAATCGCGTGTGCCAATTTGTAACAGGGAGGATTAAAAACGGCGTACGAGAAATTTACTCCCTTCACCAAGCCGAATTTACTCCCTCCACGAATAAGTTGGCCCGCAGAATTTTACTGGGAGTAAAATTGCGCTTATGCCAAATTTTTCTCCCAACCCCCCCCCCCCCCCCCACTCATCCATCCTTTTTTCTCTTTTTTTTTCTTTTTTTTTGGGGGGGGGGGGGGGGTTCGGGTGTCTCTGAGCATTCCAGGTGTGTATTTAATACAACAAGACAAGACAGGCGCAAATTTTCGGCCAAAGTGAATGTAAGATCACAAACAAACACCAAATACAAAATTAGGAGAAAAAGACTGAAACTTCTCTGCTACTTCCTAATTTTGTATTGGGTGTTTGTTTGTGATCTTACATTCACGCTTGACAAAGGCCTGTTGGCCGAAAATTTTGCGCCTGTCTTGTCTTGTATTAAATACGCGTTCTAATTCTATTTTCGTGTTTTTCTGGTTCCTGTTTGCTTGAACGCGGGCAGTCGCACTTGTTTTGGATTCTAGGGGGTGTGTTAATAACATATAGTATAGTTTCATGCAATGGAGTCGTATTGAACGAGATCGGCTTGCTGGCTGACTCGGGGCGTGACGGCACGTTCTGTCGGAATGGAAGGGGAGTAAAATCTCGCATGGGAAAAATTCTGGCGTGTGTGCGGGGAGTACTTTTATCGTGAAGGGAGTAAAAACCGCGTACGTGGTTTTGTTGTTGTTGTTGTTGTTGTTATGTGTTTTTTGTGTGTGTTTTTTTGTTTTTGTTTTGGTTTGGGGTTGTTTTTTTTTTACTCCGGAGTAAATTTGACTTGGGGTGTAAATTCCGCGTGTTACACCGGGACTGCATAATCGTCCAGGTAAGTCTGGTTTACTTCTCTGATAGCCTCCAAGGCTGAAGGCCTGAAGGCCGACCGCTCTGTGCCACCTGAGGTTGGCCGGGTTGCCAATGGTCGCCTGTTAACGCCTTATCGGTACACTTAGCCCTATCGGTATATTTAACCCTTTGACTCCTGCACCCTGTCGATTCCCATGCTAATGGTTGTGGGTTCGAATCCCGGTGTGCGCTACATCAAAACTGGCCATCTCACTGTCCCATCTTAACATCATTGTTGTTCTGGTGGTGTCGGTGTAGGATTAGATAAGTCCCCCTTCCCCCACTTCCCTGGGATGGTTATCCTTGTCGGCCATATCACCTGAGGTGGGTGTCGACGTAAAAACTGAACCAAACCAACCAACCCTGTCGACCAGCATATGCACTGTCAACCATGCTAGCAAAGCAAAAACTTAACCCTTTTGATTCCTTTGCCCTATCTACCGGCTTCCTGGTGGATAGAGTGAGGGAATCAGAGGATTAAGTTTTTGCAGTTGGTTGACAAGGTGCGGTAGTCAAAGGGTTAACTGAACACTACACACACACACAATATATACGGAATATAAAGCTGAGCGTTTCAACATATTGCTTCGGAAGATTATAGACGTTTACGTATTGAAAAATAAAAGGTCACGATTAAGTTATAAATGCACATTTTGAAAATTCCTTGGTACAATTTGGCTTTCTTGTCCCGACCTACTTTTGGTTTCGTCTGCTCTCTGGTAGGAATGCCGAGGGCTCTTTTAGTGCTGGAAGTGTCCTCTTTTTTGTCACTCTCTTTGTTTCTTTCTTCCTCCTTTGCTTTCTTTCATTTCTTCCGGTCATTTTCTGCCTCGCTGGTCCATTTACCTGTTTGCGTTCGATAAAGTCTTGCCTACTTTCTCTTAGGATTGATAACTGGGTACATGTGTTAAGTGCATTTTTTGGCTATAGGCAAATGAGCTATGTGGAAGCAATTTTAGATAACTTAGTTCCGTTTTTATGTATCTTTTAGTGTCCTTAGTTATGTTTAAATTTGTGTTCAGGTCTGTTTTTTTTTTAATCCCCTATGTGATAAATTGGACGGAGTGGTCAGCGCCAGGGGCATCTCTGTTGATTATGTGGACAGATGCATTGATATGTATACTTAATTTTCTTTTCCTTGTTTTTCTGTTGAAGTATTTTGAAACACTTATAGCCCTGATATGGATCTACGCAGTTAGCTGGGTTGTAAACAGAAATAACAGTAACAGTAACTGTCGTCTGTTATAACGCCTTATAGGTATATTTCGTTGAAAACAGCATACTCAATATCTACGAAATCTAAAGCTTAACGTTTCAATCCATTGCTTTGGAAAATTATAATGTTTACAGAATGAAAAATGAAAAGTCACGATTAAGTTATAAATGCATTTTTTTGAAAACTCCTTGGTACAGTTTGGCCTCCCTATTTCGAAGTACTTTTGACTTCGTCTGCTTTTACAGTGGACGGTGATGCATTTTTCTGCACCCCCACCAAATTATTTGCAGCCATTTCATCATTTCGGTAGACAGTCCTACGTATTTCAATCTAATGTGCACTAAAGAAAACTTCCTCTTAATTCATGCTGTATGGATAAGTTTATGTTGTTTCTAAACCGGAAGGAATGAACGTGAAGTATCAAGCGGAATGTATTCATTTCTGCATGACTTTGCACCATGGCCATGGCTGACCACCGGTGCCAGTGATGAAAGACAAGTAACATATCCGGTTTGTGTTCTTCTTCCTTAGACTTTCTTGTCAAGAATTCACACATGTGGCTCCAGGAATGCATGGGGCCAACGCTAAGTGCTCCTGGGAGGAGGAGTTTTTTTTTATATTTTAGGATCATTCCACTCAGGAAAGTCACATTTGTGCTCACCTTTTTTTGTTTTTGTTGTTGTTTTTTTGTCCCATTTTTTACGCCACATCAATGTCCACAGAAGCTGGAACAGTTTTTTACAATGCGACCATGATGATGTCGATGACGATGATAATCGTGATAAATGCTATGGAGTTCCATATAGGATTGAGACTGCGTGACAGGGCTGTTCTCTATGCTTACTATCATAATATATCCTGGCGTCAACCAGGCCCGAGAGAAACAGACACTTGCGGTGCTGGTGAAGATTTTTCAACATCACCATCAGTGACGCTTCCGTGAAATGGATGAGACTCGAATGTGTGGTCCCAGTCTTCCCAACGAGCCCATAGAACGCTCAACTCTGGGTAGGAGCAGGTTAGAGCCGAAAAATCCCACAATGATTTTTGAAGGGACTGATGGGGAATCGAACCCACAACCTTCCAGTCGGTAGTCCGTTGCGCTAACCACTACACCACGGCGACTGGTCTCCTGGGGGGGGGGGGGGGAGTTATTAGTCAGGATGTGTGGGCGGGAAAACGCCAGCTTCCATACCGATACTGCTGAGTGTACCGATAAGTCGCCCCACTACCAAGCTAGGAATAGCCTTTCGCAGGGCAGGTCACTTGTGGTGAGATGTTGTATCTGTGGTTGGGGTAGAAATGGCTGTCATCATGATATTGATAGTGGTCTTCATCGCGTGTTTGTGTGTGGGGAGAAAAGTCTATAAAACAGTAAGGACTTCACACGTGGGCTTTTATTTTTTCCCTTCTGTTTTTGTTCATTTTTATCAAGATACAAAGACAAACGATATTAGCAAAGCTGTATTATTTGTATCAAACATCTAAAGTTTAAAGCACATGTAAGACTATGACATCTTCACAACAAAGGGCCTGTGTGCATGAAGCACAGTCACAGTCAACAGTGTGTAAGATAAATGTATAAACATACACGGGTAGGTCGTAGAGAAAACTTGCATAGATATCGTACACAGCCCCCGTGGGGATACCGGGGCTCCTCGGTATGAATAATGGAGACCTTCTGGAAATTCTGTGCTAGAAATTTCTTCTCTTTTGTGCTAGAAATTTCCTTTTTTTCTGTCACTCTTTGTATCTGCTTTGCTCCTCACGTGAAGGGATCTTAGATAACCAGTCCATCAGAAATAACCAGTGCACGAGGAACTACTAACTGGTGAACGGCATCATGAAATTGTATGTATGTATATCTTTAGATTTAAATGCTTTGTACAGAAACAGAACTAAGCTACGCACAACACCAGTTGCATTTGATGACATCATTATACAAACAGTTTAGATAATGAGAATTGCTTGGCGCAGTCTGGTCGAATAACTTTTCTCTCCAACATTTTGGAGTGCTTTGCAATAAAGTACGAAGTGAATGCGCTTCTTTTTTGTATGTGTGTATGTGTGTGTGTGCGTGTGTGTGTGTGTGTATGTATGTGTGTGTGTGTGTGTGTGTGTGCGTGTGTGTGTGTGTGTGTGTGTGTGTGTGTGTGTGTGTGTACATTCATACGTATGTACATATATACATATACATATATGTATGTATATATATATATATACATATTATATATATATATATATATATATATATATATATATATATATGTGTGTGTGTGTGTGTGTGTGTGTGTGTGTGTGTGTGTGTGTGTACGTCATATATACATCATATATATATATGTGTGTGTGTGTGTGTGTGTGTGTGTGTGTGTGTGTGTGTGTGTGTGTGTGGAGTGTGTGTATGTGTGAGTGTGTGTGTGTTTTATACTTCATATATACTCATATACATACATACATACATAATATATATATAATATATATTGTGTGTGTGTGTGTGCGCGGCGCGCGCGGTGTGTGTGTGTGTGTTGTGTGTGTGAGAGAGAGAGACAGACAGAGACAGAGACAGACGCAGAAAAAGAGAGCTAGACAGAGCTGAGGAAATATACACAGAGACACAGACAGACAGACAGACAGAACAGAACAAAACAGATAAAACCATGGCACTACCCCCAGAATGTTACGTCCTGTACTAGCTGGCACCATGGGAAAATAGTGATGATCTTGCACAACCAGCATGTTCACGTACTGTGCAAGCCTGCCCTAACATGTGCATGGTTACACACAGGTGCATGCACACGTGAAGGCTCTGCGTGTGTGTGTGTGTTGTGTGTGTGTGTGTGTGTTGTGTGTGTGTGTGTGTGTGTGTGTGTATGTGTGTATGTGTGGTGTGTGTGTTGTGTGTGTGTGTGTGTGTGTGTGTGTGTGTGTTGTGTGTGTGTGTGTGTGTGTGTGTGTGTGTGTGTGTATGTGTAGTTGTGTGTGGGACGAACGCTGTTTCGTGTATTTATATCCGTACACATGAACAAATCTGCTCAGCGCGGGTGCATGCACACATACATGCATACGTACGTACGTACATACATACATACATGTACGTACGTACATACGTACGTATGTACGTACATACACACATGCATGCATACGCACGTACGTACATACATGCATACGTACATACATATGTACGTACGCACGCACTACATCCATCCATCCATCCACATACATACATACATACATACATACATACATACATACATACATACATACATAACATAGATACATACATACACACACAACTCACACACACACACACGCACGCACGCACGCACGCACGTACACATACTAAATGACACACACACACACACAATGCACGCACACAAAGACGAAATAACACGCCTACACACACACAAACCCATATCTACATACACTACATCATAACTCCGATGCCTACACGCACGCGCACACACACACGTACACACACATACATACACAAATACAAAATAGCACTCATACCTGCACACAGGACACACACACACACGCACACACACGCGCCACACACACACACACACACACACACACACACACACACACACACACACACAATACACACACAGAGATATAGATAGCACAGATACTTAGACGCAGACAAAATAACACGTATACCCCCCCCCACACCCACACACACACACACACACATCCTCTCACACATGGACATACAAAAAACAAATTAACACACATACCTACATACATACACAAGTACAAAATAACACACTTTCCTAAACACTAACATACACAGACACACACAGACACACAGAGACACACACAACACACACACACACACACACACACACACACACACACACACAACACATACACACATGCATACACGCATACACACGCAATTACAAAATAGCACACATACCTACACGCGCACACACATACAAAATAACACATATACTTGCACACACACACACACACACACACACACACACACACACACATACATACACACACACATAATACACACACGCACATACAACACACAACACACACACACACACACACACACACACACACACACACACACACACACACACACCACACACACACACTCACGCTCATATACACAAATAACATGCATACCAAACGGCCATCGCAAGGCATTTCATGATGCCACATGATCGGCACATAAACACATCTGCATTGCTGTGTTCGTGTGTGATGGAGTGTGTGTGTGTGTGTGTGTGTGTGTGTGTGTGTGTGTGTGTGTGTGTGTGTGTGTGTGTGTGTGCATGAGTGCGCGCGCGCGCGCGCATCCTTGCTGGTGGGTATGTCGGTTTGCCTATCTGTCAAGATTGTTCCTCTCTCTCTCTCTCTCTCTCTCTTCTTCTCTCTCTCTCTCTCTCTCTCTCTCTCTCTCTCTCTCTCTCTCTTCTCTCTTTCTCTCTCTCTTTATCTCTCTCTTTCTTTCTCTCTCTCTCTCTCTCTCTCTCTCCTTTCTCTCTCTCTCTCTGTCTCTTCTGTCTGTCTGCTTCTCTTTTCTCTGTCTCTCTCTGTCTCATCTTTCTCTCTCTCTTCTGTCTGTCTTCGTCTCTTTCTCTTTCTTTCTCTCTCTTTCTCTCTCTCTTCTCTTCTCTTTCTCTCTCTCTTCTGTCTCTGTCTCTCTCTCCTCTCTTCTCTTCTCTCTCTCTTCTCTCTCTCCCTCCCTCCCTCCCTCACCCCCCTCCTCGTGTTTGTGGTGGATATGCTCAAGGAACGGAGAAGGAAAATTGAAGTTTGTTAAAAAATTATCGTTCCTGCTAGACCTAATCACAGAAGCTTTATCTTCCTGAAAAAGCAAGAACAACAACAAATCAAGAGCAAAAACAAGAAGAAAAGAAAACAAACAAACAAAAAAGAGCAAGGAAGTAAAGAGAAAACAGATAACCGATGCCATTCAAAGGGTTTGCGCTAATTCCAGAGCGATTATCAAGACTTGGAAAGGATGTACTGAAAGAAAACCTCGCCCTATCCGCAAATCCGTCTGTGTGTTTGTTGTGTGCGCTGGGTAAAGTAAGTGTGTGTGTGTGTTTGGTTTTTTTTTTTTGGGGGGTGCGCCAGGGAAAATGTGTGTTTGTGCGCGCGCGCGTGTATGTGTGTTGTGTGTGTGTGTGTGTGTGTGTGTGTGTGTGTGTGTGTGTGTGTGTGTGTGTGTGTGTGTGTGCCAGACAAATTTTGACTTTTTGCCAAGAAAAACGGGGTTGTATGTATATTTGTACATATATATAAACATACTCATATATACGTACATACATATGTATATGCACAT
>JAPXFY010000017.1:60986342-60988842 GCA_030674185.1 Monoplex corrugatus
ATGAACAGCACTTTCTCGGAATGTTCTGAGAATATTTTGAATTCTGTTTTCAGTGTTGTGACAGTCTACCATTGTCTACTCTTCCAGTTGAAATTCATTTCATTTGATGCTGTTTTCAATGTCACATCATCATCCTGTGCCCTGCCGCGTGGCGTTGGCGACCATAGCCCTCCATACGAATTTATCCTTGTTGCTGCAAGTACGTCCCCTAGCCCTCCGTCCTCAGCCACCCTGCAGTCCGTCCAGTATTTTCTCCCTGGGTCTACCTGGTGTTCTCTTTCCCCTCCAGATTTCTTGTTGTAACCAGGTGCTCTGAATTTCTCTCTCCATATAAGATGTCCTGTACATGTTGCTTGTCTTTTCCTAATCTTCTTTATTAATGGTCTTCTTGTGTCTGCCTCCTTCAAGACTGTCTCGTCTGTTTTCTTGCTGTCCATGGAACTCTCAACATTCTCCTTGGAAACCACACTTCAGTTGCCTCAATCGTGTTCTGACTTTGCGTGTTGACTAATGTCACAGTCACCTTGAAAAGTACAAAATTTGAATTTTGTTTTCATTAATTTTGATTTTTTTTTTTAAAAAAAGAGAGATTGTCATACTAGCTTGACCATTTTGACTTTTTTTTTGGGGGGGGGGCGGGGGGGGGGGCGGAGGGGTGTGTGGAGAGGAGGGAATGTTGTTGTCGGAAGAATGCTCTGATGTTACTTTTCTTGCCTTAATTGAAAACATTGGCATGAGTTCAAACTCAGGCTCAGTGGTTCCGTACTGTCTGGACCACATTGCTTTCCCTTTCTGCAGATCAGCTGAACTCCCCCCCCCCCCCCCGCCATCTCTCTCTCTCTCTCTCTCTCTCTCTCTCTCTCTCTCTGTCTCTCTCTTCTGCTCGTGTGTGTGTGAGGTTAAGGAGAGGAGGGGGGTATTAAGGTGAATGATGCTGTGTGTTCGTGAGTGTGTATGTGTGTGGCGGAGGGTGATCAGGGGAGTGATGCTCTGTGTGTGTGTGTGTGTGTGTGTGTGTGTGTGTGTGTGCGTGTATGTGTGTGTGTGTGTATGTGTGTGTGGCGTGTGTGAGTGTGAGTGTGTGTGTGCGTGTGTATGTGTGTGTGTGTGTGTGTGTGTGTGTGTGTGTGTGTGTGTGTGTGTGTGTGTGTTCTCATTCGCCTGTTTTTTTTGTAATGATGATGGGAACGTTAATTCCCTTCCTACTGTTTACTATTCTCTCTCTGCCTCTGTCTCTGTCTCTGTCTCTGTCTGTCTCTGTCTCTCTCTCTCTCTCTCTCTCTCTCTGTATCTCTCTCTCTCTCTCTTTCTTTCTCTTCCTCTGTCTCTCTCGTTCTACTTTTCTTCTGCCTTCTTGTTGTTGTTTTTTTAACCTGTTTTCCATTATCTTACTCATTAATATACATAAGTTAAGAACGGCGGATATATAGGTTGACCTTTGTGCTGATATCTGTACAAGTGGAAACATTTCATTTCGTTCATCACATCTCCTCTTATCTTAGTTGGGAAAAAAATCTGCACTTTGTCTGACCCGCGTTTTTGTTTGTTTGTTTGTTTGTTTGTTTGTTTTTGAAACTCCCCATCCTTCTCCAGCACTTTAAACCGCAGAATCCGGACTAGGTCACGCCGACCTGGATAACGGATAAAAACTGTTCGCTAAAATTTTAAGTAATGGCTTCAGAAACGACTCATCGCCCACAAGGCTTGTATTGTTGTAATGAGCAGCTCATCAGAATTCCGAGTCAACAGCGTACTCGTTTGAAGTGGGAGGCTGACAAACGTAACCACTTCTCGTGGTTCGACGGTGGCTGGCAACATGCCCAGTCTTGATGCCTTTAGTGGGCTGGCTAGCTGTATCGATAGAGAGCTTTGGACTTAAAAGAACTTTAGAAATTTCAGAGTGGTTTATTACGAAGGGTAGTAGCATTAGGACACTTTATTACTCAAAGATTCTGCGAGCGTTCCCTAAGCATATGGATTCATACAAACCTAACTTCTTTACAGGTGGACCGAATGGTTTTTTGATTGATTGATTTGGTTCATTTTTACATCGACACCCACCTCAGTTGATATGACCGACGGGGATAACCATCCCAGGGAAGTGGGGGAAGGGGGAACTTATCTAATCCTATACCGACACCACCAGAACAACAATGATGTTAAGATGGGACAATGAGAAGGCCAGTTTTAATGTAGCGCACCCCGGGATTCGAACCCACATCCATGAGCATGTGAATCCGACGCTTAAGGATTATAGCATAAGGACACTTTATTACTCAAGTATAGTAGTATTAGGACACTTTAGTACTCAAGTATAGTAGTATTAGGACACTTTATTACTCAAGTATAGTAGTATAGGACACTTTATTACTCAAGTATAGTAGTATTAGGACACTTCAGTACTCAAGCATAGTAGTATTAGGACACTTTATTACTCTAGGATAATAGTATTAGGACACTTTATTACTCAAGGATAGTAGTATTAGGACACTTTATTACT
>JAPXFY010000017.1:60993842-61008842 GCA_030674185.1 Monoplex corrugatus
ATGGAAGAAGCACATATCTACAAGACCGAAAAATACGCCGGTCTTGCCAGCACCCTGAAGAAAGCAGGTCTGCGGGTCAAAATCTTCGCCATAGAGGTCGGGGCAAGAGGGTTTGTGGGCACCTCCGCTTATGATCTCATGAAACAACTCGCCATTTCTGGGAAGAAGAGGACTAGAGCCCTTAAAGCGATGGCAGAGGCAGCAGAAAGGAGCTCAAGCTGGATCTGGGCAAGGAGGAACGAAAAAAGTGAACTTCATAAGGATTAAATTCCCTACAGATGATGTGTGCCCCGTTAGCACATTGGTAAAACCGCGTACCGCAGTTCTGAAGCGCAGAATCGCCCAGGTTCGATCCCCGGCGTGGGAAAAAAAAAAAAAAATAGACAACAGCAGAAGGGCATCCAGGAGTCATGACCTGGATGTGGCCCGGCCCCCCGAGAGTGTAAGGAATTCAGGGCCGAAACACTTGTCTAAAGGGGGTTACTTCTCTGAAGACCTTCTGTTGTCTAGCTCTCCCTAGAGTTTCTTTCTACCCTGTATATTCATTTGTTTGTATAATAAATGCAATGAGTATATACGTGTTTTCTTTTTTTCATAACTGTATACCTACTTTTGCACCCCCCCCCCCCCCCTGTGTGTATATACATATATGTTATTTTGACCACAGTGTGCAGCACTATGTTGCTGCACAGTCTGCATATTCCATCCTTGGTGGGCATGCGTGCTGGGTGTTTCCATGTTTCCATCAGCCACCGGGCATACAAGATCGTTAAACGTTCGTATTTGATATTCTGCATGCGTGTACACACGAAGGGGTATTTCAGCACCTGCAGGTCTACAGACATCTTGATCCGGGAGATTGGAAAATTCACTATCCTTTACCCGCCAGGCGGAGGTGACTGGACGAATCGAACCCAGGACTTTCTGGATGGAAGTCAGACGTTTACCCACTTAGCTGCCGCGCCCGTCTGGGTCGAGTTCAGTCCCAGCTCGTAGCACGAAAACTGGCTCCTTTGCTCAATGGTCGGTTGCAGTAACTCAAGGAAGTCACGAACCAGAAAAACAGAAAGAAGAATAAGAACGCGTATTTCATACAACAAGACAAGACAGGCGCAAATTTTCGGCCAACTGGCCTCTGTCAAGTGTAAGATCACAAACAAACACCAGATACAAAACTTAGGGGGAAAAAAAAGACTAAAACATCCCTGCTGCTCCGTCCAGTGTAAGAAACGTACGCGTTCTTTTTTTTTTTTTTCTTTTTCGTGTTTTTTTTTTTTCTTTTTCGTGTTTTTTTTTTTCTGGTTCCTGTTTGCTTGAACGCGGACCGGCAGTCACACTTGTTTTGGATTTCAAGAAAATCACGGCAGTCAGGCTGTTCAGTGCTTGGGGGTACTTTCTACATTACATTGCTCTGCCTGCCTGTATTGCGGAGAGATCCACGGGGAATTGAATCTGACGTCCTGTAGCCAGGGGGGAAGCCCGAAGCAACCTCAAGTTGTGAAGTATGTCTGCCATTCCCTGTTTTCATTACTACCGTGGTCTTCCTTCTTCCTTTGTGTCTGAAGCCCGAGCGTTTGTTGTTGTTGTTGTTATTGTTTTTGCTTTGTTTTGTTTTTGTTTTGTTGTTGTTGTTGCTGTTGCTGTTTTTGTCTAGAAGGGCTGGCGGTAATTGCAGTAACACACGGAAATCCTCCACAACCCTTTGATTTGTATTTGTTCAGTGATTGCGGTAACATGCGGAAATCGTACAACATTACACCCGTGCTGACAGATTGCGGTAACATGCGGAAATCGTACCACTACACGACACCATGCTGACAGATTGGCAGTAACATGCAGAAATCGAACAACACTACACCATGCTGACCGATTGCGGTAACATGCGGAAATCGTACCACTACACAACACCATGCTGACAGATTTCGGTAACATGTGGAAATCGTACCACT
This sequence comes from Monoplex corrugatus, assembly GCA_030674185.1. Classification (NCBI taxonomy): domain Eukaryota; kingdom Metazoa; phylum Mollusca; class Gastropoda; order Littorinimorpha; family Ranellidae; genus Monoplex; species Monoplex corrugatus. Next base: position 60,995,792 of record JAPXFY010000017.1, read on the forward strand.
ACATGTACACAATGCTGACAGATTTCGGTAACATGCGGAAATCGTACCACTACACAACACCATGCTGACAGATTTCGGTAACATGTGGAAATCGCACCACTACACAACAGCTGACAGGTCAGGGTGACAGACGGAAATGGTCTACACCCTTTCAGTGCCTTCAGTCGTGATGGCTGCGTAATCCACTCAAGACACTTGTACGTGTGGATGGTTGTGGTTGTCGTTTTTCACGCCCTGTTATAGTGATCATCTCCTGTCATCCACTGCAGGATACAGAGAGAGGGAGACTCCCCGTTTTTGTCACAGAGTGGCGTCAGACTGTCCGGATGTGTTCAAGAGTCCTTTGCCTTCTTGTCCTTGTTCTGTTTGTGTGGATTTGGTGAGAAGTTAAAAAGTGTTTAGCTCTTGCCATTCCAGTATGACTATTCGAGTTTCTGTTTTGCCTGAAGGAAAATCTTTGTGCATGCGGTTTCCAGTTCATCCAGCTGTGAATGAGTACCTGACCCTGTTCAGGGTGTTTGGGAAAGATAAAACAGTGGGAGGAAGAGGAGATGGGTACCGCCGTCATGATGCTGGAATTCTGAGAGTTTCTCAAGCTAATGTCTCCGTGTTCGGAATGGATTCCATATGACTCTGACGCCACTGATGCCATGTGATAGAGAAGATCCAAAACGATAAGGGCATAAAAGCCTTAAGCCTGCACGTAAGCCTTATGCGTTGGCATAAGGCTTTATATGTAGGCTTAATGCTTATGCCATGATGCAAATGAAGGAAGGGGCAAGCGAGCGAGCAAACAGAGGGATTGATTGATTGATTGATGATTGATTGATTGATTGAATGAATGATTGATTGATTGGGTTCAGTTCTTACGCCGGCATCCACCTTAGGTTGTATGGCCGTTGGGGATAACCATCCCAGGGAAATGGGGAAAGAGGGAGGGATATCCAGACACTGGCAAATGAATAAGTGAATGAGAGACCAGCAGTATATTCACATCGCTTCAACTACCAAAAAAAGAAAGACAAACATGAAAATGATAGAAAGAAAGAATGAGGATAAGAGCAACAAAGGAAGAAAGACAATGGCAAACAAGGAAGGAAGGAAATCCACGAATGAAGGAGAGTAAGTGCAGGTCCGTGTCCTCAGTCCCAAGAGAAAGAAAAGTAGGGCTGTCTTCCTTACGGTTGTAAGAGATACAAACAGAAAAACAGAAAAAGAAGTAAACAAAAACACACACTTACACACACACTTACACACACACACACACACACACACACACACACACACACACACACACACACACACACACATACACACACACACACATATACACACACACAGACACAGACAGACACACACACACACACACACACACACACACACACACACACACACACACACACACACACACACACACACACACACACACACACACACACATAAAGCTTTAACTTGACAGAATTAATGAGTCTGGTTTGAAACAACAGACGAAAGAGAAACTTTTTAGAAATTTAAATCCTGAATTGACGTTGATTATGCTTTGCCACCAATTACATGTATAGTTTTCTATCTTTAAAAATGAACAAAGACAAGTTTTAGGGAAGGAATCAAAAAGAAACTTTCAAGGGAGACAACACTGTGAAAAGAAAACCATGTGTTGCCATTTGGGAAGCAAAAAAAGTCCTAGTTGACGCTTCCAGAGGACAAGTACCTTCGTTTACTCTCCTTGATAATACGGCCCCAGTTAGTCATCGTCTTTGGATGAATTGACGAATAAAGGAAGGAACGAATGAACGAGCGAGCGAGCGAGCGAGCAAACGGATAGATACGCACACAAATGAATCAGTTAATGAGAGAAAACCGCTTATCTGTATAAACTCCTTTTATGAATAAGATCTGTGTGAAGAAGACTAATGTTTTCATCTCACTAAACTACCAAAACACCTACACCTTCCACGAATTCGGAGTGACATGCTGGAAAAGACTTCCTAGGCCCTGACTATGGAGAGGTATGCTCTTTGCATTCGGCTGGATAACCACCACATACGTGGGAATTTTTTCCTTGGGGTATGTTCTCCCCCTCCCTCTCCCCCCTCCCACCTTTCCCCCGCCCCCACCCCCTCCCCGTTTTTGTCCGTTGAGTTGGTTTTTAACCTCAGTCCCAGAGACGAGACAAGTTTCCACTCTGAACCTGAAACGAACGGCCGCATGAAAAAGAAAAAAAAATGCAACTTATGATTATCGGAGGTCTCTGACCGCGCAAATGTCTGACCCCAAAACTGAGTACGTCTGCACAGAACTGTTCTCTTTGAACATGACACTGATTTCTCTTTGATCTTGATACTGAGAAAGGAAACTTACACCTCCGTTATTTCTCCATTTAACCCTTTGACTCCCTCGCCCTGTCCATCAGCATCCTGCATTGCTAACCATTACCATGCTAATAGAGCAAAAACTTAAAAACTCTTTGACTCCCTCACCCTATCCACAAGCTTCCTGCAGGAAACTGGTGGATATGGTTAGGGTGTTAAAGAGTTAAGTTTCTTTTTTTTTTTGCAGTTGATGGATAGGGTGTGGGAGTCAGAGGGTTAAGTGTTTTGCAGTTGATGGATAGGGTGTGGGAGTCAGAGGGTTAAGTGTTTTGCAGTTGGTGAATAGGGTGTGGGAGTCAGAGGGTTAAGTGTTTTGCAGAATGAATGATTTCTTTGATCTGGGTACAGAGGAACTTAACTGATTTTCCATTTGAATTAGATGCTGTTAGTGTTGACATCCAGAAGGGTTAACTTTTGTTTTGCAAGTCTTGGTGAATAGGTGTGGGGTAAGAGTTAAGTTTTTTTTTTGCAGTTGGATGATAGGGTGTGGGAGTCAGAGGTAAGTGTTTTGCAGTTGGTGAATAGGGTGTGGGAGTCAGAGGTTAAGTGTTTTGCAGTTGATGATAGGTGTGGGAGTCAGAGGGTTAAGTGTTTGCAGTTGGTGAATAGGGTGTGGGAGTTAGAGGGTTAAGTGTTTTGCAGTTGGTGAATAGGGGTGTGGGAGTCAGAGGGTTAAGTGTTTTGCAGTTGGTGAATAGGGTGTGGGAGTAGAGGGTTAAGTAGTTTTGCAGTTGGTGAATAGGGTGTGGAGTCAGAGGGTTAAGTGTTTTGCAGTTGGTGAATAGGTTGTGGGAGTCAGAGGGTTAAGTGTTTTGCAGTTGGCGAATAGGGTGTGGGAGTCAGAGGGTTAAGTGTTTTGCAGTTGATGGATAGGTGTGGGAGTCAGAGGGTTAAGTGTTTTGCAGTTGGTGAATAGGGTGTGGGAGTTCAGAGGGTTAAGTGTTTTGCAGTTGGTGAATAGGGTGTGGGAGTCAGAGGGTTAAGTGTTTTGCAGTTGATGAATAGGGTGTGGGAGTCAGAGGGTTAAGTGTTTTGCAGTTGGTGAATAGGGTGTGGGAGTCAGAGGGTTAAGTGTTTTGCAGTTGATGGATAGGGTGTGGGAGTCAGAGGGTTAAGTGTTTTGCAGTTGGTGGAAAAGGGTGTGGGAGTCAGAGGGTTAAGTGTTTTGCAGTTGATGGATAGGGTGTGGGAGTCAGAGGGTTAAGTGTTTTGCAGTTGGTGAATAGGGTGTGGGAGTCAGAGGGTTAAGTGTTTTGCAGTTGTGAATAGGGTGTGGGAGTCAGAGGGTTAAGTGTTTTGCAGTTGATGAATAGGGTGTGGGAGTCAGAGGGTTAAGTGTTTTGCAGTTGTGGATAGGGTGTGGGAGTCAGAGGGTTAAGTGTTTTGCAGTTGATGGATAGGGTGTGGGAGTCAGAGGGTTAAGTGTTTTGCAGTTGATGGATAGGGTGTGGGAGTCAGAGGGTTAAGTGTTTTGCAGTTGGATGGATAGGGTGTGGGAGTCAGAGGGTTAAGTGTTTTGCAGTTGGTGAATAGGGTGTGGGAGTCAGAGGGTTAAGTGTTTTGCAGTTGGTGAATAGGGTGTGGGAGTCAGAGGGTTAAGTGTTTTGCAGTTGGTGAATAGGGTGTGGGAGTCAGAGGGTTAAGTGTTTTGCAGTTAGTGAATAGGGTGTGGGAGTCAGAGGGTTAAGTGTTTTGCAGTTGGTGAATATGATGTGGGAGTCAGAGGGTTAAGTGTTTTGCAGTTGGTGGAATAGGGTGTGGGAGTCAGAGGATTAACGGGAATGAGTCTGCGAACGATGCACTTTACTGACGTGTCTGGCACTCATGTCTGATTATCAGGCAGTTTACAGTTTGTTCAAGTGGGTTCATCGCACCCGAACAAATCCATATGTGCTCCACGTAAATCTGCCAGCACTTATTGTTAATTGTTGTGTAAAGCCCAGCCGACTGCGTAGAGCCATATCAGGGCTATAACTGTTTCAAAACGTACAATCTTCAACAGGGGGGAAAAGAAAATTTAGCATACATATCAATGCTTTCATTTATAGGTCATTTTATGAGGAAATGGGAATTTGAGCACCTGGTCACAACAGGAAAGCTGGAGGGAAAGAGAGCACCGGGTAGACCGAGGGAGAAGATATTGGACGGACTTTCAAAGTGGCTGAAGACAGAGATGGTGGAAGAGGTGTTTGAGGCAACAAGGGACAGAAACAGATGGAAGGCCATGATCGCCAACGCCATGCGGCAATGATGATGATGATCAATGCTTTCATGCACATAATCTAAGGGCTTGCTCCTATCGTTGACCATTCTGGCCAGCAGTTATCAAGGCCAAAACAGCATTCAAGAAGATGAAAAGCATTTTTACCAACGAATGCCCATCAGTTAACATCAGGAAGAGAGTTCTTGACTGTCATATAGAACCGAAAATGTTATACGGTTGTGAGGCGTGGACAGTCAACAAGCAAAGCCAGAACAAATTGAGGCAGCCGAGATGTGGTTTCTGAGACGAATGTTGAGAGTTCCATGGACAGCGAAGAAAACAAACGAGACAGTCTTGATGGAGGCAGACACAAGAAGATCATTCATAAGGAAGATTAGGAAAAGACAGGCAACATTCCAGAGGGGAGTAAAGGAGGCAGTTTACATCGCCGCAAGGAACCCCACCCTCAGCCGTGACCGGGGCCGACACAACCTGCCATCGGTGTACTCCTCACTTATTCAGTCGCACTGTCGTGAGTTCGCTCACGGCGGTGCGCACTGAAGCCAGTTCTCAACCCAGCAGTTGCGCTGAAGAAGTCGGCCGGATCGCCGATGAAAGCTACGCAGTAAGTAGCGTTTTTGTGACTGAGAGCCAGGTTCAACCAGGTAGCCAACAGGCAACATTTATTGGCCATTTTATGAGGAAAGGGGAATTAGAGCAATTGGTCACAACAGGAAAGCTGGAGGGAAAGAGAGCACCAGGTAGACCCAGGGAGAAAATATTGGCCGGACTTGCAGGGTGGCTGAGGACATTCAGGGTGGAAGATGTGCTTGCGACAACAAGGGATAGATACACAATTATGGAAGGCCATGATCGCCAACGCCATGCGGCAGGGCACTTGATGATGATGATGAGTTATCAGTTGCAGGACTCCTCAAGCCCGCGCAGAACCTTATATGCAGGCCAATTTAAGGGAGAAGAATGGTTTCTAAGAAACACACCACCAGAATGATTGGAGCATCGAACGAAGGAGCAGGCTTCTTTAATGTTTGGGGTTGCTGTTCGTTACGTTCTTTAGAGTTTAACCCTTTGACTCCCTCACCCTATCCACAAGGAAGCTGGTGGGTAGGGTGAAGGAGTCAAAGAGTTTAGTTTTTGCAGTTGGTGGATAGGGTGCGGGAGTCAAAGGGTTGAAGCCCTACCGCTCTCAAGAGTATATGAGGACTAGCAGTAAGAATGTTGCTCACCTGTCTCACCTGTCGGCGTCACGGGGTTCACTCTTTGACATCGCCACCCCACCCCCACCCCCTCCAAACCGCTCTGTCTTGACTTTTGTGGACTACTTCTTGAATATTTAGGCCACTTTTGTTTTGTTTTGTTTTTACCAGGGACTTTACTCTTTCGAGTACACGGTCTATTTTGTCTCTTTTTTCAACCTTGTTTCTGTTTGTTTATACTTTTGCCAGGGAAACAACCCTTCTTCCGGTATACCTTTGCACGGGAAACAATCCATCTTCCCTTCTCTTGGAGCTCTAAAGATCTACGTGTGCCACACACTGTGGGTGTTTATCGTGGGTCGGAGCGCATGTGGAATGGTCCGAATGCAAGAGATCCCTCTTGAAGGAAAGCTTGCACGATTCGGAAACAAGCGCCCTCTTCACTTCGTAATCCTCCTCCTCTCTCTCTGTCTGTCTGTCTGTCTGTCTCTTCTGTCTTCTCTGTCTCTTCTCTCTGTCTCTCTCTGTCTCTTGTCTCTCTTCTCTCTGTCTCTCTCTCTCTCTCTCTCTCTCTCTCTCTCTCTCATCTCTCTCTCTCTCTCTCTTACATGCTCATCCATCAAGAGGCCGAGTGTTGATCTATCATTGCTGTCGTCAAACGCTGGGATACAGTCCCATACGCTACATCTGATAACGCTCTGACACAATGCCCTTGCGGTGCATCCACACCACTGAATAATTTGATGTTATATGTCTCTGTTGCCCTGGCAATTTTTTTTTTACCGCTAACGAACTATAAGGTTATCTCTCTCTGTGTGTGTGTGTGTGTGTGTGTGTGTGTGTGTGTGTGTGTGTGTGTGTTTGTCTGTGTGTGTTGTGTGTGTGTGTTTGTGTGTGTGTGTTTGTGTGTGTCCGGGGTGGGGGTGGAGTGGGGGTGGGGTAGGGTGTTGTAGAGGAGGTGGGGTGGAGGTGGTGTGGGGGGTAGTAGGGTGGTAGGGAATGGGAAAAAAGGACGTACAGTGGGGATTAAAAGTCTGGGAGCTGCATAAATATGGTCTCATTAGTGCCAGGGTGTGGCGTATATATTATGCGGTGACGTCTGTCAACGTTTTGTGGTTGAGGGATGTATAGTCTGGCTGTTTAACTAACCCTTTGTCTCCCGCACCCTATCCACCAAATGGCAGAAACTTAACCCTTCGATTCCCGTAACCTATCCACCAACTGCAAAAACTGAACCCTTTGACTCCCTCACAGTATCCTGCTGGAAGATGGTGGAAAAGGTGAGGGAATCAAAGGGTTAAGTTTTTGCTTTGTTAGTATGGTTGGCACCGCAGCATGCTGGTAGACAGGTTGCGGGAGTCAAAGGGTTAACCTTCTGACTCCCTCACCCTTATCCATCAGCTTCCTGTAGGAACCTGGTGGATAGGGTGAGGAGATCAAAGGGTTAAGTTTGTGCTTTGCTTGCAGGGTTGACAATGAAGGATGCTGGTAGAGAGGGCGCGGGAGTCAAAGCACAGACATGTTATAGTTTGCCCAACAGGGATTCCTTGCGGTCGGACAGTTCCGTATGCGCTTCATCTAAATCTGCCAACTTTGACGTGGTGATAGCCCTGATATGGCTCTCGTAGTCAGCTGGACTTCACGCAATATGAACTATCTATCTATCTATCTATCTATCTATCTATCTGTCTGTCTATCTATCTATCTATCTGTCTATCTGTCTATCTGTCTGTCTGTCTGTCTGTCTGCTCTCTCTTTCTCTTTCTCTCTCAATGTATCTGTCTATACATACATGTGTGTGTGTCTGTCTGTCTGTTTGTCTGTGTGTGTTATATATGTGTGTGTGTCTGTGTGTGTGTGTGTGTGTGTCTGTCTGTCTGTCAGCCTGTCTGTGTCCAAGAGTCATGTGCTCTGTGCCTGTCTGTGTGTCTGTCTGTCTGTGTCCAAGAGTCATGTGCTCTGTGCCTGTTTGTCTGTCTGTGTCCAAGAGTCATGTGCTCTGTGCCTGTCTGTCTGTGTGTGTGTGTGTCTGTCTGTCTGTGTCCAAGAGTCATGTGCTCTGTGCCTGTCTGTGTGTCTGTCTGTGTGGTAATCTTGTACTGTGTGTACATGTATTATTCCCTGAGTTATTCATCAGCCGAGTATTCCATCAGTGTCGTGGCTGGGGCTGGCAGGTTTGATCAGTGTAAAGTATTGATCAGTGTGACCTTGTACCACGCCGGGAATGTATCACAGGTCACCTGACAAGTGTTTTACTGGCAGCAGCCGCAGTAGGAGGTAAGGGTGTTTGGACTCGATTTGAGGAGGATGGTTTCAACTGTAACTCTTTAACTCTTTCTACACATGGTGCTATCTGTATGTTTTTTTCTGTATTTTGTTGTTGTTTTTTTTTTAACTTTTTTTTCGTCCCATTTTCTACGCAACCTTAACGGCCACAGAAGCTGGAACAGTTTTTACAATGCGATGATGTGATGTCGATGAGGATGATAATCATGATGCTGTGGAGTTCCATCTAGGACTGAGACTGCGTGACATGACTGTACTCTGCGCTTACTATCATGATATATCCTGGCGTCAACCAGCCCCGAGAGGTTCAGACACTCTGCGTGCTGGTCAGAAGATTTGAGCAACATCCTCATGACGCATCGTGAAGTGGATGAGACTCGACTGTGTGGTCCCAGTCTTCCCAATGAGCCCATAGCAAGCCCAACTCTGGGTAGGAGCCGGTTAGAGCCGCAGAATCCCACAATGATTTTTGAAGGGATTGATTGGGATTCGAACCCACAGTCTTCCAGTCGGTAGTCTGTTGCGTTTACCACTACACCACGGCGACTGGTCCTGCTGTCTGCATGTTAACAAGCAAACAAGAAACACCACGAGGATGCGGGTGGGGCCCAGAGCACCAATGCCTCGCCACTCTCTGGACAATCACCTTTCAAGCTCTCGACGCCACTCGATAGTCATTACGTCAAGGAGGGAGGGTGGGGACTGTCCATGCGTTGCATGACCCATTCGGACCCAGTCATCTGTTACCTTGTTATAATATTGTAATTCTTTCCTTGTTGCATATTTCATCTTACAACAGCTTCCCAACAGGTTACGATCGTTTCTTTTCTTTTTTTCTTTTTGTTTTTGTTTGTTTGTTTATTTGCTTGATTGTTTGTTCGTTTCGTTTTTGTTGTTGTTGTTTGTTTGTTTGTTTTTGTTTTGTTTTGTTTTGTTTTGTTTTTGCTTGTTTGTTGCTTTCCTTTAACGAGAAATGGATCTCTAAAATGTCTGAGTTAAACAACATTCACCCCTTCAGTTCTGCAACCGACCCATCGAACGGGCACAACTGATTGACAAGTGTGCAAAAGGTCATGTAGTTGGGTCCCCGGTTGCTAAGGAAAAGTTACTGCTGAAATAGTGGATCGGTTCTCCTCGTTTTCCTCACGAACGACACGGGTGCCATCTTCGAGGCCGCGTATCTCAGAAAATATACATCTGATTTTAAAACGGTTTCCTGAGTAGAAAGAGCACATTTACACACACACACACACACACACACACACACACACACCACACACACACACACACACACCCACAACACACACACACACACACACAACCACACACACACACACCAACACACACACACACACACACACCACACACACACACAACACACACCACACACACACACAACCCTACACGCAAAACACACACACATACCCCCGACACACAACACACACACAACCATTACACACTACACACACACCACACAGCACACAACACACACTCCAGCCACAACCCACATCCGCGAATGCGACTCATCCCGTCCGAAAGTCAGAAATACCGTATTCTCGTGCTGTGTGCGATCTCGTCACGGGCCACAGTCAAAACATCTGCAGCCCAACCGTCCTCCGGGACATTTTGGCTTTGGTCCAAAACTGATTACCAGATCTGGATCTATTATGAGTTACCCCCCCACCCCCCCACTGCCCTCTTCCCACAGTCACAGTTTTTGCCTTTCTCCCATTATCCATGTATACCCCCCCCCTTCCCCATTGTCCTATTCCCACCCTCTCTTCCATCAATTCAGCAGACATTATCTGTACACTGGAATCAATAAACTGTAACCCCCGGACGTTTTTGACAGGGGATCGCTAAACTGAAATTTGAATTTTTTTTAAAGGGATTCGTTGCGCTGGGACATTCCCATATGCGCTCCACCCAAACTGCCGGCAGTTATCTGGAAACTCTTGAGCGCGGACAAGGTCTTGAAATGTGGAAGTAAGGGGAAGGGAACCTGTGAAACGCTGACAACCACTAGAGCGATTTGAGACATTAACCCTTTCACTCCTGCACCCTCTCCACCAGCATTCTGCATTGTCAGCCACACAAGCAAAGCAAACTTAACCTTTTGACTAGGATTAACCTCTTCACAACCATATAAGATTTGCTGCCTGCCTGTCTGTCTGACGGTCTTCTTATTTGTCTTATTTCTCTTTTTGTTGTCCTGTAGGAAGCTTGTGGAAAGGGTGAGGAAGTCAGAGGGTTAATTTTTTTGCAGTTGGTGGATAGGGTGCGGGAGTCAAAGGGTTAGCCAGCTTTGGTTGGAGATGATGTTGTGTCAGACGATACGCGTGATTCTCGGACGTTCTTTGTCTTTAAACAACATTGCCCCATAAACCGTAGGGATGCTGAAGAGTAAGAGAACAGATGCATCACCAATCTGGAATTGGCCAATGGGATATGGATTTTGTTCAGTGTGAATTCATCACTCTTGAATTCAGTGGGATATGGATTTTGTTTCGTAGGGATTCACCACACTGGAATTCCAAGGGATGTAGATTTTGTTCAGTGGAGATTCATCATTATTGGAATTCAATAGGATCTGGATTTTGTTCCATGAGGATTCATCACACTGGAATCCAATAGGATATGGATTTTGTTCCGTGGGGATTCATCATCACAGCAATTCAATAGGATATGGATTTTGATCCGTAGGTATTCGTCATATTGGAATTCAATAGGATCTGAATTTTGTTCCGTGGGGATTCATCAGACTTGGACAGATCCATAGACTCTGCACCCAAATCTGCCAATGCTGGGATATCTTCAGTCTGCTGGAAACCGTATGCGCTGGTAAGGTCTTTTAATTGGCAGGGAGGCGTGTGTGTGTGTGTGTGTGTGTGTGTGTGTGTGTGTGTGTGTGTGTATGTGTGTGTGTGTGTGTGTGTGTGTGTGTGTGTGTGTGTGTCTGTGTGTAGAATGGGTCCCCAAGACTGATAGAACACTCTGAGGGGATCACTAGAATCTTTCGCCCACCCCCCCCCCCCCCCAACCCCTACCCACACCGCCTTTGCCCTGCTTGTGTCACAGTATCAGCCTCATCAGTCTATGTTTTAACTTACTTGTTCAGTAATAACATAACTAACACCAGTGGCCTAAATATTCAGTAACAGTGTCTACGTAAGTCGAGACAGAGCGGCCTGTGGGGGTGGGGGTGGGGGGATGGTGGTGACAAAGTGTGCAGCGGCCAACACGAACCCGGTGACGTCAACAGGTGAGATAGGGTAAGGTGTTCATTTAAAGACCAGTATGTTCTGGTACTGACTTTCTGGAAGTTTATTTGTTTTGTTTGTTTTTTGGCTTTGATTGTGTGTGTGTGTGTGTATGTGTGTGTGTGGTGTGTGTGTGTGTGTGTGTGTGTGTGTGTGTGTGTGTTGTGTGTGTGTGTGTGTGTGAGCGTGCGTTCGTGCGCGCGCGTGTGCGTGCAGATGAATCCGCTTTCTTTCTTTCCTTCTTTTTTGAGGGGAGGGGGAGGTAGAGCTGAAATACACTATTTTTTCCCCATCAACTGTTGTTCATTTTGTATCTATATGACAAAGTTTAGTGGAACATTGTTCCCAGGAAACCACGTTATCTGTATTAGGTAACAGTGTGCAGCCCATGCCAAGAGCCTCTGACGCAAAAGAAATGCGGGTATAGTATGTTTCCCTAAAAGCACTGACCCGGAAATTTTGATTTTGTGTAAAATCTCTGGTCAGATGTTTCAATATACATGTACTCAGATTACTTGTGTGCTTAAGTTTTATTTATTTTCTTTTTGGAGGGGTGGGCTGGGGTTTTTTGGTTGTTTTTTGGTTGTTGTGGTGGTGGTTTTTTTATTTTTATTTTTTTTATTCAACTTTCTTGTGCAAAGTGTGTATTTAGAATCCTTGCAACAAGAATGACCAGTCCAATAAAATGACATCGGAGGGAGGTAACCCTGTTGCTGTTTTTGTAAAGAGATGGTCGATCTAGGTCTTCGTTGGTCCGCCTTCTCGCTTTATGTCGAGGTATCTTTTTGTTTTGTGCTTATTAAGCCAGCTGTGGGGTTGCGTTCTGGTCAAGTTACTAAACCACTTTAAAGTTTCTGTTGATGTATATGACGATAGACAGACCGATGTTACCACCATTTCTGTGTTCATGATGTTTCTGATCATTTTGCGTTTGTTGTTGTTTGTTTGTTTGTTTTTGTTGTTTGTTTTGTTGTTTTGTTGTTTGTTTTTGTTTGTTTGTTTGTTGTTGTTTGTTTGTTGTTTGTTTGTTGTTTGTTTGTTTTGTTTTGTTTTGTTGTTGTTGTTTGTTTGTTTGTTTTGTTTGTTTGTTGTTTTTGTTTGTTTGTTTGTTTGTTGTTTGTTTTGTTTGTTTGTTGTTTTGTTTGTTTGTTTGTGTTGTTTGTTGTTGTTTGTTGTTTGTGTTGTTGATGTTGTAGTTGTTTGTTTTTGTTTGTTTTTTTGTTGTTTGTTTGTTTTTGTTCAGTTCATTTAGTTTATTTATTTATTTTGATCTTCATTGCTGTACTCATTATTTATTTTATTTACATACTGATTAATATATTATATCTTATTATTTAAGTCTTCATATGCCTTTCATTGGACCTAATTTTGAAAATTAAAATACACTGATTAAATTGAAACTAAATCAAGAATCTTTGTTTGCAGAAAATTGGAACAGTAAAAAAATGAATTATTGAAACAAAAAGCAAGGAATCGTTCTGAGAAATGCCAATGATGGTTGTAACAAAATCATTTGAAGTATGTGTATTCATGCGCAACAAATGCATCTTGTCAAAAAAATTGCGCGCGCACACACTCAGGCCACACGCATTGTGCCCTCACATGCGCCACCACCGACCCCCCCCCCCCACACACACACACATTAAAACAGAGGGTTAACAGGTGGAAGTTATCCTGTAATTCTGACGTTGTACGGGGGTAAGGTGTAGTAAT
>JAPXFY010000017.1:61031342-61071342 GCA_030674185.1 Monoplex corrugatus
AATCCTTTGACAATAGACAAGCAACATTTATAGGACATTTTATGAGGCAAGAGAAACTAGAGCACCTGGTCACAACAGGAAAGCTGTAGGGAAAAAGAGCACCAGGTAGACCCAGGGAGAAAATATTGGACGGACTTGCAGGCTGGCTGAGGACACTGAGGGTGGGAGATGTACTTACAACAACAAAGGATAGATTCGTATGGAGGACCATGATCGCCATCGCCATGCAGCAGGGTGCATGATGAAGGGCACATGATGATGATGATGATGATGATGATGATGTGATGAAGGTGGTGATGATGATGATGAATGATGATGATGAAGATGGTGATGATGATTGTTTCCATAGGTTCATCCCCTTTCTCATTTCAAGACCTTGCCAGCACATTGGGTTTTGTGCAGGATAAAAACGAATTTGCCGGATAGTTTGCAAGCAGATGTGGTGAAGCACATATAAATTTCCTGAGCATATTGAATCCTTCTTGAACAAACTCTAAAATTTAACCCTTTGACTCCCCCACCCTTATCCACCCTTATCCTGCGTTGCCAACCATGATTGCAAAGCAGAAAGTTAACCCGTTCGCTCCCGTACTCTATCTACCAGCTTCTTGCATAACCCTTTCACTCCCTCTCCTCATCCTACCAGCTTCCTTGCAGGAAGCTGGTGGATATGGTGAGGGAGTAAAAGTGTTAAGTTTTTATACTTATTGACAGGCTGTGGGAGCGAAAGGGTTAATGAATGTTGTCAAGGACAACTCTTTTGTTTTCCTGTTATGGGGTATGTAAGTGTGCTTAGTCCATGCCGACCCCCCCGTGGGGATGCCAGGGCTCTTTCAGTATAAACAGTATCCCCACCTTCTGGAAATTCTGTGCTAGAAATTTCATCTTTTCTGTCACTCTCTTTGTTTTGTCTTGTTCCTTTGCTTCCTGTCATTGCTTCCTATCGTTTTCTGCCTTGCTGGTCCTTTCATCTGTGTATGTTCGATAAAGTCTTACGTACGCTCGCACTTTCTCTTAGGATTAATAATTGGGTACATGTATTAAGTACATTTTTGGCTCTAGGGAAATGAGATGTGTGGAGGCAATTTTAGTAATTTAGGCCAGTTTTATATGTTTTAATGTCCTTAGTTATGTTTAGATTTATATTCAGGTATGTTTTTGAAATCCCCTGTGCAATAAATTGGACGGAGCGGTCAATGTCAGGCGCATCTCCTTAGATTATGTGCGTGAAAATGTCAATTTTTATTTTCCTTTCCTTTTTCTTCACTGCTGAAATATTGTGTATGTTTTGAAACTGTGAGAGCCCTGATAGATTCTACGCAGTTGGCTTGGCTTTAAACAAAATCAGTAAAACAGTAGTGCATGCCGCTGACGCGGACCTCGGTGTATGGTCTCTTCTGAAAGACTAGCGCCCAGACCACGCTGAGGGTCGAATAGGAAGTGGGATAGGGAGGGAAGAGAACATCTATGTCGTCGCGCAAATCAAACCCTGGACCTCTGGCTTCACAGGCAGGTGTTTTTATAAACCACCTGGGCTAGCAGTGCACGGACAGTGTAAGGTTAGTGAGACTTGTGTCACCCACAGACATTGTTAGTCAAGGCGTATCTTCCGGACTGGAGTATAGGACAAGTACAGACATCCGGTACAGTTTCCGGTACAGGGTTGTTGGCCGTTGAGGAAGACTCCGTCAACGGACAATGCATGTACTCAGATCCCATTTTCTGACCTCAGTGGCACATTCCACTTAGCGGGCGGAGCACTCTACAAGAACGAGGGCATATACAGTGTAATATATATATATTATAGTGTGTGTGTGTGTGTGTGTGTGTGTGTGTGTGTGTGTGTGTGTGTGTGTGTGTGTTGTGTGTGTGTGTGTGTGTGTGTGTGTGTGTGAGAGCGAGAGAGAGGAGAGAGAGAGAGATTTGTGTATGTGTGTATGGGCGTGTTTATGATTATGATATATACGCTCGTATATATATAAATATATATATATATATATATATATTTTATATATGTGTGTGTGTGTGTGTGTTGGTGTGTGGTGCGTGAGTGTGTGTGTGTGTAGTGTGTGTGTGTGGTGTGTGTGTGTTGTGGTGTGTGTGTGATGTGTTGTGTGCGTGAGTGTGTGTGTTGTGCGTGTGTGTGTGGTGTGTGTGTGTGTGTGTGTGTGTGTGTGTGTGTGTGTGTGTGTGTGAGAGAGAGAGAGATGAGATTTGTGTATGTGTGTATGGGCGTGTTTGTATGATATGTAATATATATGTATATATGTGTGTGTGTGTGCTGTGTGAGTGTGTGTGATTGTGTGTTTTGAGTGTGTGTGTGTGCGTGAGTGTGTGTGTGTGTGTGTGAGTGTGTGGGGTGTGCGTGAGTGTGTGTGTGCGTGAGTGTGTGTGTGTGCGTGAGTGTGTGTGTGCGTGAGTGTGTGTGTGGTGTGTGTGTGTGGTGAGTGTGGTGTGTGTGTGTGTGTGTTAGTGTTGTGTGGCGTGAGTGTGTGTTGTGCGTGAGTGGTGTGGTGCGTGAGTGTGTGTGTGAGTGTGTGTGTGTGTAGTGTGTATGTGTGTGTTGTGGTGAGTGTGTGGTGCGTGTGGTGTGTGTGTGTGTGTGTGTGTGTGTGTGTGTGTGTGTGTGTGTGTGTGTGTGTGGTGGAGAGAGAGAGAGATAGAGATTTGTGTATGTGTGTATGGGCGTGTTTATGATATGTATATATATGTATATGTGTGTGTGTGTGCGTGCGTGAGTGTGTGTGATTGTGTGTGTGAGTGTGTGTGTGTGCGTGAGTGTGTGTGTGTGCGTGAGTGTGTGTGTGTGCGTGAGTGTGTGTGTGTGCGTGAGTGTGTGTGTGTGCGTGAGTGTGTGTGTGTGCGTGAGGTGTGTGTGTGAGTGTGTGTGTGTGTGTGTGATGTGTGTGTGTGGTGAGTGTGTGTGTGCGTGAGTGTGTGTGCGTGAGTGTGTGTGAGTGTGTGTGTGTGCGTGAGTGTGTGTGTGAGTGTGTGTGTGTGTGAGTGTGTGTGTGTGAGTGTGTGTGTGTTGTCTGTGCGTGTGTGTGTGTTTGTGTGTGTGTGTGTGTGTGTGTGTATGTGAGTGTGTGAGTGTGTCTGTGCGTGAGTGTGTGTGTGTGTGTGTGTGTGTGTGTGTGTGTGTGTGTGTTATCAAACCAGTGTTGCTCGTCGCTGGCGTTATGTTGATGCTGGATTTCCTAATGAAAATCGAAGTCGACTGCCAGTGTTCAAGTAAATCATCATTAATGAAGATATTTAGAAAAGGCAAGCAACATTTATAGGACATTTTATGAGGAAAGAGAAATTAAAGCACCTGGTCACAACAGGAAAGCTGGAGAGAAAGAGAGCACAAGGTAGACCCAGACAGAAAATATCGGACGGACTTGCAGAGTGGCTGAGGACGGAGAGGGTGGGAGATGTACTTGCAGCGACAAGGGATAGATTAGTATGGAGGGCCATGATCACCAATGCCACGTGGCAGGACACATGATGATGATTATGTATATTATGAATGTACATATATATGATATACTAAAATAAAAGTCGACTGCCAGCGTTTAAGCAAATACGAACCAGAAAAAAACGACGAGTAGAATTAGAACGCGAATTTTTAAAAAAAAATTAAATTAAAAAAAAAAATTTTTTTAAAGACAGGCGTAAATTTTCGACCAACTGGTCTTTGTCAGGCGTATGCAAAAAGATAACATCTGCCATTTTGACCTTCTGAATGCCCATTTGGGAAGTTGTCTCTTTTATTTATTTTTATTTATTTATTCATTTATTTGTTTATCTATTTATTTATCAATTATTTATTTATTTATTTATTCATTCATTTATTTATTCATTCATTTATTCGTGCTAAGTGTTGTGCATTTTTTTTTTTTTTTTTTTTTTCTTCTTTGTATATGCTTGGCCGAAAATTTGCGCTTGTCTTGTTTTGTTATATCAAATACGCTTTTTCATTAAGTTTTTGTGTTTTTCTGGCTGTATTTCCTGATATGCTGGAGTTTCAAGGTTGTTCAAGAGCGATTCTTTTGCGCTCTCTGATAGTTCCATATGCGCTCTATCAAAACAATTGTCGGCAGTTATCCTTTGAAGCTGGGCAAACGCTATGTGCTTGCAAGGTCTTCAAATAGGGAAGGGATAAAAGACCAGAGTGGGGCGAGAGAAGGTTCTTCCATTCTCTCTAGGTCCGGAGGCTGGGCTGGACCTGGTTGGTGCGCGTTGTGTGGCTGTGTCCCAAGGTTTGTCATCTCCCCACCTTGCCGTTCGGTTTGTAAACAAGGTAACTGATGATTGGGTCCGAATGGATCATACAGGCATAGCCACCACACCCATCGAGTAGCGTAGGGAGCTTGGGAGGTGATTGTTCGGAGAGTGGCGAGGCATTGATGCCCTTGGTCCCGTCCGCACGTTGGGGTGTTGCCTGTTAACTATGTGCTGTCAACGTCTTGAAATAGGGAGGCGGAATCGAGACCTGTGAAAACACTGGCACCATCAGAATGACTGAATAATCATTTTAGAACGTGCGGTCAACAAGCCAGCCTTGATGTTGCAGGTGGGGGTTGAACTTGAGAATAATACGATTTTAACTATGACTGCCTTTGGAAAAGCTGACCCGCGATTAGTGAAGATTTTATTTATTTGTTTGTTTGTTTGTTTGTTGTTTGTTTGTTTGATCGTTTGATTGTTGTTTGTTTAATGGATCTCAGTTGATGTTGGCACATGTAGCAACTCGTGTTCTCTCTCTCTCTCTCTCTCTCTGTCTCTCTCTGTCTCTCTCTCTCTCTGTCTGTCTGTCTGTCTCTCTCTCTCTCTCTCTCTCTCTCTCTCTCTGTGCGTGTGTGTGTGTGTGTATGTTTGTGTACATGTTTGTGTGTACGTGTATGTGTGAGTACATATATGTTTGTGTAGATATGTGTGTGTGTACATGTATGTGTGTGTACATGTGTGTGTGTAATGTGTGTGTGGGTGTGGAAACGTGTGTGCCTGTGTGTGTTTTAGTTGTCCTTGTTTATTGGTCCTTTATGTCTGTCTGTCTCTCTTCTCTCTCTCTCTCTCTCTCTCTCTCTCTCTCTCTCTCTCTCTCTCTCTCATTTTTTTTGGGGGGTACAACATTAGTGAGGTTTCTATCTCTGCAATTTCAGGACTTCATGGCTACTCTGGCCTTCGCCTTCACACACATAAACAGAACGACAGTACGGAATGCTACCTACCTCTTGTTGCTGCTGTTGCGTGCTCATAAGACATTCATTCTCTTCCCACTGGTACATCAGCGATCAGTATTAAGTAGTTGTCAGTGATACCGGATCCATTGGTTTTTCTTGTGATGGTACATCGCTGTCTGCTGATTGTGTGTGTGTGTGTGTGTGTGTGTGTGTTGTGTGTGTGTGTGTGTGTGTGTATGTGTATGTGTGTGTGTGTGTGTCTGTGTGTGTGTGTGTCTGTGTGTGTCTGTGTGTGTGTGTCTGTTGTGTGTGTGTGTCTGTGTGTGTCTGTGTTGTGTGTGTGTGTGTGTGTGTGTGTGTGTGTGTGTGTCTGTGTGTGTGTGTGTATGTGTGTGTGTTGTGTCTGTGTCTGTGTCTGTGTGTGAGAGAGAGAGAGTGTGTGTGTGTGTGTATGGGTGTGTTTATGTTCCCTCACTCAGGAGCTGTGTGTGTCTGTTTTGTTGTTGTTGTTTGTTTGTTTGTTTGTTTTATCGATTGGTTGTTGAATTTTTAAAGTTCCCTGGGTTAACAAAACAAGAGAGGGGTGGTGGTGGTGACATGATTATCATTATGCGGGAGGGATGTCTGTCTGTCTGTTGTGAAAGTGTCTGTATCGTCTGCCTGTTACCAACATTTGTTAGCAAGATTATGACAGTTGTATCAGGATGGGTCTTTAGCAAGTTTGGTTGAAAGATGCATGGACCTGTGAAGAGTCGCCAATGCGAAAATTGGAAGGACGAGATGTCTAGGTCAAAAGAAAGATGTCAAGATCGAAAGAGAAAAAAACAAAAGCCTAGAATGAGCACTTTTTTCCCCAGGAAGGTGTACGAAACTTCTGACAATATGTGACTGGTTCTTGCGAATGGGGTCACAAGTCGCAACGTGTGAACTGAGATACGGGCCTGAAAAGGTGGTGAGGGTCGATCTGGGTGATTTGAGATTTTTGTTCCTACACATTGTCTGACCATTAATCTATCAATTATGGCAAAGATTAAAGTGAAATTTGGGCTGAAAGAGTGTTAAAATAACATTTTAAAGTGATAACCCATCAAGAATGTGCAGATTTTTTCCGTGAAAATGCGTTGTGTTTGAGCTTTAATTTAGGCCATGAAACCGTACAGGGCCTCAGCATATCGCATACCGTTGGAATCAGTTCGCGAAATAGCTAGTATGTAGTGCAGAACCACTTTATCTATCACTTCACTAAGTTTGATGAAGATAGAATACTGGTTGCTAAGGAAAAAGCAGAGAATTTTGTTGTCCTTCTTTAACTCTGCTTTTCTCAAAATGGCCGTCCCATCACCCACTCCCTTTAAATTACTGTAACTCGCTCAATTTTCCAGTTAGACCGTTGAATTATACATCATTGGAAAGAGCATTTTTTCTGCTTTCCGGTGATATAATATCTCTATACCCCCCAAAATTAAGTTGTCACCCCATTCGTGAGAACAGGTCACATATTTACATTCAGTTTTCATTGTTGTAACAGTCTAATAGCAACCTTGTTTTACCATTATCCTCCTTCACGTCAAGGTTTGCTCTTTCTTCATCTGAAGCTTGGTCTTGGTCCTGTTGGCTGTGAGAAGTAAAATATCTTGGGTGGGTGGGGGGGGGGGGGGGGGTCGTGATAATTTTAAATATAAAAAGGAGAATTTTAGAATGAGTTATATATGTTGGGGGCTGGGGAAAGAGGTCTGTGATAATTCTTTATTAAAAAGAGAATTTTAGAATGGCTTGACCCTCCTATTGTGATTGATTTTTTTTTTTATTTCAATATGCATATAGACGAGGACATTGCCACGTTCTGCTCGGACGATATCAAACGCGGGAAGAGCCTGTACCTGTCCAACGAGGAATACCCGGCGTCCGTGCAGGGTCAAAAGTCGGATTGCACGTGCATGGTGCGTGCCCTGGGGGACAGTGGTGGTGGTGGGAGTGGTGGTGGTGGTGGCGGCGGCGTTGGTCGCCATGAAGGCCTCAACATCCACTCCATTGACGTTCTGTTGGCTTGGGCCCAGCATGGCACGCGCTCCTGCAGCAAGGTGAGAATATCATCATCATCATTGTCATTATCATCATCATCATCATCATCATCATCATCATGGCTTGGGCCCAGCATGGAGGTGCTCCTGCAGCAAGGTGAGAATATCATCATTGTCATCATTGTCGTCGTCATCATCATCACTGTCATCATCATCATCGTCATCGTCATCATCATCATCATCATCTTGGCTTGGGCCCAGCATGGCACGCATTCCTGCAGCGAGGTTAGAATGTCATCATCATCTTTATCATCATCATCATCGTCGTCGTCGTCGTCATCATCATCATCCAAGGGAGGGAATTCTCAGATCCGCGGATTTCCATGGCAGAAAGAATCCGTGTCCTCGAGTTTCGTTGGCCCTTTCCTTATAAAAAGTCTACATACAGGTTCCGGGTTGGGTTTTTTTTAATTAATTATACTTACTCAAATATAATGAGTACAGTTTGTGATTTAGTATGTGCATGTATAGAAATTTAATCATTCAAAAACATAACGTTTTGATGCACTCTGAATTTGATGCCTGAAAATGCGCCAGATTACACAGATATCAGATTTTGACCCCTTAACAACATTTTTTTTTTCGGGGAAGCATAAACATAACACACACACACCATACACACACACACACACACACACACACACACACACACACACACCACACACACACCACACACGCACAGACACACACATACACTCACATACACACTCGCACAGCACACACACAACACACCATCACATACACACAACCACACACAACACACACACAACACACACGCACAGCACACACTACACACACACACACACCATATATATTATATAGTATATCATATCATAACACGCCATCCATACACAAATCTCTCTCTCTCACTCCACGCGTGTGCACTCTCTCTCTCTCTCACTCACACACTCTCTCTCTCTCTCTCTCTTACACACACACACACACACACACACGCGCGCGCGCGCGCGCGCACACACACACAACACACAAACACATACACGCACTCGCTCACACACACTCTCTCAATCTCTCTCTCAATCTCTCTCTCTCTCTTTCTCTCGCTCTCTCTCTCTCTCTCTCTCTCTCTCTCTCTCTCTCTCGCTCCCACATTCTCATATCAGCATAAACACAAACACACAGATCCATCATGCAGAGCTAAAAATTAGTAATAAACAGTAACAGCACAGAAAAGTCATCCGTTATTGAATAGAAGGTTTCAAGTAAGATTGATCGTGAGGTAAAAAGAAAAGAGAGAGAGAGGGAGGGAGGGAAGGAGGGAGAGTGAGAGGTCGAGGGAAAGAGAGAGAGGGGAGGGAGAGAGGGAGGGAGAGAGAGAGGGGGGATGGAGGGAGAGAGAGAGGGAGGGATAGAGAGAGAAAAAGCAAAGCATTCTTTGTTACACTTACCCCCTCCATGGACATTCAGATGACTGTTTAACCCTTTGAGTCCCGTGCCCTGTCCACCAGCATCTTGCATTGTCAACCATGTCAGCAAAGCAAAAACTTAACCCTTTGACCCCCTCACCCTATCCACAGCTTCTTGCAAGGAAACTGGTGGATAGGGTGAGGGAGTCTAAGGGTTAAGTTTTTGCCGTTGGTGGTAGAGTGCGGGAGTCAAAAGGTTAAAGCAATCCAGTCAAAAAGAATCATAAAGAATAGCAAAAACATAGCATCAAAAAGTTCAAAAAAAAAACAACAACAAAAAACCCAACGGATTTGAACAACACGTCATATACTAACTGATTGTGTACGTGTGTGTGTGTGTGTGTGTGTGTGATGTGTTGTGTGTGTGCTGGTGTGTGGTGTGTGTGTGTGCGTGTGACTGTGTCGTGCGTGCTGTGTGTAGTGTCTGTGTGTGACTGTGTGTGCTCTGTGTGTGTGCCTGCCTGCCTGCCTGCCTGCGTGTGTGTGTCTGTGTCTGTGTGTGTGTGCTTGTGTGTGTGTTTTCGTTCCTGTGCGTTCCTGTGTGTTCGCGCGCGCGCGTGTGTGTTAACGTGTCATGGGCGTGTGTGTTACGTGTGCATGGCGTGTTTTATGTTCCCTCACTCAGGAGCTGGCGATCAAGGACGAAGAGGATTATCGATGGAACATCCAATGTGGACACCTGGGGTACTACGGGTTTCGAACCATCTACACCCGGCCCGTGAACAATGTCACACTCTCTCTCACCAGTTCTGCTGCCAAGGGCTCTGCCTTTGTCTGGCTTCAAGCGAAAGGTAAGGCATGATCCGATGATGAGAGTAGACGGGAGGGAGGGGCACGGTACTCAGGGCGGTAAAATGTCGGGTTACCAGTCAAAAGGTCCTGGGTTTGATCCTGCCAAGGTACCTGCCGCTGGGTGGGTTCAGGGTGGAGAAATTTTTCTGAGCTCCCAGGTCTCTCTCGTCTCTGTCTCTGTCTCTGTTCTCTCTCTCTCTCTCTCTCTCTGTCTTCTGTTCTCGTCTCGTCTCTCTGCTCTCTCTCTCTCTGTCTCTCTCTCTCTCTGTTCTCTGCTCTGTCTTCTCTCTTCTCTCTCGCTCTCTCTTGTCCTCTCTCTCTTGTCTGTCTTCTGTCTCGTCTCTCTCTGTCTCTCTCTCTCTGTCTTCTCACTCTCCTCCTCTCTCTCTCTCTCTCTTTCTCTCTCTCTTCTCTCTCTCTCTCTCTCTCTCTCTCGGCGGGCCCCAGCAGTTCAGTTGGTTTAACCGTTGGATTCACATGCTAATGGTTGTGGGTTCGAATCCCGGGGTGCGCCATATTAAAAGTGGCCTTTTCACTGTCCCATCTTAATATCATTGTTGTTCTGGTGGTACATGGTGTCAGCATAGGATTAGGTAAGTCCCCCTTCTCCCACTTCCCTGGGATGGTTATCTCCGTCGGCTGTATCACCTGAGGTGGATGCTGACGAAAAAACTTAACCAAATCTCTCTCTCTCTCTCTCTCTCTCTCTCTCTCTCTCTCTCTCTCTCTCTCTCTCTCTCTCTTTCTCTTTCTGTCTCCCTCTGTCCTCCCCCTCTCTCTCTCTCTCTCTTTCTCTCTCTCTCCTCTCTCTCTCCCCCTCTCTTTCTGTTCCCTCTGTCCTCCCCCCCTCTCTCTCTCTTTCTCTCTCTCTCACTCCTCTCTCCCTCTCTCTTTCTGTCTCCCTCTGTCCTCCCCCCCTTCTCTCTCTCTCTCTTTCTCTCACTCTCTCTCTTTCTCTCTTCTCTTTCTGTTTCCCTCTGTCCTCCCCCTCTCTCTCTTTTTCTCTTCTCTCTCTCCTCCCTCTCTCTCTTTCTCTTTCTGTTCCCTCTGTCCTCCCCTCTCTTCTCTCTCTCTCTCCTCTCTCTCTCTGTCTTTGTCTCCCTCTGTCCTCCCCCCCCCTCTCTCTCTCTCTCCCTCTTCTGCCCTCTCCCGTTGTCTGGTGCCTGTCTCCTATTTGTAATCGTTTGTCTGATCCGATAATAAAACAGTAATTTCTGATTTTGCCGGCTCAGTCAGCAAAGTCCCCCGAGGAGATGCCGGGAGCTCTTTCAATATAAATACTATCCCCACCTTGTGGAAATTCTGTGCTTGAAATTTCCTTCTTTTCTGTCGCTGTCTTTGTTTCTTTCTTCCTTTTTTACTTTCTGTCATTTCTTCCTATCATTTTTGTTTTGTTTTGTTTTGTTTTATGCCTTGATGGTCCATTCACCTGTAATGTATGTGTTCGATAAAGTCTTTCGTCTGTTAGGATTGATAATTGGGAACACGTGTTAAGTGCATTTTTGGCTCTAGGGGTATGAAATATGCGGGAACAGTTTTGGGTTATTTAGGCCGTTTTTTTTTTTTTTTTATTATTTATGTTTTAGTGTCCTTAGTTATGTTTACATTTGTATTCAGGTATGTTTTTTTAAATCCCCTGTGCGATAAATTGGACGGAGTGGTCAACGTCAGGGGCATCTCCTTAGGTTATGTGCGCGAATGATGTGTGAACTTTAATTTTCTTTTAACCCCATTTCTTTCATGTTTAAGTATTATGTATGTTTTGAGATGATTATAGCCCTGATATGGCTCTACGCAGTCGGCTGGGCTTTAAACAAAAACAGCTGTAATAACTGTCACGAAATCAGTCCTAGATGGAACTCCATAGCATCATGATCGTCATCGTCTGCATTATCATGAAATCGTTAGTCATCACAGCATTGTGAAAATAGTCTCCGATTCTGTGGCTGGTCATGACCTGAACTCGTGGTGCCTTTGGCTTCATCTACCGCTTCCGGACCTGGGATAAATTTAACCCTTTGACTCCCGCACCCTATCTACCAACTGCAAAAACTTAACTCTTTGACTCCCTCACCCTATCCACCAGCTTCCTGCAGGAAGCTGGTGGATAGGGTGACGGAGTCGAAGGGTTAAGTTTTTGCTTTGCTAGCGTGGTTGACAATGCAGGATGCTGGTGCACAGGGTGCGGGAGTCAAAGGGTTAAGTCGGGTTATTGAGTGTTAATGGTTCACAGAGGCTGTCGATGGAGAACTATGATTGTGGCCTTTGTACCAGAGATCTCTCACTGGATCTGATTCTGTGACTGAGCTTTGTACCAGAGATCTCTCACTGGATCTGGCTCTGTGACTGAGCTTTGTACGAGAGATCTCTCACTGGCTCTGGCTCTGTGACTGAGCTTTGTACCAGAGATCTCTCACTGGCTCTGGCTCTGTGACTGAGTGATCACTGTGGTTAGTGAAGGGCTTAGTAAGGCAGTGTCGGCAGTAAACTGGATCAGAACAGGCATTTTTGAATTCCACCGAAGTGACCTGCGGCAGTGCGGGGTCTCCTGTAGTGAGTGGCCACATGGTGTCTTGATTTTGCTTGCTTCAGTGGGTTTCATGGCGTTAGGACTTTGAGTGAACAAAGTGGGGTTGCTGGTGTGTTGAGGAACTGGAATGAGCAGCTTGGCATCAACACCAGTGCAGAAATTTCGTGGGGGAAGTAGGGAGGGAGGAGAGAGAGATTGAGAGAGAGAGGGGGAGGGAGGGAGAGAGAGGGGGAGAGAGGAAGGGAGAGCGAGAGGGAGGGAGAGCGAGAGGAAGGGGAGAGAGAGGGAGGGAGAGGGATGGATGGGAGAGAGAGAGGAGGGAGAGAGAGAGGAGGGATGGGAGAGAGAGAGGAGGGAGAGAGAGGGAGGGAGGGGGAGAGAGGGAAGGAGAGAGAGATTGAGAGAGAGGGAGGGAGGGGGGAGAGAGAGAGAGATATCTTGGGCTGCTATCGGGGGAAAAAAGACAGATTTTATACACAGAATTTTTGTGCAGTCTGGCTTAGTCTGTTCACAGAGTCATGGGCTCAAGATCTGATGTCTCGAGTTTAGTCCCGGTGACTGATAATGATGACGATGTTCAAGACAATCTTGTCGATGATTACGATGATGATGGATGACCGATGATGACGACGACGATGACTAAGGTCAAGTTAATAGTGATGATGATTAAAAAATGATGATGATGATGATGTGGTGGTGGTGGTGATGGTGATGATGATGATGATGATGATGATGATGATTTTATTTTCCCCAACAGCAACAGACGACGAAGTGGAGATCGAGGTATTGTGTGGCGAAGCGTTACGTCAGATCCTGTTACGCTCCAAACAGGAAGTGGAATCACGTCACAGGAACAAGGAGGACAGTCAGAACCGGACCACCACCTCCACCGACAAGGGGCGCGTGAGAAACTCCACCTACCCCTACTCTGCCCACATCGAGTCTCTCTCCTCCAGTTTAGGTATTGGATCTGTTCGGTTGGCGGGTGGTTGGTTGGTTGGTTGGTCGGTTGCTTGCTTGCTTGCTTGCTTGTGCGCTTGCTTGATTGGTGATTCGTTTGACTGGAATCATGGTCTTTGTGAGTTAACAAAGCCTTGAAAAAAATTTGTTCTTTTTTTATATTTTTTTTTTAACTAATTTTGGTATCTCTAATTTGAGTCTCAACTGAACTGTGATTTCTAAGAAGAATGTTGAGAGTTCCATGGACGTACATCAAAGAAAACAAACGAGACAGTCTTGAGGGAGGCAGACACAAGATGATCATTAATAAAGAAGATTAGGAAAAGACAAGCAACATTTATAGGCTGTTTTATGAGGAAAGGGGAATTAGAGCGCCTGGTCACAACAGGAAAGCTGGAGGGAAAGAGAACGCCCGGTAGACCCAGGGAGAAAATATTGGACGGACTGCTGGGTGAGAGAGGGTGGGAGATGTACTTGCAGCGACAGGGGATAAATTGGTACGGAGGGTCATGATCTCCAACGCCATGCGGCAGGGCATATGATGATGATGATGACGAATTTGAGTCTTGAAATTGACAAACTCATGAAACCGTAAGGGAAAAGATGAATATAAGCATCACAGAGTGAGGCGTGTGCTTTTCGGCTATTCTTGTGGAAAGAAGGCTCAATGGAATGTATTGACATACAGCAGTGGGATGGTGATCTCTTCATGATGGTAATCTTTTCACTGTTTTTGTCATTGCCTGAAAACAATCAGACTTCGTGCTTCGTATGTGTAACATTTCATCATAAACCGATAGATGAGTTGATTGTCCTTTGTTTAAATGAATGGTGCGCTTTTACTAAAGAATGGGATGCGTGGTGGCGATGGTGATGACGATGATTATGATGATGGTGATGATGGATATCTGCATGATATAGTCGGCTGGTGAACGGACAATGCACAACACCAAAACGTTTTGTGTCTTTTGCAGCTGCCATCATTGGTGGCATTGTCGGCGCTGGATTCATCCTTATCTCCATCGTCATCATAGCTCTGGCTTTCCACTGCAAGAGGTGGGTTGGGGATCGGATCTTGTGGTGTTGGTGTGGTGTGGTGTGGTGGTGGGTTGGGGTTCGGATCTTGTGGTGTTGGTGTGGTGGTGGTGTGGTGGGTTGGGGATCGGATCTTGTGGTGTTGGTGTGGTGTTGGTGGGTTGGGGATCGGATCTTGTGGTGTTGATGTGGTGTGGTGTTGGTGTGGTGGGTTGGGGATCGGATCTTGTGGTGTTGGTGTGGTGTGGTGTGGTGTTGGTGTGGTGGGTTGGGGATCGGATCTTTTGGTGTGGTGTGGTGTGGTATGGTGGTGTGGTGTGACATGACAATGTGTTGTGGTGTGGTGTGGCGGTGTGGTATGGTGGTGTGATGTGACGTGGCAATGTGTTGTGGTGTGGTGTGGTATGGTGTGATGTGGCAGTGTGTGTTGGTGTGGTTTGGTCTGGTGTGGTGTAGTATTATGTGGCGGTTTGGTGTGGTGTAGTGTTGTGTGGCAGTGTGTGTGGTGGCGTGGTGTGATGTGGCGGTGTGGTGTGATATGATGTGATGTGATATATGATGTGATGTGATATTTTGTGATATGTGAAGTGATCTGATATGGCGTGATAATATCTGATGTGATGTGATGTGATCTGACATTGTCTGGTGTAGTGTGATCTGATATGGTGCTTTGTCATGTAGTGTGGTGTAGTGTGATATGGTGTAGTGTCGTGTGGTGTGGTTAATGTGATATGGTGTGATATGATGGGGTTTGATGACATTGGCGTGGTGTGGTATGATGTTATGTGTTAATATGGTGTGGTGTCACGTGGTCCGATGTTATACCATGTGGTGTGCTGTGGTGTGATTTTGTGTGATATTTATGTTGTAGTGTGGTAGGGTGTGGTGTGGTTGTGTGATGTTTATGTTGTGGTGTGGTAGGGTGTGGTATGGTTGTGTGATGTTTATGTTGTAGTGTGGTATGGTTGTGTGATGTTTATGTTGTAGTGTGGTAGGGTGTGGTATGGTTGTGTGATATTTATGTTGTAGTGTGGTAGGGTGTGGTATGGTTGTGTGATATTTATGTTGTAGTGTGGTAGGGTGTGGTATGGTTGTGTGATATTTATGTTGTAGTGTGGTAGGGTGTGGTGTGGTTGTGTGATGTTTATGTTGTGGTGTGGTATGGTGTGGTATGGTTGTGTGATGATGTTGTGGTGTGGTATGGTTGTGTGATGTTTATGTTGTAGTATGGTAGGGTGTGGTATGGTTGTGTGATGTTTATGTTGTGGTGTGGTATGGTTGTGTGATGTTTATGTTGTAGTGTGGTAGGGTGTGGAATGGTTGTGTGATGTTTATGTTGTGGTGTGGTATGGTTGTGTGATGTTTATGTTGTGGTGTGGTAGGGTGTGGTGTGGTTGTGCGATGTTTATGTTGTGTGTGGTAGGGTGTGGTATGGTTGTGTGATGTTTATGTTGTGGTGTGGTATGGTTGTGTGATGTTTATGTTGTAGTGTGGTAGGGTTGTGTGATGTTTATGTTGTGGTGTGGTTGTGTGATGTTTATGTTGTGGTGTGGTATGGTGTGGTATGGTTGTGTGATGTTTATGTTGTGGTGTGGTATGGTTGTGTGATGTTTATGTTGTGGTGTGGTATGGTTGTGTGATGTTTATGTTGTGGTGTGGTGTGGTGTGGTTGTGTGATGTTTATGTTCTGGTGTGGTAGGGTGTGGTATGGTTGTGCGATGTTTATGTTGTAGTGTGGTATGGTTGTGTGATGTTTATGTTGTGGTGTGGTATGGTTGTGTGATGTTTATGTTGTGGTATGGTATGGTTGTGTGATGTTTATGTTGTGGTGTGGTGTGGTTGTGTGATGTTTATGTTGTGGTGTGGTATGGTTGTGTGATGTTTATGTTGTGTTGTGGTATGGTTGGGTGATGTTTATGTTGTGGTGGTTGGTTGTGGTGTTTATGTTGTGGTGTGGTATGGTTGTGTGATGTTGTGTGTGGTTGTGTGTGTATGGTGGTGTGGTGATGGGTTGTGTGATGTTATGTTGTGGTGTGGTATGGTTGTGTGATGTTTATGTTGTGGTGTGGTATGGTGTGTGTATGTGTTGTGGTGTGTATGTTGTTAGTTTGTGGGTGTGGTTGGTTTTGGTGTATGTTGTGGTGTGTATGGTGTGTGATGTTTATGTTGTGGTTGTGTTGGTTGTGTATGTTTATGTGTGTGTGGTTGTTGTGGTATGGTGTTGTGTATGGTTTATGTGTGTGGTGTTATGTTGTGGTGTGGTGTAGTGGTGTGTGGTTGTGTGTTGTTGTGTGATGTTTATGTTGTGGTGTGGTAGGTGTGGTTGGTTGTGTGATGTTATATTGTGTGTGTGGTATGTGGTGTGTTGTGTGATGTTGTGTGTGTGGTTGGTGTGGTATGGTGTTGATGTTTATGTGTGTGTGTGGTGTTGGTGTGGTATGGTGTGTGATGTTTTGTTTGGTGTGGTATGTGGTATGTGTGTGATGTTTATGTGTTGTGTGTGTGGTGTGGTATTGTTGTGTAGTGTATGTATGTTGTGTTGTTGTTTGATATGGTTGTGTGTGATGTTGTGTGATACGATGTGTTGTTGTTTTGGTTGGTTTGTGTGATGTTATATGATGTGTGGTTGTAGTGTTTGTGATGTGTGTTTGTATATGTGTGTGAGTTGATGTGTTGATGGTGTATGGTTGTTAGTTTGTATGTGTTGAGTATGTTGTGTTTGTGTGGAATGGTTAGTGGTGTGGGTTGGGGTGTTTGTTTAATTGGTGTGTTATGTTGTTGTTTGGTTGTTTTGTGATAACTTGGTGTGACATGGTATAATGTGGTGTGTACTGTTCTGTGTGTTTGTGTGATTATTGATATAACTTGGTGTGACATGGTATAATGTGTGGTTGTGTTACTGTTCTGTGTTTGTGTGATATGATATAACTTGGTGTGACATGGTATAATGTGGTGTGTACTGTTCTGTGTTTGTGTGATATGATATAACTTGGTGTGAATGGTATAATGTGGTGTGTACTGTTCTGTGTTTGTGTGATATGATATAACTTGGTGTGACATGGTATAATGTGGTGTGTACTGTTCTGTGTTTGTGTGATATGATATAACTTGGTGTGACATGGTATAATGTGTGTGTATGTTCTGTGTTTGTGTGATATGATATAACTTGTGTGACATGGTATATGTGGTGTGTTGTTCTGTGTTTGTGTGATATGATATATTGTGTGACATGGTATATGTGGTGTGTATGTTTGTGTTTGTGTGTGTTGTGTGTGAGTAATTGTTGTCGTCTGCGTTGATGTCGGTATGGTTGTTGATGTCTCGTCTCGTCTCGTCTCGTCTCCTCTTTTCCGTTCGTCTCGTCTCGTCTCGTCTCGTCTCATCGCATCGGACTTTTATGTGTAAACTGGAGCTTTGCTTTTCATAGATTGGTGCATGTCATATTGAACTCTTTTCTGTCTACCAAATTGTAGAATTGTTCAGATTCACACGTTCAGATGTGTGTGTGTGTGTGTGTGTACGTGTGTGTGTACGTGTGTGTGTGTGTGTGTGTGTGCATGCATTTGTCCTTCATGTGCGTGTGCGCTCTCAAACGCGCTGACGTTGTGTATGTGAATATGTATGTATGTGCGTGTATATTTGTATGTGTCTGTGTGTGCGTGCGCGCATGTGTGCGTGCGTGCGTGTGTGTGTGCATGTGAGTGTGTGCGTGTGTGTGTACATGCGTGCGTGTATATATATATACGTATATATATATATATATATATATATATATATATATATATATATATATATATATATATATATATGTATGTATGTATGTATGTGTGTATGTGAGTGTGTATGTGAGTGTGTGCGTGCCTGTGTGTGCCTGCCTTTCTATAGCGCAAACACTCCTTCGTTGTACATACGCCCCACAAACGAATTCACTGAAATCAACCATCGAACAGTCCCTATTAAATTACTCTTCGTGTTTTTTTCACAGGCAATCCCTATTTAAAATACTCTTTGTGTTTTCACCGGACAATCCTATTTAAAATACTCTTTGTGTTTCTTCACCGGACAATCCCTATTTAAAATACTCTTTGTGTTTCTTCACCGGACAATCCCTATTTAAAATACTCTTTGTGTTTCTTCACCGAACAGTCCCTATTTAAAATACTCTTTGTGTTTCTTCACCGACAATCCCTATTTAAAATACTCTTTGTGTTTCTTCACGGACAATCCCTATTTAAAATACTCTTTGTGTTTCTTCACCGAACAATCCCTGTTTTAAAATACTCTTTGTGTTTCTTCACCGAACAGTCCCTATTTAAAATACTCTTTGTGTTTCTTCACCGAACAATCCCTGTTTTAAATACTCTTTGTGTTTCTTCACCGAACAATCCCTATTTAAAATACTCTTTGTGTTCTTCACCGAACAATCCCTATTTAAAATACTCTTTGTGTTTCTTCACCGAACAATCCCTATTTAAAATACTCTTGTGTTTCTTCACCGAACAATCCTATTTAAAATACTCTTTGTGTTTCTTCACGAACAATCCTGTTTTAAAATACTCTTTGTGTTTCTTCACCGAACAATCCTGTTTTAAATACTCTTTGTTTTTCTTCACCGAACAATCCCTGTTTTAAAATACTCTTGTGTTTCTTCACCGAACAATCCCTGTTTTAAAATACTCTTGTGTTTCTTCACCGAACAATCCCTGTTTTAAAATACTCTTTGTGTTTCTTCACCGAACAATCCCTGTTTAAATACTCTTTGTATTTCTTCACAGAACAATCTCTATTTAAAAGACTTTTGATCGTTCACAGAATAATCCCTGTTTTGAAATACTCTTTGTGATCGTTCACCGAACGATCCCTTTTTTTAAATACTCTTTGTCCACACAGAGTGCAGATCGCGCGGCAGAAACGCAAGCAGAACCAGAGTTTGAACCTGTACCCCGCAGTGACCAAGGGAGAGGAAGGGAGCGGCCTGGCCACCTATTGCCACTACAACGACTATGACGACGACCACTACAGCTCCATCCACCGCGCGCCTCTCAAAATGGCCTCCCTCACCGACACGGACATCGCCACCGCGCACGCGCGCACCAACGGCTTCGTGACCCTGGGCATGGCGGAGCGGGAGGCCCACGCCAAGAGGATGCACGAGCACGAGGAGTGGGACGACCTCCAGGCGCCGCCGACCTTGCTGCACCCTCCGCCTTCCTCCCCCACGGCGCGTGACGCCCTGCTGGCCGATCCCGGGTACCAGTCGTTGAGGTACCCCTCCAGTGGCCTGGCCACCAACGGCCAGCTGTACGACATCGACGTGCACGAGCCGGCCGGTCACATGACCTTGCCGGAGAGCCGCAGTCAGCACCGCGTGCTGGTCACCGGATGCAAGAGCCCACTGGGCAAGCGCAGCAAGAGCGTCAGCTTCTCCCAGCCCGTGGCCATGGTGACGCCTCTGCCCTCGGGGTCCGAGGAGTCGGTGGGAGAAGAGGAGGTCTTCCTCCAGAAGGAGGCCGCCCGGTCCAGCCTGGAGGAAGGCAGCTACGACAACCTGAACAAGGTCGTCATCCCGGACACCCCGCTGTCTCCGTCCCAGATGCACACCATCCCTGCCCAGCGGCCAGACAGTCTGCTGAAGCACCCGCCGGCGGGCACCACCCCGCGAAGTCCCCAGATTCCCGTCCACACCTCCCTGCCCCGCTCCCTCTCCACCTTCGGCACGCACCAGGAGATGGGTGGGGGTGGGCTGGTGGGAGATGGAGGGGGTTACAAGGACTACGACGACGGTTTCGACCTGCCCCCGCCCCCTCCCCCCATCGTGGTGAACGGCGATGCCTACGCCGTGGTATACAAGAAGCCGCCAGTGCCTCCCCCGGCTTGCTACAAACCCAAACACCACGCCCAGGTGTGTGAAACGGGAGTGTGACATTTGAACTGGTTAAAACTGCTCTGCGTCAGAACACGCCAGTGTTGGGTGTGAGGACGTGACGGTGTCAAGCGTCTCTGCACTTGAGAGAGTGAGATTCACGTGCAATAGTTCTTGCTGCAGACAAAGACAGATCGTCCTTGGTTAGCCTCTCTTTCGTGACATCATTCTTGACCGATGTACGTGGTCAGTTGCTTCTTACGCAACCTGCGCGATCGGGAGCGGAGTTATCTTTCTTCCTACTGCAAAGACGACATAATAATTTTAAGAGGCAGCACTCTATATCTAGTCTAAATGAACTAGTCCAATGGATCCAGTTTTGTCGGTAACTTCCAGTGGAATCAATGTTGCTACTAGCATCCGATGAATTCAATTTTTGCCGCCAGCTTCTAATGGATTCAGTTTTGCTACTAATATCCAATGGATTCAATTTTGCCGCCAGTTTCCAGTGGAATTAATTTTGCTACTAGCATCAAACAGATTTCAGTCTTGTCACCGACAAGTTACTTTGTGTGTGTGTGTGTGTGTGTGTACAGTCAACAGTTTGATGGAGTTACCAAACTGAACGGAGATGGACGAAACAGTTGATGAAAGTCGAATACTTTGCCGGTGTGTGTCTTCGGGATGACAGTTGTCAGACACATGAAGAGTTGTGTGCTGTGCAGTGTCAGACAGTGGACCACGTCCTTCAAGGTTAGAGCTTGAGCGCGGATGATGCAGGCCGGATGGTCGTCGCACAGCCATGTCACAGAATGCAGCGTTGTCAACTGGCCCGAAGACGACAACAGAATACCACAGATAGACGATATCAGGATATATATACCACAGACAGAAAGAAAGAAAGAACTGGCATACTGTCTTGATGGAGCCTTGTATTGAGGGTCTGATGTCTCGAGCTCATTCACAGCCTGCAATATTAAAACTGGACTGCTCGCTACCCATCGCAATGATTACGGGGCCCCAGTAGCTCAGTTGGTTTGAGCGTCGGATTCACATGCTAATGGTTGTGGGTGCGACTCCTGAGGTTGTGCTACATTCAAACTGGCCTTCTCACTGTTCCATCTTAACATCGTTGTTGTTCTGGTGGTGTCAGTATAGGATTAGATAAGCCCCCCACCCCTTCCCCCACTTCCCTGAGATGGTTATCCCCGTCGGCCATATCACATGAGGTGGGGGTGTCGACGTAAAAACTGAACCAAATCAATCAATCAACCCATCGTAAAGCTCCAGTCATTCTGATGGTGTTTCATAAGTCCTATTCTTTTTCTTCCCCTCCCCTCTCTCCTTCCTCCGCTCCTTCCCCATTTCAAGACCTTAACCAACATATAGGATATTGCACAGGCTCCAGGACTATTCCAGAGAATTGCCAGCAGTTTTGGGTGAGAGGCGTAGACTGAATTGTCTGAATGCAAGGAACACTTCATAAACAGTCTCCAACCCCACAGTACCAACAACTTTTGTGGGGGAGTTCTCAGCAAACGAGAAATAATCCCAAACTATTTGTGTCTCCAGAAGTGTACTGTGAGTTTTTGACGCTTAACTGTTGATCGTGTCTTTTCGTCTGCCAGGTAACGACTGGCAGATTTGGATGGAGCGCATATGGAACTGCCCGAGTGCGATGAGTCTCTTTTTAACAAAACTCCACACTCCAAACCCCAGACTCCAAACTGATGCTGTTTGCCATCGCGAGAGGTCAGTCGGAAATGATTCTTTTGAGCCTAATTACGCAGGGGGTTACAAAGACTACGGTGACAGTTTCGACCTGCCCCTCTCCCTTCCCCCCTCCCCTCCCACCCCAACCCCAACCCCCTCCGATGAGACTGCAGAAACGCAGAGTGTGACCAGTGCAACATCAGTGCCAACAGCCACACCACGTGTTGAAAACACCAGTTCTCGTCCGATCACCGAAGTTAAGCAACGTCAGGCCGGGTTAGTACTTGGATCGTTGGGTGACCGCCTGGGAACACCGGGTGCTGTTGGCAACTGTTTTCGCCAGCTCATGGGTTTATGTGCAGGCTTGATTAAGCCAAGGCTTGTGCCATGGTCACCGCACACTTGGCACCTGTGACGTTTAGTGCTTATGGAAATTGTTCCGAGCACGGAGACGTCATCTTGAGAAAACGAAACTGAAAGTGAAACTGAAACTGTCAGTTACTGATGTAGTTCACCTTGAACAAGTAAAGCAGACTGTGTGTCCCATTGGCCAGGACTGGTGTTGTCATATTGGTCAGTGATTTCAAAGATGTTGATTTCTTCCTAGACAAATCAGAAAACTGTTACCAGTATAATCCAACTTTATGTACAATCGTTGGGAGATAAGAATTTTACTGTAGCGTGCAATCATTGGGGATCTACCCTGACGTTTTAAGTGTGGAAAGTCCGAAGACTTGACTAGTTCCCACTAGATAGAGTGTATCAGATGGTGTCGTAAGAAACAAAAAACTATTTACTTCAAGTTACGTCCATTCCCACAAGCGGTCCATTTCCTCAACCAAGTTCAAGCGGTCCATTTTCTCCGACAACCCAGTTTTTAGCGAGATGTTTCCTTCATTAAAGCTTGTTTTTTTGGAGAGGTCTGTGTCCGTGGAGAGGTCTGTTTCCTTGGAGAGGTCTGTTTCCTTGGAGAGGTCTGTTTTCTTGGCGACGTCTGTTTCCTTAGAGAGGTCTGTTTCCTTGGAGATGTCTGTTGCCATGGAGATGTCTGTTTCCATGGAAGAGGTCTGTTTCCTTGGAGAGGTCTGTTACCTTGGAGAGGTCTGTTTCCTTGGAGAGGTCTGTTTCCATTAAGAGGTCTGTTTCCATGGAGAGATCTGTTTCCATGGAGAGGTCTGTTTCCTTGGAGAGGTCTGTTTCCTTGAAGAGGTCTGTTTCCTTAGAGAAGCCTGTTTCCATGGAGAAGCCTGTTTCCATGGAGAGGTCTGTTTCTTGAAGAGGTCGTTTCCTTGGAAAGGTCTGTTTTCATGGAGAGGTCTGTTTCCTTGGAAAGATCTGTTTCCATGGAGAGGTCTGTTTCCTTGGAAAGGTTTGTTTCCATGGAGAGGTCTGTTTTCATAGAGAGGTCTGTTTCCTTGGAAAGATCTATTTCGTTTGAGAGGTTTATTTCCTTGGAGAAGTTAATTATTTCAAGGTCCATATCTTCAAGATCCATTTTCTCAAAATCCATGTCCTCAAGATCCATAAAACGATCCATATCCTCAAATCATAGATGTTCCTAGCTGGTCCATTTACTCAAAAGTATACCTTAAAGGAGCGTATTTCCTCAGGGGGTCCATGTCCTCAAACCGTCCATTTGTTGAAGTGGTCCAACACATCTGCATTATTCTTCCGGGCTTGGCCTTCACCTCACGTCACTGCGACACCCACAGCCGATGGAAAGGTTCTGCATACTGTATTGTACCTGGTGTGCTACTTACTGTTCGTCAAACTACAAACAACTGCAATAACGTCTTGTCGTGTGTGAAGTTTTGCTTCATGTGCCGATAGACCCTTATCGTGTTTTTAGCTGGGATCGTGTGAAAACGCTTGACACAAAGTTTAATGTTGACATACCTCGGTCCGTAGCAGCAACTTTTCAACAGCCCATCACGCTTTTGTGTCACTTGTTCCTGTGGCCATGCTTGTCAACGGGAGGCAATCTGCAGCAGTTGGCAACTGAAAGAACAAACTTCTCAAGAGTTGTCTCTCTTCTTTCAAGAAATAAGGGTAGCCTAATGGGTTTGACCTGACGAAACTTACAAAACTGTGAGTCACCTGTGTATATGATAATTGTTCCAGATCCCTGAGAGCGTTAGAAGAGCGCTTTGGATATTCCTTATCCAAGACGAATGAACATTTTTGTGTGAGTACTTAGTAAACCCCAGCAAGTCCTTAGTAAACCCGAAAACAATTCATTCTCTTCTGCTGAAGAATGTGTAAGCTAATGTCAGCAATGTCAGTGCATGTAAAGAATCTTCTGTGAAGATATGACAAGTTTTCGACAGGTGTGGGTATGGGTGTGAGTATCAGGGTGTCTGGCAGCAGGTTTGGGTGGAGCTCTGTATGGAGATGTCCGAAAGAGACGAATCCCTCGTGAACGAATTCTGAACTCCAGACAGACAGTTGTATAAGCTTTAACTCCTTTGACAACTGAGGGAAGGCCTATGAAGAACGGCTTGGTGGTTGGGTGGTTAGCCCAAAGAAGGAGGTGACATTGATACTTGTGTGACTTGCTGTTGAGCCCTTTTGACTCCCCCCCCCCCCCCCAACACACACACACACACACACCATATCCACCAGCTAGCTGCCTGCAGGATGGGTTAAGATGTGGACTGTTTGTGCAATGACGATGACAGTCATACAGGATGGCCTGCGGTTTTTCTTTGTCTTCTTTTGTTTTTCACCTTTCCAGCTCATAGCGTTTTGTGCAAACCAAGAAGTTGGCCAGGAAGTTGCTGGCAGACGTCAGTGGAGTGCGTATGGAATTGCCCCAGTGCAATAACGTCCTCTTGAACAAACTGCATAACTCTAAACACAGCGTTATGAATGTGCCGGACGGACGTCTGTTAACGCCCTGTCGGTAAGCTCAGCCCTATCGCTGTATCTTGTTGAAAACAGCATACACAACACTATAAACGAAATCTAAAGCTTAACGTTTCAACATATTGCTATACTGACCCCTTTTGGTAAATTTCGTTGAAAACAGTATATTTAACAGTATTTACGAAATCTAGAGCTTAACGTTTCAACATATTGCTGTACTCAGCCGTATAGGCATTTTTGGTTGAAAACAGCATACACAACAATGTTTAGGAAATCTAAAGCTTAAGGTTTCAACATATTGCTTCGGAAGATTAGAAAAATATACACAACTGAAAATTAAAAGGTCACGATTAGGTTAGAAATGCACTTATCTAAAATTCCTTGGTACAGTTTGATCTCCCTGTCCCGACCTACTTTTTGGGTTTCGTCTGCTCTTACAGCGAACAGTCATACATTTTTTTGCTCCACCAACAAATTATTCAAAGCCATTTCATCATTTTGGTAGACAGTCCTATTTCGATCTAATGTGCACTAAAGAAAATATCTTTTTTAATTCATTCTATATGAGCAAGTTTGTGATGTTTATAAAACGGAGGGAATATAGATCTACATAAAATATAAAGTGGAATGTATTAATTTTTGCATAGCTGTGTGCGCTGGCTGACCACCGGTGCCAGTGATGAGATACATGTAACAAACTCGGTTGCCAGTGCTAAGTGCTTCTGGGGAGGAGTTGTTAGTCGGGATGTGTGTGTGGATAGAAAACATCTGCTTCCATGCTGATAGGGCTGGGTAAACCGATAGGGCTGAGTATACCGATAGGGCGAAGAGTATACCGATAGGGCTGGGTAAACCGATAGGGCTGAGTATACCGATAGGGCTGAGTATACCGATAGGGCTGAGTATACCGATAGGGCGTTACCAGACGTTCATTGCTCCAGTGAGAGACGTTAGTTCTGAGGTGTATTGCTGAGCCCTTCTTGTGTCTTTTTCCCGACTTCATGTTGAACCTCTTGTCTCTCTCACCCTGTCCACCAGCTTCCTTCATTATCAACCATAATAGCGAAGCAAAAACCTGAATCCTTCTACTCTCCCACCCTATCTGTCAACATCTTGCATTATAACCATGATAGCTAACCAAAAACCCTTTAACCTTTTCTACGTTCTCATCTTATCCAAACAAGTGGATAGGAGGAGGGAGTGGAAGGTGTTCAGTTTGTACAGTTGGTGGATAAGGTAAGGGAGTCAAAAGGATAAAATCTCTATCGTTTAGATCTCATGTTCATGGTTCATCTATGAAATTTAATTTGAATTGTTATGAAAGAATCCACACATTCTGACGTCTCAATATTTTTCTTTTATACATATGTATTGACAGTGTCAACACAACAGCTGGGTGTAAAAAGAGAGTGGATTACGTTAAAATTGAATGTATCATTAAACAACAGCTTTGTGTGTAAAAAAGAGTTGAAAACATGAAAATTGATTTGACTGCTATTAAACAACAACTTGATGTAAAAAAAAAAAAAGAGTTGATTATATTCAGATCGAATTTATTATTATTAAACAAAAACTTGGTGTAAAATATTTGATTACATTGAAATTGATTTGTTAATAGTGATATTATTTCTACTATCATTATATTATTATCATTATTATTATTATTTATTATTATTATTATTATTATTATTATTATTATTATTATTATTATAAAAGATTCGCATAGAAATGATCGATTTCATTGACATTGAAATTACCGCACGAAATGATTCACATATTAATTCTTAATGTCTCTGCCTTTTTGTCATGAATGTTTTGTACATTATAATGACAGTGTTATGACGACACCTTCCTGCAAGAAGAACGCTGTACCATTTTTATATGTGCTATTATAATTTGAACCTGTGTGCAAGAGAAACTTGATCAGTTTTGTTTGCCTTGTTTCAGATGCAGGAACACAAAAGCTTT
Source organism: Monoplex corrugatus (assembly GCA_030674185.1). Lineage (NCBI taxonomy): Eukaryota > Metazoa > Mollusca > Gastropoda > Littorinimorpha > Ranellidae > Monoplex > Monoplex corrugatus. Next base: position 61,057,742 of record JAPXFY010000017.1, read on the forward strand.
GAAACAACCTTGCGCCTTACATTGTTAATTGTCATCTGATACGTTCTTTTCTTTATTATTGTTTCCGTTATTGTCTGTATGGTTTTTATGACATGTCAACTTGTGTAAAGTGTTTAAATGGCATGTTATTAAAGCGACAGAAAGTCATATGTAAGACGCAGAATTGTTGAGTTACGTATTTGTTTACGTTTTCTGTAACGTGAGAAAGTGCTCAGGAGCTTGCTTTCCGAGATATTGCGCTATATACGAGATCTTCATTATTATTATTATTATTATTATCATTATTATCATCATCATCATCATTATCATCATCATCATCATTAGTACTATTGTTATTGTTGTTGTTGTTATTCTTCTTCTTATTATTATTATTATCATTATTATTGTTGTTGTTGTTGTTGTTGTTGCTGTTCTTCATCACTCTTTCGGGCAGTCCGCCCTGCCACCAGCTCGCATAGCTGTCAGCACCTTTCCACTTACTGTAGTCTCGACACTTAGCAGTCGGAAGCTCCCAACGTTGCCTTAATTCAACCACAGGGGATGTTTGAACGGCCGCGAAAGTGGCCAGGCATATCAACGGTCAATTTACTGTGGTGGCTTCAAACGTCACCACGCGCAGCCAATCATTGGCTTTCAAACGTGTTACAGGGCTACGTTTAGCCACCTGTCAACCAAGTTGACTCGTCCTTTCACACATGCTGGAAGTCGCTTCTTTGGGCTCATCAAGCTCTTGTTCCCCCTGTGGGATGCCGGGGGCTCTTTCAGTATAAATAGTATCCCCACCTTCTGGAAATTCTGTGCTAGAAATTCCTCTTTTCTGTCTTCTTGCTGCTTGTCTTGCTTTCTGTCATTTCTAACTATCATGTCATTCACCTTTTTCACTTCTTGGAACTGTCTGTGCTAGATTTCACTCTTTGTGTCTGTTCATACAATGTCTGCATGCTTGCTATTTCATTTTACTTGCATTCTCTTGGGTCATACTGTATAACTGCATTTGGGCTCTAGGGAGGTGAGATATGCGGAGTCAATTCTAGGTAATTGAGGCCTGTTAAAAACAAATAACAATGTCTGCAATGCTTGTATTTCAGTTGTAAATACACTTCGTACATTCCTCTGGATCTGAGCTGATAGATTGTCGTGGTTTTGATGGTGGTAATGTGAAGTGATGGTTCGTTTGTGCTTCTATTTCTCTTTGCAAGAAAGAGACGGGGGCGAGAGGGAGATATGGGGGAGATAGAGGTGGAGATGAAAGAGAGAGAGAAGAGAGAGGGGGGTGTCAGAGAGTTACATACGTCAGTCTATATTATATATATGCTTAAGTCTCTCTCTCTCCTCCTCCTCTCTCTCTCCTCCATCATCTCTCTCTACTCACATCACAACACACCACCACACACACACACACACTCACTCACCCCTCTCTCTCTCTCTCTCTCCCCCCTCTCTTACTCTCTCTCTCTTCTCTCTCTCTCTCTCCTGTCTGCGCATGGCTTAGTCTCTAATGGTAGAGATCATTTTGGAGTTTGTTCAAGAGGGATTCATCGCGCTCGGATAGTTCAATATGCGCTCCACCTAAACCTGCTGGCAATTATCTGGTAGACTCTTTTAGCCTGCGAAAAAAAGAAATGCTCTGGCAAGGTTCTAAAATGGGGACGAGGGAGCGGGGGGGGGGGGAGAAGGGATCTATGAGGCACTAAGCTGACACAGCTAGATTGATGGGGGCATTATGATGGACAAGCAAACAGGTCATTTTTTGTCCCCTTACGTTGTGGACTGGGATTGACCTGGAGTTGGCAGTCTGAAATCTCCCCGTGGGGATGCCGGGGGCTCTTTTCAGTATAAGTAGTATCCCCACCTTCTGGCAATTCTGTACCAGAAATTTTCTATTTTCTGTCACTCTGTTTCTGCCTTGTTCCTTTGCTTTCTGTCATTTCTTCCTATCATTTTCTGCCTTGCTGGTCCATTCACCTGTATGTGTTGGATAAAGTCTTACGTAACCTTTTCTTAAGATTGATAATTTGGTACATGTATTAAGTGCATTTTTGGCTCTAGGGAGGTGAGGTATGCGGAAGCAATTTTAGGTAATTTAGGCCTGTTTATACATGTATGTTTTGGTGTCTTTAGGTATGCTTATATTTGTATTCAGGTGTGCTTTTTAAATCCCCTGTGCGATAAATTGGACGGAATGGTCACGCTGGGGGCATGTCCGTAGATTATGTGCGCGAATGCATTGATATGTGTACTTTTTTCCCCCGATCCTGTTGAAATTTTGTACGTTTTGAAACGGTTATAGCTCTGATATCGCTCTAAGCAGTCGGCTGGGCTCTAAACAACAATAACAATATTAAGCAGTTTGAAATGTACTGTCCAAACAGTTGATACCATATGTAGCGTGTTTTGTGTGTAGGCATGTGTTAAAGAGTGCAAAAGACAACACAGGGCTGAAATCCTGCCGACCACACACATATAACGCGCTCTAGAGAGTTGTGAGGTAGGGGAGAGAATTCTTCCACATACTCTCACGAAAACATAAAGTGGATAATTTCCCGTTTGTCGAATTTTGAACACCCTGTTCTTTCGTTCGTTCGTTCGTTCGTTCGTTCGCCGCTTACATGATCAGATCAGGTGTAGAAAATAATTGTGGCCAGGTGTGTGTGTGTATGTGTGTGTGGTGTGTGTGTGTGTGTGTGTGTGTGTGTGTGTGTGTGTGTGTGTGTGTGTGTGTGTGTGTGTGTTGTTGTTTTGTTTTGTTTTGTTTTATTTTATTCAAGTTCCTGCTGGTTGCTATAGAGCGTGGTGGGCAGAGGAGTTTAAGTCAGCCTGTTGTTCGATCACAAAAAGAGAGATGATTAGAATGACTGATACATATATATGGTTATATATATATATATATATATATATATTATATATAATATATATATATTATATATCTTTTTTTATTTTTAACATCCCATGTCCTTTATTTGTGTTTCATACTTGTATGAATCCTCCATATGACACGTTTTCATCGTTGTCGCTTATAAATCCATTGTTTATGGTGTAACTTTTTTTTTTCCTGCGAGCAAGGATGGTCAAGTTGGAGGGGGAAATAGTTGTATGTCAAAAACATGAAAAGTGTTCGCATTTTTTCAAATTCAGTTTTGTATATATCTATTAGTTACAGTTGTCTGTTTCTATCACTTTTTTATTTTTCATTTGTTTGGTTTTGTTGTTCTTGTTGTTTTGTTTTTTGTTTGTTTGTCTTTCTTTTTGTGTGTGTCTGGGTTTTTTTTGTTATTTTGTTGTTTTTTTGTTTTTAGCTCTTCTGTTTTTGTTGGTTGGATGGTTGGTTTTTGTTTTGTTTTGTTTGGGATGTGTGTGTATGTGTGTGTGTGTGTGGTGTGTGTGTGTGTGTGTGTGTGTGTGTGGTGTTGTTGCTGCCGGTGGTGATGATGATGATTGTGTGATATTTTTTTTAATTTTTCGTTGTAGCAAATTAGAAAAGACCGCGGGAGTGTCCGAAAATGCCCAGAATTTCTGACTTAAAATCGGCTCACAATCAAACGATTTGGAACTTCTTCTCAAGAATTAGGAACATTTGGGGGCAGTTTTAAACAATGCACGGCCCCTCCTTCCCCCAAACCTCCCCCACCCCCCAACTGAAACCCCACCCTACCCCACCTCCCCAAACCCCCAACGCACACCATCAATTAAAATAGAACTAAGTGTGTTAAGAAAGGATGACGTATATATAATAATAATGGTTATTTATGAGCGCTTCACTTGCACAAAGCGCTTTACAACAACAATAAAAAGTAAAACAAGCCACGAATCACAGACACAACCAACACACACACAAACACGCACAGACAACACACACAAACCACACACACACGCACGCACACAAACACACACGCGCACGCATTCACACCAAAACACGCACATCAAGAATACAGAGCGCAGAAAGAGGGTCTACAAGAATGTTGCGAAGAGAATCTCAGACTATTTTAAAGGGGAAAGAAGGCTGTGACGAGATTGTGAGGCAAGAGTTCCACATCTGCACAGCAATGATGAAAAAGCTCGACACCATGCCCTCTCGTTTATATTTGAACGCGGAATGTTCTATCATCGGTAGCAAGCGAAGAGTCTGGGTGTACATAGATCGTAAGATTCAAAAGATTTAGGCGCAGTGCCAATTGACTGGTAGCAAGACAGAACTTTGTATTGATTCTTGTTCAATAGTAACCAGTGTAACTCTCGAGAAGGGTGTACAATGTGCCGACTTTTGCTTTGCACATATTTTGGCTGCTGAGTTCTGTACTTGTTGTAGTGGTCGATCAGCGTTCTTGTACTATCTTTGTATAGGAGCTTTCGCTCATAACATGCTATGTTAATGAATATGTATGAAAATCTATGGCTAGATTGATATCTTGAACGACTGTTGTTGTTGTTGCTCTCTCTCTCTCTCTCTCTCCTCCTCTCTCTCTCTCTCTCTCTCTCTCTCTCTCTCTCTCTCTCTCTCTCTCTCTCTCAGCTCCGAACTCTCAAACTCCCAAACATAGAACTCTTTCGGTTATTTGGTACTTACATTTTACAGCAGAATGATAATGATAATAATAATATTGATAACAATGTTAATAATGATTATAATAATCGTAATAATAGTAGATATGACGTGATGATGATGATGATGATGATGATGATGATGATGATGATGATAAAAATGATGATGATGATGATGATGATGATGATGATGATATTGACAATAAAAATGATGATCTTGACGATGTGTGAATGTATTTTGATGATTTGATGGCTTGTACAAACTTATACAACAACTGACTGGCCAATTTGATGGTACCTGATGATTTTGTACAATTTTTATTTTATACTTTGTGTACTATGTATGAGGCATTTAATCACTGGTCTACTTGGAGCACAACACACAACTGGACTTTTAATGCTACATAATATCTTGTACAATCTTTATTTGTACTGCATTCTTTGAGTCGCGTGAGGCGTTTACTCGCTCGACTGTTAAGTATATATTGTATTTGACTGTCATTCTTTATACTGTTCAGTAATAAAGCAGTTAAGCCATCCTGGTGTTGTAGTGTGGTGTGTGTGTGTGTGTGTGTGTGTGTGTGTGTGTGTGTATGTGAGTGTGTGTGTGTGTGTGTGTGTGAGCCTGTGTTTGTGTGTGTGTGTGTGTGTGTGAGAGAGAGAGAGAGAGAGAGAGAAAGCCTGTGTGTGTGTGTGTGTGTGGAGGAGAGAGTGAAAGAATAATGTATTACCGTCTTTGTCCATCTAAAAAAAAAAAGAATAATGCATTACCGTCTTTGTCCATATTAAAAAAAAGTATAATGCATTACCGTCTTTGTCCATATAAAAAAAATAATGCATTACCGTTTTTGTCCATATAAAAAAGAATAATGCATCACCGTCTTTGTCCATATAAAAGAGAATAATGCATCACCGTCTTTGTCCATATAAAAGAGAATAATGCATCACCGTCTTTGTCCATATAAAAAAGAATAATGCATCACCGTCTTTGTCCACATAAAAATGAGAATAACGCATTACCGTCTTTGTCCGTATAAAAATAAAGACAGATTTCTCGCGCTTTTCAGGAACATGTGAAAGAAGTTCTACGTTTACTTTGCATTGTAAACTACAGAATGAACGGACAGAAAGAGACCAGTCATATGTGAAGCCATGTCTCGTCCATACCTCCATCAAACCATTGTATGCCATCACAAGCTGAAGTCCAGAGTGCGGTAATCAAGAGGGTAAAACATCAGGCTTCCAATCAAAAGGTCCTGGGTTCGATCCGCCTAGAGAGCTCCCCTATGTGGGGAAAAAGGGTAGAGGCTTTTCTCCTATCTCCCAGGTCAACGTGTGTGCAGGATTTTGGGTGCAGCACATATGGAACTGTCCCATCATGATGAATAACCTCTTGAACAAACTCCAACCTCCATATCTTTTTCAGGGTCGTGTCTATCCTTCATACTGTCCCCACAATGTGTGCCATCACCCACTAATGTTCATAGTTTCTCCATATATCATAATGTGCCATCACCAGCTGTTAGTCCATACTTTCTCCACAAGTCAATGTGTGCCATCACCAGCTGTTAGTCCATACTTTCTCCACAAGTCAATGTGTGCCATCACCAGCTGTTAGTCCATACTTTCTCCACAAGTCAATGTGTGCCATCACCAGCTGTTAGTCCATACTTTCTCCACAAGTCAATGTGTGCCATCACCAGCTGTTAGTCCATACTTTCTCCACAAGTCAATGTGTGCCATCACCAGCTGTTAGTCCATACTTTCTCCACAAGTCAGTGTGTGCCATCACCAGCTGTTAGTCCATAATTTCTCCACAAGTCAATGTGTGCTATCACCAGCTGTTGTCCATACTTTCTCCACAAGTCACTGTGTGCCATCACCAGCTGTTAGTCCATACTTTCTCCACAAATCACTGTGTGCCATCACCAGCTGTTGTCCATAATTTCTCCACAAATCACTGTGTGCCATCACCAGCTGTGTCCATACTTTCTCCACAAGTCAGTGTGCCATCACCAGCTGTTGTCCATACTTTCTCCACAAGTCACTGTGTGCCATCACCAGCTGTTGTCCATAATTTCTCCACAAGTCACTGTGTGCCATCACCAGTGTTGTCCATACTTTCTCCAAAGTCACTGTGTGCCATCACCAGCTGTTGTCCATACTTTCTCCACAAGTCACTGTGTGTCATCACTAACAGTTGTTGTCCATACTTTCTCCACAAGTCACTGTGTGCCATCACCAGTTGTTGTCCATACTTTCTCCACAAGTCAGTGTGTGCCATCACCAGCTGTTAGTCTGTAATTTCTCCACAAGTCACTGTGTGCCATCACCAGCTGTTGTCCATAACTTTCTCCACAAGTCAGTGTGTGCCATCACCAGCTGTTAGTCTGTAATTTCTCCACAAGTCACTGTGTGCCATCACTAACAGTTGTCCATAATTTCTCCACGAGTCACTGTGTGCCATCACTAACAGTTTGTCCATAATTTCTCCACAAGTCAATGTGTGCCATCACTAACAGTTGTCCATAAATTCTCCACAAGTCAGTGTGTGCCATCATTAACAATTGTCCATAATTTCTCCACAAGTCAACGTGTGCCATCACCAGTTGTTGTCCATAATTTCTCCACAAGTCAACGTATGCCATCACCAATTGTTGTCCATAATTTCTCCACAAGTCAATGTGTGCCATCATTAACAGTTGTCCATACTTTCTCCACGAGTCACTGTGTGCCATTACCAACAGTTGTCCATAATTTCTCCACAAGTCAACGTGTGCCATCACCAGCTGTTGTCCATAATTTCTCCACAAGTCAACGTGTGCCATCACCAATTGTTGTCCATAATTTCTCCAAAGTCAATGTTTGCCATCAACAGCTGTTGTCCATAATTTCTCCACAAGTCATTGTGCGCCATCACCAATTGTTGTCCATAATTTTTTTCCTCAAGTTACTGTTTGCCATCATCAGTTACTGTCGATAATTTCTCCAGCAGTCAATGTATGCCATCACCAGCTTGTTGTCCATAATTTCTCCACGAGTCACTGTGTGCCATCACCAGCTTGTTGTCCATAATTTCTCCACGAGTCAGAGAGTACCAATCGCCGGCGGTTGGTCCACAATTTCTGGCACAAACCAAAGCGTGCCATCATGTTGTGTTGTGCAGAACGTCCACCAGCCTAGAAGAAGAAGAAAGAGAAGAAGAAGTAGGTGGAGATGATTCAGGATGGGGAACAGTGTTCCCTGTGTGAACTCGAGCAGCAGCAGCAGTAGCAGCACCGCTGCTGTAAGATGCGGAGCTCCTCTCCAAGGTCACCACGCTGCAGTTGTCGTCAGAGGTCACGTTGGATTGTGCCCCTTGCCCGCTGTCCCCGCTCGTGCTGACCCCCCACCTTGCTGACCTTGCCACCCCTGCTCGACGAGTCGCAGAAGAAGAGGACGAGGAGGCGGGTTCGACCGAGCTCACTGAGGTGTGGCTGGTGATGGTACTGCTGAAGTTGTCGTAGCCCCTGAAGGCGCGCACCGACATGGTGTTGTCAAGCAGGAAGTCCCATACGCTGCTGTTGCTGTTGCTGTTGCTGTTGCTGTTGCTGTTGCTGTTGTGCTGCATCTTGCCTGCGATCTGGACCTGCTTTTTCCTGAAGTCAGAAATGGCGATGGTCGAGTGAGTGACGTGACAGAGGAAGGTGAAAGATGTGGTCACGTCTTTGGTCAGAAAGATACAGTCAGACAGATAGACAGACAGACAGATACATACATACATACATACATGCATGCATACATACATACATACATACATACATACATTCATGTATACATATATACATACATACATACATACACAGACAGATTTACAGATAGATACATAGACAGACAGACAGATAGACAGACAGACAGATAGATAGATAGATAGATAGATAGACAGACAGAGAGATAGATAGATAGATAGATAGATAGATAGACAGACAGATAGATAGATAGATAGATAGACGCTGGAGCTGGGGGACGGGGAAGAATCAACTGACAAGAGCAATGGAGATCTGCTTATCTATAATGTATGACTCACCTGCCCCAGTAAAATATGAAAATGAAGATGGTCAACATCAATCCCACAATGCCTGCGATCATCCCACCAATCAGAGCTGGTGTGTCTGGAACATAAACATTCATGACAGGACTTTTGACCGACGACAGGAAACCAGCACTTTGATAAGCTGCTTATATTAAGGGTATAAAGTGACATGCTGTAGACGTCTTAACCCTTTGACTCCAGCACCCTATCCACCAACTGCTAAAACTCAACCCTCTGACTCCCGCACCCTATCCACCAGCTTCCTGCAGGAAGCTGGTGGATAGGGTGAGGGAGTCAGAGTGTTACGTTTTTGCTTTGCTAGCATGGCTGACTATGCAGGATGCTGGTGGACTGAGTGCGGGGGTCAAAAGGTTAATGCTATTGAGATGAAAACTATCGGTATCAATAAAATCAGTTATTATACTGGTCACTGGTACTCGTATACCTTGTTACATTTGCACACACACACGCTGAATCACTCTCATCAGTCATATGAAGATGAAAAGCGTTCTTACCAACAAATGCCTATCAATTAACATCAGGAAGAGAGTTCCTGGATGTTACATAGAACCGATACTGTTGTACGGTTGTGAGGCGTGGACAGTCAACACGCAAAGTCAGAACAAAATTGAGGCAAACGAAATGTGCTTTCTAAGAAGAACGTTGAGAGTTCCATGGACAATAAAGAAAACAAATGACACAGTCTTGAATGAGGCAGACACAAGAAGATCATTAATAAAGAAGATTAGGAAAAGATAAGCAACATTTATAGGGCGTGTTATGAGGCAAGGGAAATTAGAGCGCTCGGGCACAACAGGAAAGCTGGGGGGAAAGAAAGCACCAGGTATACCCAGGGAGAAAATATTGGATTGACTTGCAGGGTGGCTGAGGACAGAGACGGTAGGAGATGTACTTGCAGCGACAAGGTAGATAGAGTGAAGGCGTCAAAGGGTTAAAAACAAATAACGAAAGTGGTCAATCTGATTATCCACGACCAGTAGTTGCCCATCACCTCTACCAGCACTACGGCCACTACTCACAGTCATAGCTACCCTCCACGACCTCCTCCACATGAAGTCGCTGCGTGTGGTGGGGAGAGGGGTGGGATGTGGCTTCGCTGAGAAGGGAGGGGGTGTTGTTGGAGGTGTTATTGGAGAGGATGGTGGAGGTGTTTCCAATGGGCCACACGGCCGCTAGGTTGTCGGGCGTTGTCGTTGTCGTTGTCGTTGTTGTCGTCCACACGGCCACTGTCGAAGCGGATTTGTGTTTGGGCTGGGCAGGGGCTGAAAACAAAGTTCAAAACACTTCATTTCAGTTTCAGTTTCAGTTTCAGTTTCAGTTGCAGTTGTTGTTTTTTTAAGATGACGTCTCTGCGCTTGGAAACAACTCCATATGCACTAACGTCACAGGTGTCACGTGATGGTGATCATGGCACAAACCTTAAGTCTGCACATAAACCCACGAGCTGGCCAGGTCCTGAGGTCCTACTTAGCCTCCGTTTTACCTAGCCTACATTTTTTATCTTATACTAGTATTTTATCACACTATCATTGGAACAGTCTTGGTTATATGTAAATGACATGTGTATCTGTGTATCGTATCTTCAAAGGAAAGAACAGATAAATAAAATAAATAAGTAAATAAATAAAGGTCTGAATCACAACACAACTAGCCACTCAATATAAACTCGTCTCACATGACAGAAAACTCCCCCCCCCCCCTCCTCTCCCTTCAATCAATGCACAAAGCTTCCGCTGCCTGTCAACAAGACGAAAACAATATTTCCTTAATCACAGCCCCTATCACCGCCCCACCCCCCCCCCCCCCCAGTCTGTCTTCCACTTTCCAGGAAAGTAAAGAGGAAAGCATAGTAGCAGTAGGTCCGAGCAGGATCTTTCTTACAGCAAAGCCCTTGCTTCTCTACACATTCTCTTATAAAGACATAAACATCAAATGTGTCACTTGAAACAAAACAAACAAAATGGAAATGAAGCGTGACACATGAATTTGAAACTAAACAAATAAAATAAAAATTGAAATGTGAAAATATAAAGTAGAAACATACAAAGAAACAAATAGAAGAATGGAAGGGACACACAAATAAAACACACACGCAAACACAGTCACACACAAACACACACACACACACACACTCACGCACGCACGCACCACGCACGCACGCACGCACGCACGACACACACACACACACACACGCACGCACACACACACACACACACGCACACACACACACACACACACACACACACACACACACACACACACACACAAGGATGAAAGACAGCACACCTGATATTATACCAAAATATAATTATACGCGCGCTGATTGGTCATTGTTTCGGACTGCTCTTGCTAAACAGAAATATAATTATGATGAAGGTGAAAATGTAGATGTTATATTTTCTAAATTCCAGGAGTCAGTTCTAGCTGCTGCAGACCTCACAATCCCGAAACTCAAATCTTTTAAGTCCAATAATCGTTTGGGTAATGTCTGGTGGACAGAGGCATGCGAAAAAGCAGTTCAGTATAAAAAAGAGAAATTCAAAGTCTACATCAAGAGCAGAAACCCTGAAGATCATAAGGAAATGAAAACTGCTAACATCCAATGTAATAAAATCATCGCTGAAGCAAAGAAAGATTACTGGGCATCATACTGCACCAAAGAAATTTCAGATTTTAAGGATTTCCATAAAGTCTGGACAAAAATGAATCAAATGAAAAATGGAGCCAGCTTACCTAGGTGTCCAATAATAATTGATACATGTCACAAATTTCCTTCCGACATGGACAAAGCTGAAATTTTTGTGGATTTTTTTGCTGAAAATAGTAAAGTAGATGGTTTGTCTCCTACCTGCAAACACTACAGAGAAATGGCAGCTAACAACCTTATCTACACTGATCCAATACCTCAGAATGATCGCTGGTTTAATGCTCCAATCACCTTAGAAGAGCTAAAAAACTCAATCTTGTCTCTACACAACAAAAGGAGTTCGGTAGGTGTTGATGCAGTTTCAACTGATGATTAAGCATCTTCCAGAAAACTATGTTACTTTCTTACAAAAATTTTTTTCAGAAATGCTGGGAGAGTGGAACTGTACCACAGGTATGGCAAAAGTCTATTGTTTATCTATATTAAAAGCAGGAAAGCCTAAAAACAACGAAAAAAACAGTTACAGACCTATTGCTTTGACGTCCCATACGAGCAAACTAATGGAAAGATTGGTATTAAACAGACTTATACATCACTGTGATAAAAATAACGTTATTCCAGTAAACCAAGCAGGTTTCAGAAAAGGGAGATCCACAGTTGAGCACCTGGTTAAACTTACAACTCAGATAAAACAACAGTTTGCCCGCAGAAAAAGTCTTTTGGCCACTGTTTTTTATGTGAAAAAAAGCGTATGATCAAGTTTGGCATACACGTTTATTGTACAAGCTGAAATCTATTGGTTTATCTGGCAATATGTATAATTATATTAAGTCCTATTTAGCCAATAGAACAATTCAAGCAAGAGTGGGAACAAGTTATTCTACTTCGCGACGTCTTGATATGGGAATCCCTCAAGGTTCAGTTATAGCACCTATTTTATTTAATATCCTTATACAGGATCTTCCTAATGCACTCTCAAATCGTGTTGTTTTGGTACAGTACGCTGATGATATATGTATTTGGATGAATATTACTTTAAAAAAGACAACTCCACAGAGAGCATAGAATTACATCAGGAAGTTGTATCAATCTGATCTTGATAAATCTTGGAAACTACATGTTAGAAAATGGACTGTCGTTATCAGCGGAAAAAACTAACATGATGCTATTTAATCCAGGTGGTACTTTAAGTCACTTGCCTACTTTCAAACTGCATGGTGAAGTGCTACATTACAAGCAGGTTGTAAAATTTCTGGGAGTCTTTATAACATCGAAATTAACCTGGAATGTCCATTTTGATTATATTTTAACAAAAGCAAGGAAAGCCTTAAATTTTCTAAAGATAATAAGCAGATTACCCTGGGGAATGGATACAAACATACTACTTCATCTGTCAACAGCACTTGTAAGATCTAAATTATCCTATGCGCAAGAAGTGTTCTTCAGTGCACCAAAATATTTACTAAAGAAGATTCAAAGCTTAGACTGCAAAAGTCTTAAAATTGCACTAGGTGTACCAGTCCATGCTTCTAGTCTGGAAACGTACAAAGTTGCTGGAATTCTGCCTCTGAACAACTATCGTGAGTTAGCGACAGCAAAGTTTGCCGTTAGAACTTCTTCACAAACGGACAATTTTGTGAGTAAGGAAATAAAAATCAGGTTCAGCATGTTGACTTTGCCCGAAACGAGCAAACAAACATTTCATCAAAAATGATTACACAGATGCTAAGAAATATGAAAACGTTAACATTTCGATATGCAGAGCAAGAGAACACATCGATGAAAAATACCGTACCCACCTCCATATTTTTACCGATGGATCAGTCTTAGAAAATAAATGTGCTGGAGCTAGCATTTTATGTCCCAAAATGTAAAATAATAAAGTCATTTTTCATTGGGGCAAATATATCTATCTTTACAGCGGAATTAGTCGCTATTTTACAAGCGTTGCATTATCTAGTAAACCTTACACATGTATTTTTCAAAGTAGTTCTCTTTGTTGATTCAAAATCTGTATTATATGCCTTGCAGTCTTTTCATACAGACACAAGACCTGATATAATTACTGAGGCAAATCATCTTATACATCGTTTAAGGATAAAAGGTACAGATCTCAGTTTATGCTGGGTGCCTTCTCACGTTGGTCTTCACGGCAACGAAGTAGTTGACAGAGCAGCTAAGCAAGGTGCACACAATTCTGATAATACTACAGAATTACGTATTAATACTTCTGTAAAAGAAGCTTGCAATTTGCTAAAATCAGCCTCATGGATTCGTTTTCATGAACATTTCCATGAAAAGTTTGTGTCACAACAAATGATA
>JAPXFY010000017.1:61083842-61093842 GCA_030674185.1 Monoplex corrugatus
TTCTTGTCTACATTTTAAGTAACTCTACTCTCTTTTTTTGTGTTTTCTCTTTAGGAGAATAACATCATCGTGGTAGAAGCCCACCCACAAGAATCCAAGCGATGACAGCAGGTAGGCTGGCTACCCCCTGTACTTGAACAGGCTTTCGGGTGAGTGGGAAGCCGCCACACGTCATTGGCAACAGAGTGGGAACAGGAAAGTGTCCGATCCCTTTGAGCTGAGGGAGGAGTATCTCTGTTTCAACTTGCTCTGTGTGCCTAGGATGGGGCGTCAGGCCGCGGAATGAATACAACGAACTGCGCCAGATCCTCTTACTTGAACCCTCCCACGTTTGGTGACTGACTTAAAGGTACCTCTCGTGGAAACTTGTCGATGATCTTTGTCTTCATCGTGAAATGATGTCGCAACGACTGTTTTTTGTTTTGTTTTGTTTTGTTTGTTTCTTGTTTGTTTTGTTTTCGTTTGTTTTTTTGTTTTTGTTGGTTTTGTTGTTGTTTTTGGTTGGTTGGTTGGTTGGTTGGTTGGTTGGTTGGTGTTGTTTGTGGTGATGGTGGTGGTTATGCTGGTTGCTTGTTGTTGTTGGTGGTGGTGGTGGTGGTGGTGGCGGTGGTGGTGGCGGTGGTGTGGTGGCGGTGGGTGGGTGATGGTGATGGTGGTGGTGGATGATGGCGGTGGTGATGGTGATGGTTTTGCTGGTTGCTGTTGTTGTTGGTGGTGGTGGTGGTTGTGCTGGTTGCTGTTGTTGTTGTTGATGGTGGTGGTGGTTGTGCTGGTTGCTGTTGTTGTTGTTGTTGTTGTTGTTGTGGTGGTGGTGGTGGTGGTGGTGGGTGGTGGTGGTGGTGGTGTCTTTCGGCTGACTGACTGGCTCTTGATTTGAGCCGTGGACTCAGGATCTGATGTCTCAAGTTGAATCCAGGCAGCAAAATAAAAACTGGACTGTTGGCTGTCCATCTTAATGCTACAACAAAAATTACCGGCAGATTCCGGATGGAGTACATCATTATGGTGGAATAGTCCGATTCCTTGAAAATCCCATTTGAACAGTCACCGAACCATCTCAGAACAACGGCTCATCAAGAAAATTACAGGTTGACTTAAGAACTGATGCTTCGATGGTCAGTCTGACCCCTGCAACCTAAACACTGGTTTGTTCGCTTGCCTTTTTAACCCTTTGACTCCCGCACCCTATTCACCACAGCAAAAACTTAACTCTTTGACTCCCCACCCTATCCACCAGCTTTTGCAGTTCGTGGATAGGGTGAGGGAGTCAAAGGGTTAAGTTTTTGCAGTTCGTAGATAGGGTGAGGGAGTCAAAGGGTTAAGTTTTTGCAGTTCGTGGATTGGGTGAGGGAGTCAAAGGGTTAAGTTTTTGCTTTGCTTGCATGGTTGACAGTGCAGGATGCTGTTGGACAGGATACGGATAGGGTGAGGGAGTCAAAGGGTTAAGTTTTTGCTTCGCTTGCACGGCTGACAATGCAGGATGCTGTTGGACAGGATGCGGGAGTCAAAGGGTCAATGATCCAGTCATTCTGAAGGTGTCACCTTAGTGTTTCATAGGTCATGGTCCCTCACCCCCCACCCCACCCCCACCCACCTATCCACCTCCCTTCCATGTCAAGATCTTGTCGGTGTATATACAATTTGGGGGCAGGATCAAGGAGTCTTCCAGATAACCTTCGGCAGATTAGGTGGAGCGCATATGGAATGGTCTGAGTGCGACGAATCCCTCGTCAATGATTTCTAAACTCTGTGTGTATCTAATGGCGTGGTAAAAGCTTAACCCTTTCTTACCTTATCGCCTTATACTCCAGCTACAAACACTTAATCCTTTCCATACCATCACCCTATTCACCAGCTTCCCCTTCCTGCTAAAAAAAAAAAAACGCGCTGGTAGATAGACTAAGGGAGTGAAAAGGCTAGATTTTCGCTTTTCTAATGGCTAATAATGTAGTCAGCTGGTGGACAGAATGAGGGAATCAAAGGAATACTTACAGAAGATTGTCTAGGTAAGCGACTTTCCAGAGCAAATCGTTCATCAAACTAACAGGAGTCTACACTTGCGTGCTGTTGTCGCCAGAATGTCTGTCGATCGCAACGCCATAACACAGAAACTAAACGTACCCAGACCAGAAATTCTCGCGAGGGCAGCAACAACAGACTGTCCAGACTGAAACCTGTATGGATGGACAACAACACCTACAACAATAGACTGTCCAAACTGAAACCTGTATGGATGGACAACAACACCTACAACAATAGACTGTCCAAACTGAAACCTGTATGGATGGACAACAACACCTACAACAATAGACTGTCCAGACTGAAACCTGTATGGATGGACAACAACATCTACAACAATAGACTGTCCAGACTGAAACCTGTATGGATGGACAACAACACCTACAACAATAGACTGTCCAGACTGAAACCTGTATGGATGGACAACAACATCTACAACAATAGACTGTCCAGACTGAAACCTGTATGGATGGACAACAACACCTACAACAACAGACTGTCCAAGCTGAAACCTGTATGGATGGACAACAACACCTACAACAATAGGTTGTCCAGACTGAAACCTGTATGGATGGACAACAACACCTACAACAACAGGTTGTCCAGACTGAAACCTGTATGGATGGACAACAACATCTACAACAACAGGTTGTCCAGACTGAAACCTGTATGGATGGACAACAACATCTACAACAATACACTGTCCAGACTGAAACCTGTATGGATGGACAAGAACATCTACAACAATAGACTGTCCAGACTGAAACCTGTATGGATGGACAACAACATCTACAACAATATACTGTCCAGAAATGAAACCTGTATGGATGGACAACAACATCTACAAACAACAGGTTGTCCAGACTGAAACCTGTATGGATGGACAACAACATCTACAACAATACACTGTCCAGACTGAAACCTGTATGGATGGACAACAACATCTACAAAAATAGACTGTCCAGACTGAAACCTGTATGGATGGACAACAACATCTACAACAATAGACTGTCCAGACTGAAACCTGTATGGATGGACAAGAACATCTACAACAATAGACTGTCCAGACTGAAACCTGTATGGATGGACAACATCTACAACAATAGACTGTCCAGACTGAAACCTGTATGGATGGACAACAACATCTACAACAATAGACTGTCCAGACTGAAACCTGTATGGATGGACAACAACATCTACAACAATAGACTGTCCAGACTGAAACCTGTATGGATGGACAACAACATCTACAACAATAGACTGTCCAGACTGAAACCTGTATGGATGGACAACAACATCTACAACAATAGACTGTCCAGACTGAAACCTGTATGGATGGACAACAACATCTACAACAATACACTGTCCAGACTGAAACCTGTATGGATGGACAACAACATCTACAACAATAGACTGTCCAGACTGAAACCTGTATGGATGGACAACAACATCTACAACAACAGTTGTCCAGACTGAAACCTGTATGGATGGACAACAACATCTACAACAATACACTGTCCAGACTGAAACCTGTATGGATGGACAACAACATCTACAACAATACACTGTCCAGACTGAAACCTGTATGGATGGACAACAACATCTACAACAATACACTGTCCAGACTGAAACCTGTATGGATGGACAACAACATCTACAACAATAGACTGTCCAGACTGAAACCTGTATGGATGGACAACAACATCTACAACAATAGACTGTCCAGACTGAAACCTGTATGGATGGACAACAACACCTACAACAACAGGTTGTCCAGACTGAAACCTGTATGGATGGACAACAACATCTACAACAATACACTGTCCAGACTGAAACCTGTATGGATGGACAACAACATCTCCGTCCAACACAAGATCAAGGTACAGCCATTTAACAAGATCCCATGGCCAAATTGAATCAATTTTCAGGGAGCTGTTGAGAGAGAAGAGAGAGAGAGAAAAGAGAGAGAGGGAGACAGACAGACAGACAGACAGAGACAGAGACAAAGACATAGAGAGATAGACTGAGAAAGAGAGAAAGAGAGAGAGAGAGAGATAGAGACATAGAGAGATAGACTGAGAAAGAGACAGATTGAGAGAGACAGAGACAGAGTGTGTGTGTGTTTAAATAATGTCATTTTCACTAACAACAACTTTACAGTTCTAACACAGACGCATGTCTACTTTTCCACATCGTAAAATGTCAGCACAAAGATTATGTCACAAACATCTTATTTTCGGAGTTACTGTGTTCACACGACACGGACTGAAGCAAGCCGGCAATATGCAGTGTGTCTCTTTGTGTTTGTCCTCGCTGCAAGTCCTGCAGGCCTCTCCACACAGGGAACAAGCTTGTAGGACTGGCCACAGAAGCCTGACTGGGAACAAACGTCGCTGCGTATTATTCAAAGGGTTTTCTGTACAACACGGCTACGTCGTCACTCTTATTCATCACTGTCGATCTGGAAAAGGCGTTTGACTCGTGTAAACAGAACGAAACTTTGAGAAGTCTTGGAGTCATAACGGAATTAAATGCCAGCTCCTCGAGGACATCATCATCATCATCAAGTGCCCTGCCGCATGGCGTTGGCGATAATGACCCTCCATATGTACATGTATCTATCCCTTGCTGCCGCAAGCACATCTTCCACCCTCTCTGTCTTCAGCCACTCTGCATTTTCTCCTTTGGTCTACCTTTGTTCTCTTTCCCTCCACCTTTCCTGTTGTGACCAGGTGCTCTAATTCCCCTTTCCTCACAAAATGGCCTATAGATGTTGCCTGTCCTTTCCTAATCTTCCTTATGAATGATCTTCTTGTGTCTGCCTCCTTCAAGACTGTCTCGTTTGTTTTCTTTTCTGTCCATGGAACTCTCATGTATATATGTATGTATGTATGTATGTATGTATGTATGTATGTATGTATGTATGTATGTATGTATGTATGTATATGCATACACTTGTGGGTCAGTCACCAATGCTATGTCCAAAGGGGCCTGGGGGCTGGTATCTTCATAAACTTTCCAGGGGATCAACTAAGAATTGCCAGTGTTCCTAGGTACTAGGTGCAAATACTTTATCAGCTACTGAGCAGAAACAGAGGGAGTGATGCAAGCAACTTCCATGATTCAGAAAAAGAGACGACACATGCTATCAAGTGGTCTTTCTCTCAGATGCCCTCACTGTTCTCCAGTCCCTGGAGAATGTCAAGCTCCTCTATCTGACCAAGCCATCTAACAAATCAGGTGAGCCAGAAGAGTAGGCCTCCAGCGAATCCCCGTGAGGCCTCCTGGAAACCATCAACAAACTGAAAAGGAACTGGGCAGAACATCTCACCCAGAGAATGGACAATCGTTGGACAACAAAAAAAAAAACGTTCTGGATACCAGGAGACGGCACTCGCAATATGATAGAGAAAGACAGAAAACTAGATGGAGAGACGACCTAGATGGATTTGACAAGAACTGGAGAGGAAAAGCGCTGGAACGAAGTGAATGGAAGCAGCTGGGAAGGGAAGGCCTACGTCCAACAACGGACTTTCGACGTCTGGAAGAAGAAGAAGAATCCCCGCTTACTGTGGGAGACCAGGCAACGAGAGGGTCGATGAGCTATCAAAAAACAAGAGCTCAGGAAGACTAACTATGACAACAGTATCAGCTACAAGAAGTATCCTCAGATCACTCCTTAAGCTACGGGCAGAAAGGAACAACTACCCATCCGCCAGCTGCAAAAATGAAAACTTAACCCTATCACTCCCTCACCCTATCCACCAGCTTTTTTGCAGGAAACTGATGGATAGGGTGAGAGAGTGAAAGGATTAAGTTTTTGCTTTGCTATCATGGCTGGCTGACAATACAGGACGCTGGTGGATAGGGAGAGGAAGGTAAATCACTAGTTCTGGTAGTGTCAGCTTAGTGTTTCATGGGCTCTCACCTCCCCTTCCTCCTCCCCCCACACCTCTCCACCTCCGCACCCACCACCCCACCCTGCTCCATTTCAAGACCTTGACAGCCAGCGCATTGTGTTTTGCGCAGTTCATGGAGTCTGACTTAATGACTGGCAGGTTTGCATGGAGTCTGACAGATAATGACTGGCAGTTTGCATGGAGTCTGACAGATAATGACTGGCATGTTTGCAGGCGGCGCTTGTGAGTCTGAAGATAATGACTGGCAGGTTTGCATGGAGTCTGACAGTTAATGACTGGCAGGTTTGCATGGAGTCTGACAGATAATGACGGCAGGTTTGCATGGAGTCTGAGTTTGCATGGATCTGCAGTAATGACTGGCAGGTTTGCATGGAGTCTGACAGATGATGACTGGCAGGTTTGCATGGAGTCTGACAGATGATGCATTCATGAGCTGACAGATAATACTGGGATTCGGAGTCTGACATTGCATTCATGACTGACAGATGAGGCAGTTTGCATGGAGCTGACAGATGATACTGCAGGTTGCATGGAGTACAATGACTGCAGTTCATGATCGACAGAACATTGCATGGCGACAGAGACTCACATGACAAACACAGGCACATGACCACAGTCTGACAGATACCATCACACTACGCATTCATCCTACACACACAGACACCACCACACACACACCACACACACACACGACACATCATACACACACATCACACACCACACACACACACACCACACAACACACACACACACCACACACAACACACACACACACCAGTCGTTGTTGTTTTATTACATGGAATCAAAAAAAATCAACCGCAGTCGCCAATCACTCTTTAGAAAAATGCTTTTCGCCACTTTTGGCAACTCCCGTCAACCATAAATGTTCACAACTGTTTGCCTTTCCATTGGACAGGCAGTGAGACAAGAATAAGCAACTGTACTCGATCTGGATGGTGCAACTTTTCGCGTTGCTCTTACCTGCACGACACACGAGAAAGACTGATGGTAAGGTTCCAAATTATGATCTGTATAAGCAACTT
The DNA here is from genome assembly GCA_030674185.1 of Monoplex corrugatus. Taxonomy (NCBI): domain Eukaryota; kingdom Metazoa; phylum Mollusca; class Gastropoda; order Littorinimorpha; family Ranellidae; genus Monoplex; species Monoplex corrugatus. Next base: position 61,090,825 of record JAPXFY010000017.1, read on the forward strand.
AGAATAAGAATAGAAAACGACATGAGCTCTTTCCAAAATATCAAAAGAGGAGTCAGGCAAGGTTGTATTTTGTCACCAGATCTGTTTTCCCTTTACAGCGAAAACATGAGAAACCTTGAAGAATACCCTGGATTAAAGGTTAGAGGAAAAATGATAAACAACATTTGTTACGCAGATGACACCGTGCTAATTACAGAAAATGAAAGAGACCGACAAAGCCTTGTGAATATAATAGAAGTAGAAAGCAAAAATATCTTGAAAGTATCATGGTAATCAGTAAAAAAAAATAAAAAAAAAAGAAAAGAAAAAAGAAAACATGAAGCCTCCTCATGCAAAATAACAGCAAACGGCACAACCTTGAGACAGATTGATAAGTTTAAATATCTGGGAACGATCATCTCACCAGACGGCAGATGCACATCAGAAATAGCCACAGAATCGGCCAATCCGAAGCAGCATTCAATAGGATGAAAAGCGTTCTTACCAACAAATACCTATCATTTAACATCAGGAAGAGAGTTCTTGAGTGTTAGATAGAACCGATACTGTTGTACGCATTTTGAGGCGTGGACAGTCAACACGCAAAGTCAGAACAAAATTAAGGCTACTGAAATGTGATTTCTAAAAGAATGTTGAGAGTTTCATGGACAGCAAAAAAGAAACAAACAAACGAGACAGTCTTGAAGGAGGCAGACGCAAGAAGATCGTTAATAAAGAAGATTAAGAAAAGACAAACAACATTTATAGGACACTTTATGAGGAAAATGGAATTAGAACACCTGGTCACAATAGAAAAGTTGGAGGGAAAGAGTATACCAGGTAAACCCAGGGAGAAAATGGTGGACGGACTTGCAGGGTGAGTGAAGACAGAGAGGGATGGGAGATGTACTTGCAGCGACAAGGGACAGATTCGTATGGAGGGCCATGACCGCCAACGCCATGCGGCAGGGCACATGATGATGATGATAAGCAACACATTTCCGCAGTGGGGTACGGCAGATGCAGAAATTAAGAAACCCTACTGGTCTGGAACCACGGGAGCAATTCAGTTCCCCCATAGGGTTGCCGGGGGAACTTTCAGAATAATTTGTATCCCCATCTTCTGAAAATTCTGTGCAAGAAATTTCCTCTTTTCTCTTTAATATTCTTCCTTCCTCCTTTGCTTTCTGTCATTTCTTCCTATCATTTTCTGCCATGCTGGTCCATTCACCTGTATATGTTATCTTACGTACTTTTTCCTAGGATCGATAATTGATTGCATTAAGCGCATTTTTGGTTCTAGGCAAATGAGATGTGCAGAAGCCATTTTTAGGCCTGTTTATATACATACATATATATATCTTAGGGTCCTTAGTTATGTTTAAATTTGTATTCAGGTATGTTTTTTAAATCCCCTGTGCGATAAATTGGACGGAGTGGTCAACGCCAGGGGCATGTCTTAGACTATGTGCACGAATGCATTGATATGTGTACTTAATTTTCTTTTCCGTTTTGTTTGTTTGTTTGTTTTGTTTTTTTGTTTTGTTTGTTTTTTTAACCTGTTGAAGTATTGTGTATGTTTTGAAAAGACTATAGCCCTGATATGGCTCTACACAGTCGGCTGGGTTTTAAACAAAAAATGACAATAACAGTATCGAGTTTGCTTTTAGGTAGTTAGGCGTTCCTCTTTCATGTCATGCTATCTTTTCTTCATAAGACTATTTCTGCCTTCCAACATCATTCACTCGTATTTCTTCCAAAATCTCTGTCTAGCTGAATACGATTGCCTTTAAGTAGGAATAAAGAACAGTCACACACACAAAAATTCGGTCGCGGGCCTCAGTAGCTCAGTTGGTTTGAGCGTCGGATTCACATGCTAATGGTTGTGGGTTCGAATCCCGGGGTACCATCTTAACATCATTGTTGTTCTGGTGGTGTCAGTGTAGGATTAGATACGTCCCCGTTCTCCCACTTCCCTGGGATGGTTATCCCCGTCGGCCATATCACCTGAGGTGGGTGTCGACGTAAAAACTGAACCAAATCAATCAATCAAAAAAAATTCGGTCCACCTGCTGAGTAGTTAGGTTTGTATAAATCCATATACTTAGATAGGGAACGCTTGCAGAATCTCCAGCCTGTTAAGAAGAAGAAGAAGAAGAATGCGAGAAGAAGAATGCGAAGAAGAATGCGAAGAAGAAGAAGAAGACAGAAGAAGAAGAAAGAAGAAGAAGAAGAAGAAGAAGAAGAAAAGAAGAAGAAGAAGAAGAAGAAGAAGAAGAAGAAGAAGAAGAAGAAGAAGAAGAATGCGAAAAGAAGAATGCAAAGAATGCGAAGAAGAAGAATGCGAAGAAGAAGAATGCGAAGAATGCGAAGAAGAATGCGAAGAAGAAGAATGCGAAGAAGAAGACGAAGAAGAAGAAGAAGAAGAAAGAAGAAAGAAGAATGCGAAAAGAGAAGAAAAGAAGAAGAAGAAGGAAGAAGAAGAAAGAAGGAAGAAGAAGAAGAAGAAGAAGAAAGAAGAAGAAAAGAAGAAAGAAGAAGAAGAAGAGAAGAAGAAGAAGAAGAAGAAGAAGAAGAAGAAGAAGAAGAAGAAGAATGCAGAAGAAGAAGAAGAAGAAGAAGAAAGAATCGAAAGAAGAAGAATGAGAAGAAGAGAAGAAGGAAGAATGCGAAGAAGAAGAAGAAGAAGAGAAGAATGGAAGAACGAGAAGAAAAGAAGAAGAAGAATGCGAAGAAAAGAAGAAGAGATGCGAAGAAAAGAAGAAGAAGAAGAAGAGAAGAAGAAGAAGAAGAAGAAGAAGAAGAAAGAAGAAGAAGAAGAAGAAGAAGAAGAAGAAGAAGGGAAAAGAAGAAGAAGAGAAGAAGAAAGAGAAGAAGAAGAAGAAGAAGAAGAAGAAGAAGAAGAAGAAGAAGAAGAAAAGAAGAAGAAGAAGAAGAAGAAGAAGAAGAAGAAGAATAGGAAGAAGAAGAAGAAGAAGAAGAAGAAAAGAAGAAGAAGAAGAAGAAGAAGAAGAAGAAGAAGAAGAAGAAGAAGAAGAA
>JAPXFY010000017.1:61098842-61148842 GCA_030674185.1 Monoplex corrugatus
TAGAAGATAGATAGATAGATAGTCAAACAGATAGATAGATAGAAGACAGAAGACAGATAGATAGATAGTCAAACAGACAGATAGATAGATAGACAGACAGATAGATAGATAGATAGATAGATAGATAGATAGATAGTAGACAAACAGATAGATAGATAGACAGAAGACAGTAACAGATAGATAGATAGTCAACAACAGACAGATAGATAGATAGTCAAACAGACAGATAGATAGATAGATAGATAGCAATAGATAGTCAATACAGACAGACAGACAGACAGATAGATAGATAGCAACAGACAGATAGATAGATAGTCAACAACAGACAGATAGATAGACAGACAGATAGATAGATAGTCAAACAGATAAATAGATAGATAGACAGACAGATAGATAGATAGTCAAACAGACAGATAGATAGACAGACAGACAGACAGATAGATAGATAGATAGATGGATAGATAGACAGACAGACAGACAGATAGATAGATAGATAGATAGATAGATAGAAGATAGATAGATAGATAGATAGATAGATGGATAGATAGACAGACAGACAGACAAACAGACAGAGACACAGAGAGAATGAGAGAGACACAGAGAGAGAGAGAGACACACACACACACACACACATACAGAATGAGACAGACAGACAGACAGACAGAGACAGAGAGGAAGGGATGGGGATGGAGGGAAAGAGAGGAAGAGATGGGAATGCACGGAGACAGAGAGGGGAAGAGAGGGGGGGGGGGGAGTTAACACTGGATGCATCCCCTCGGACGAAAATGGCATGGTCAGAGGCAAGAATGTCTTTAAAGTCACGCTGTCCAGTTCCCTGGTCACTCTGACATTGCTCCGGTCCATGGACACCTCCTGGTCCAGACCTTGTCGAGAGAGAAACAAGACGGTCAAGCCATGGCAAATTCCTTTGTTTAAGGCAAAGCAATAGGGAGGAAAGAATAGGAAAAAGAACAATGAAAATTTGAAATTATAGGAATTGTTCTTACGTACAGTACAAGATCAAAAATGCGTAACATTGTGGTGTGAGAGAGAATTTGTATGTATGTATGTATGTATGTATGTATGTATGTATGTATGTATGTATGTATGTATGTATGCATGCATGCATATATGCATGTATGTATGTATGTATGTATGCATGTATGTATGTATGTATGCATGCATGCATGCATGTATGTATGTATGTGTACGTGTATGTGTGTATGTATCTATGTATGTATGCATGCATGCATGTATGTATGTACGTATGTATGTATGACAGAACTGGATGACATATAATAAACTTCAGCTTAACGACGACAAGACAGAAGCTATCTCATTGGCACCCGTCAGAAACTTTCTCAGCTGCCTCCTCTTTCTCTCCCATTATGTAACACATCAGTCCCAATTTCTGATTCAGCTAAAAACCTTGGTGTCTGCATTGACTCTACCCTCTCCATGAACAACTTTGTTTCTCAAACTGCCAGATCTTGCTACTATCATCTCCATCGTATAAGCCTGATCAGGAAGTATCTCTCTGTCGAAACAACTGCAAAACTCGTTCTCTCCTTCATAACGTCTCGCATTGCCTACTGCAATTCACTCCTGTCTGGTCTTCCTGCCTCCACCACTCACATCCTACAGCGCATTCAAAACAATCCTGCACGCCTTGTACTCAAAAAGAAAAAAGCTGACCACATATCTCCTCTCCTGGCACAACTTCACTGGCTCCCTGTATCAAAGCGCATACAGTACAAACTAGACACCATGTGCTACAAAAGCCTCAATAACGCAGCCCCGATTACCTGTCAAGCCTACTTGAGATCTATCTTCCCTCACGTACCCTCCGCTCTGCCTCCGATCCTCTGACTTTTCGCTTTCCACACACTAAGCTCAATACCTATGGTCCACGAGCCTTCTCTGTTTCTGGTCCACTCTCCTGGAACAAACTTCCTCTCTTAGTCCGTCAGCAACCTACTTTTGTCTCCTTCAAGTCCGCTTTCAAAACTCACCTTTTCTCCTCTGCATAAAATCCTGACCTCACTCAACCCCCTCTGCAGCCTGTCTCCACTCGGAGGGGAATCACATTGTAATATATAATTGTATATAATATGCTCTCTATAATTTTCCATTGCTTTTATTCTTTCTCCCCATTTATAGCCATGCGTGTGTGTGTGTGTGTGTGTGTGTGTGTGTGTGTGTGTGTGTGTGTGTGTGTGTGTGTGTGTGCGTGCGTGCGTGCGTGCGTGTGTGTGCGTGCGTGCGTGTGTGTCTGTTTCAGCGCTTAGATTTGATTTTATCAAGATTTTGCGCTATATAAATATTGTAATTATTAAATATTGTAATTATTATGTATGTATGTACATGTATGTACGTATGTATGTATGTATACATGCATGTATGTATGTATGTATACATGCATGCATGTATGTATGTATGTGTATGTATGTATGTATGTATGTACGTATGTATGTATGTATGCATGCATGCATATATGCATGTATGTACGTATGTATGTATGTATGTATGTATATATGCATGTATGAATGTATGTATGTATGTATGAGAGAGAGTGTGTATGAGTGTATGTGTGTGTGCGTATGTGTGTGTATGCGTGTGTGTGTTAGGTCTATGTGTGCATGCGTGTATACATGTGTGTATGTGTGTTTACATGCGCGTGTGTATTTTTATGCCATTATATCATTCTTGATTCTAAACATAATGATGATAGTGTCCATAGTCTTAATAGCATTGGGCGTGTAACTAATGGTTGGAGAGGGCGCTGGGCCAAAAGTTTCGTATGGTTTTTCAAAGGTTCTTTGTGCGAAAGGCTGATATCAAGCATGGTAAGGGTGGCTGCACTCTTTGTCATCCTCCACCATTCTGAGCCGTGAAGTGCGGTAAAAAGACACAACTCCGGTACAGTCTCAACTAGGTATTGCTGGTCGAAAAGGAATGAATGTTACCTTTGCTGGTCGAAAAGGATGAATGTTACCTTTGCTGGTCGAAGAGGAATGAATGTTATCTTTGCTGGTCGAAAAGGAATGAATGTTACCTTTGCTGGTCGAAGAAAGGCGTTCAAGAATGAATGTTACCTTTGCTGGTCGAAAAGGAATGAATGTTACCTTTGCTGAATCGGATCGAAAGGAATGAATGTTATCTTTGCTTGTCGAAAAGGAATGAATGTTATCTTTGCTTGTCGAAAAGGAATGAATGTTATCTTTGCTGGTCGAAAAAGGAATGAATGTTATCTTTGCTGGTCGAAAAAGGAATGAAAGTCATCTAAGTTCGCATGATGTACAATTAACCTAAAAAAAATGACTGAGCGTTTGAGAAAGCTTGAATGATCAGTTTTCTGCTTTCAGTTTCAGTTTCTCAAGATGACGTCTCCGCGCTCGGAATGAATTCCATATGCACTAACGTCACAGGTGCCATGTGATAAAGAAGATCCAGAATGATCACAGGCCTTAAGCCTGCACATAAACCCAAGAGCTGGCCAAGTCCTGAGGTGGGAGTGAGATGGCAGAGACCTCAACTTTTCCCGGGGCCAGCACCACGAGGGCGGCGCCCATCCTCTCTTCCTCGCTTCAAATTCATATTCATATTCACATTTTTTTTAAACCAAGACTTCAGAAAGGCAAGAAGGCTTATTGATCTTCAAGGAGTGGGACCTGGGAAATCAACCTATCTCTCCAATGTTTTTTACCAAGGAAGGCGGGCAATGCCCTGCTCTTTACGATTTTCAAGTGCCGTGGGATCTTTAGCATGCGCAGCCAGAGGGCACACGGGTCCAAATCGTTTTTCGTCCTCTTACGAAGGACTAGACGTTCAGTTTGATTTTCCGGTCAAACTGAGGAGAAAAATCGAGGCCTCTATGGGGAGCGAACCCTGGAACCTCGAATTAAGTTATTGGCAGGCGAACATCTGAACCATTCTGCCACTCTTCTCTCTGAATGATCAGCCTGCAGTTACCTGACCACACATCACCCGTACTAGCAGCATTCACCGAGACCAACAGACAGCGCACGAGATGTATGAACTGGAACATCAATGACACACGGATCGTGGACAGAGAAAGGACCCAACACAATCCCATCACAAAAGCAAGGTGGGACCCAGACTGCAGATGCCCAGAGCAGCCCACGAAAGAACAAGGAAAAGAAGACAAAAGGAAACAAAGGGAATAGTCCACAATTAATACAGCGCCAAAGACGACAGAGAAGAGAGAGAAAGAGAGAGAGAGAGAGAGAGAGAGAGAGAGAGAGAGAGAGAAGACAGACAGACAGACAGACAGAGAGAAAGAGCGAGAGAGTGAGAGAATGCAAGAAATAGTATAATGCATGCACTCATCTGTGTCCATCTCAGGTACATTAAAAGAAAGAGCTAAGCTTCCCTCCCATTCTACAGAAGCAAACACGGACTTGTAGATAGCAATGAGAAAATCTGATCTCCACAAAAAACTAGGAAGAAGCAAAAGGAAAAAAAGGTATTGCTGGTGATTTCAATGAAGAGCAGTCAGGGGGATGTTACCCTGATCAGTCTGTTCTGATAATGTGCGTGATCCATTCTCCATCATCTTTTCATGATGACGGTGTTAATAACCTCTTGGCTCCCGCACCCTGTCCACCAGCATCCTGCATTGCCGACCATGCTAGCAAAGCAAATAAAAAAACAAAAAAACTTTGACTCCCTCACCCTTAGTTTTTGGGTAGGGTGCGGGAGTCGAAGGGCTGATACTCTCTAAGGTGCACTGGGCGTATAGCTGGTGACCGGGTATTGTGCTGGACCAAAAGGTATACATCATTCTTCGGACATTCTTTGTAAATGTGGAAGGTTGATAGCTAGGTAAGGTCGCTTTTTGTCTTCCTCTAGCACCCGAGTCATAAAGTAGAATGGAAATCGACACAGTTAGACAGACGACACAGTTAAGACAGACGACACAGTTAGACAGACATATATACAGGCTAAGCTGAACCAGTCTTCCAGACAGACATACACACAGACTAAGCTGAACCAGTCTTCCAGACAGACATACACAGACTAAGCTGAACCAGTCTTCCAGACAGACTATATACAGGCTAAGCTGAACCAATCTTCCAGACAGACATGTATACAGGCTAAGCTGAAGCAATCTTCATTCTTTTTTCTTTTAGATAAGGAAAGTCGAAGAAGAAGGGGAAAAAAACAACTACAACGAAAACCACAAAGAATGGCAAACTGGTTGAGGAATGCAGACGATGCTTTGCGGGCCTGTGGCTGTCTGAAGGCTGACTGACATTGAAGGGTTGGATTGTGACAGACGCTGTGTTGACTTGGGGGATTGCCCTGCTAATCCCTCACTTCCCTTTCTTCTCTCCAGTTTTCGTCTTGTGGTGGTGGTGGGGGTGGAGGTGGTGAGTGTGTGTGTGTGAGTGAGTGAGTGAGTGAGTGAGTGAGTGAGTGAATGAGTGAGTGAGTGAGAGATAGAGAAAGAGAGAGGGAGAGAGAGAGGAGACAGACAGACAGAGAGGAAAAAGAGAGGTTGGGGGAGAAAAGAAGAGAGAGGGGGAGAGAGGGAGGTAGAGAGGAAAAAGAGAGAGGGAGAGAAAAGAAAGAGAGAGGGAGAGAGAGGGAGACAGAGAGAAGGAAAGAGACAGAGGGAACGATAGACGGGGACAGAGAGACAGACAGACAGACAGACAGACAGACAGACAGACAGACTGAGAGATGAAATGAAATGAAATGAAATTTTACAAAGATGTAGTCTGGAAATTAGCGCATTGTCCAAATTACATAGATGCGCTTATGTTTAACAAGAGAAAAGGAGATACTACACAAGATTTAAAAATTAAACAAATTAGACAAAAACAACAACAGCGACAACAACAACAACAGCAACAACAACAAAAGAAAGAAACAAAGAAAAATGAAATGACAGAGTTGATTAGGAATATATATAAAAATGATTACACATATTCAGATACACGCCGTGTGTGTGTGTGTGTGTGTGTGTGTGTGTGTGTGTGTGTGTGTGTGCGTGCGTGCGTGCGTGCGTGCGCGCGCGCGCGCGCGCGCGTGTGTGTGTGTGTGTGTTTGCAAAAGTGCATGTGTGCGTGCGTGCGTGCGTGCGCGCGCGCGCGCGTGTATCGTTCGTTATTTCTTTTAACGTCTGTTCACATATGTGCTTTTAGACGGAAAAAAATAAGAAAAAAAAGAAAAGGTGTCTATGGGGTGCAAGATTCTACGAAATCATAAAGACAGTTTAACATATTAATTAACATTAAAAAAAAATTATAGGACAATAGAAAAGCAATAATATTAGAACGATCAGGCTTGAACAGATTGCTCAGGGCTGTATGTGTGTATGTAACCGCGCGCGCGCGCGCGCGCGCGCGCGCGGTGTGTGTGTGTGTGTGTGTGTGTGTGTGTGTGTGTGTGTGTGTGTGTGTGTGTGTGTGTGTGTGTGAGTGTGTGTGCACGTATACGCATGCGCATGCAACGAGCGTATCCCGTGCTGGGTTATGACAAACCATCTGTGATTATCTGGTGGGGTAGAGGGGTAGAAAAGGATAATATTACCGAATAAAAACATTGTAACAGTCAAGGAGTAATGATAAAACTAACAAGCAAACAAACAGAGGTAGGTGGGAGTTACAGGTATAAAAACAATCGGTCTTAATCAAAGAAAACGACCTACAGGACTGTGCTGTAAATGCCTAGCAAAGTGTAAATACAAAGTGAAATCAGTGTGTTTCTGTTTCAATTTTGAAAATGATACAGGGAAATAAGGTCGCATTCGCTGACAACACAAAAGGTGTTTAACTGTTATAGACTCATTACAGACACATTTGATGGTATTATTGAACTTAATCCGAGGTGAGTCCAGATATAAACTGTAAGCTAAAGTTATTTCTAGTCTTGTAAAACCCTGGTAATTTACGATGAAGGGTCGATAGTGACATTGCGCTTTTACTTTCTTTTCTAATATAGCATTCATTTCATGTTCAGAGAGTCGTAAATCAAGTTTAGTACTGCCTGCCCTATTCATTGCTGCACTTTTAGCAATTCTATCGACTCGATCATTATCTATTATACCACAGTGTGATGGAATCCAACAAAAAGTAACGTGAGTATTATTTGTTATTAAACAATGAATTAAGTTTATCTCAAATATTAACGTACTATTTACTTTACATTTGCAGCTCGTCAGGGATTGTAATGCAGATTTCGAATCTACACATAATAAGATACTAAATATAGCTATGGATAGATCTACTATATATTTCAGTGCCATTAGGATGGCGACTAATTCAGACGTGAAGATTGAGTGTTCCTGTCCTAAAGAGTAAGCCTTTTCCACTTTTAAGTTTGGAATTATAAAACCAGCGCCTGCTGCACCATCATCTAGAACAGAGCCATCAGTAAATATTTTCAAGTGATGTGAATATTTTTCATGCAGATGAGACAGAACGTCAATTGCCAACAGGTGCGGATTAATATCTTTTCTCAAGTCAGTTTCAATGTAGTTGATATCAAAAGTAGCAGTGGACAATTCCCAGGGGGGTAGAGGACAACATATCATTTTATGTGAAACTTTTTTAGGAACTACTCTGCAAATTTCGAAGAGCTCATTTGTGTAACTGGATATTGTTTCTTGTGCCTTTATTGTTCTTGCTCTCTTGGGGAAATGGATGTCAGACCGAATTTTAAGATCCGTGTCAACATAGTTAGCTACTGCATTTGCTCTAACTATATATTTAGCAGCTGATAACTTCCTCCAGTCTTCCAAAGGAAGGATGCCGGCTATTTTATATACTTCTTGTGTTTTTGTATACACCGGTACCCCAAGAGCACATTTAACAGCTTTACTATCTAAGCTTTGAAGTTTTTTCAAATAACATTTTGGGGCTGAAAAATAGACCTCTTGGCCATAAGCCAACTTTGATCTGACTAAAGCTGTAACAAGATGTAATAACGTTTTAGTGTCCTGCCCCCATGACTGTTTACTAATTATTTTTTATTAAATTAAAGCTTTTCACGGCTTTGTATAACAAGGCATCAATATGTACTTTCCATTGTAAACTAGAAGTCAAGTGAACTCCCAGAAATTTCACCTGAGTGGTATATTTCATTTCCTCATTATCAATTTTGAACAGTGGTAACTCTTTAGGACTGAAACCATTATTAAAAAGAATCATATGTGTCTTTTCATTGGATATTTCCAGACCGTTAACTTTCAAGTAAGTGGAAATGTGATCAATTTCACGTTGATAGATCTTTTTAATATAGGTTATTTCTCTTAAGGAAGTCTTCCTTTTCAACGAAACGTTCATCCATATTAAATAAAAGAGGAGATATTATGGAACCCTATGGAATTCCCATGTTTACAGGTCGTTTTTCAGAGTATGTATTACTTATTTTAGCGACTATACTTCGATTACTTATAAATGCTTTGATGAAATAATAAATATTACCTTTGAGACCAATATGTTTCAATTTCAACAAAAGTTTTGCATGCCAGACTTGATCATACGCTTTTTTAAGATCAAAAAAGGTAGCTAAGACATTTTTCCTTCTCGCAAACTGAGTTTTTATTTGAGTTGTTAATTTGACTAAATGGTCTGTCGTCGATCTACCTTTTCGAAATCCAGACTGGTTAATAGGTATTATATTATTTTTCTCACAAAAATAAGTCAGTCGATTCAGAGTAATTTTTTCCATTAGTTTCGAAACATGGGATGTAAGCGAGATAGGCCTGTAACTACCTGTATCAGAGCGTGGTTTATTAGCTTTCAGTACAGGTATCACAATTGAATTCTTCCAAATGTCAGGTATGTGACCACTTTCCCAGCATTTTAGTATGATATGGTGTAAATATTTAATCCATTTCTCTGGTAAATGATTTAAAAGCGTATACGAAATGCCATCCAGACCTACAGCCGATTTTTTATTGTTCAAAGAGAGAAGAGCATCTTTAAGTTCTTGTAACGTAATTTTTGAATTTATGTACATGTGGCTATCGGGGGGAGGATCTGAGTATTCTACAGATTCCTCAATTTTCCGTCTTTTCTCCTGAATTGGTGGAGACAAGCTACTGGAATTACTTGCTCTTGAAAAGAACTGTACAAATTCTTCAGCTTTCTCAGATGATGAAGGAAATTCATTGTCTCTAATCTTAATAGGAAACTGTTGTAAATGAAATCCATTTTTCATTTCTTTGACCTTATTCCAAATTTTAGGAAGATCTTTAGGACCGGAAATTTGTTGAGAACAGAAATCTGACCAATATCTCTTTTTGGCTTGGGCTATGACCTTGTTTGAATGAATCTTTGCCATTTTCATATTGTAATGGTCTTCTGGAGATTTAGTTTTTAAGTAGGTTTTATACATTTTCTTTTTTTTGTTCTTAGCTTCTTCACATAATTGATTCCACCAGCTATTTCCAACAAAATTACCTTTGTTTACATTTTTCCTTTTTGGAATTGAATCTTTTGCTGCCTCATGTAATGTGTTTGTGAAGTGTGAATACATATGATTAACACTGTCGCTCTCGTTGAACGTGCAATCTTTTCCCATTAAGATCGTGTGGTATTTTATCCAGTTTGCACGGTTGTACAAATATCTAGGAATACAGTCATCTTGTTCTGGTGCTTTAGCAAATAATTCATCAATAACTGTGACAATTGGTAGATGATCACTTCCAAGGGAGTCGGATGTAATATCCCATATACAATTAATGACAAGGTCAGGAGATAATAAAGTCAAGTCAATGGCGGAAGCTTTATGTTTAGGATTATCTGGTAGTCTAGTTATTCGACCGTCATTTAATAATACCAAGCCAGAGTCAACGATGTTTTTAACAAAACAATTGTTAGACACATATTGGCAGTCTTTGTCCCAGAATGGAGAATGGGCATTAAAATCTCCGGCAATCAACCATTTCTCAGCATGTTCTAAAGTTCGTAGCCAGTCACTGTTGTTTCCATCAGGGCCACGTGGAAAATATACAGACATGATATTTAAAGTTGATACATAGTAAATTTTTACTTTCACAGCCACACAATAAACACCATCCGTGTCCTTTGGCACAGGAGGCTGAATGATTTTGTAGTCCACATCTTTACGGATATATATAGCTGCATATGTCTTAGAGTTATGATCACAAATGTGTGTCACAGGAGGATAGTAATAGTCCTCTAACTTTGGTAATTTACTTTTCGTCACATTCATGGACTGTAAGGCGATAATATGATGCTTATTTTCGGATAAGTAGTGCTGGAGATGAAGAAGATTAATATTGATGGAGCGACTGTTCCACTGAAGAACAGAAAAACCTGTTTTAGAATGTTTTTTGACTTGCATAACTAACACACAAACAAACAAACAAAAAAAACCCAATAGGAAACAACTATATAAAGGAGTAACAAAAAAATTTTTTTTTAAAAGAAATCAAGGATGCTGATAGTTTTGACGAAAGTAAGAACAACCTGTAAGCGACAGAAAAAATCAATATATGAAAGTCGCTACTAAGTTCATCCTGACGCTGGTGCGTACACAACATAAATACAGTTTCACCAGTCACCGAGATCTCTCAATGGATGGTGAAAGTTATGATAGTAGATGGCATCATTCCACCATGGACTCTGGGACTCATCGGAAGGGGGTGGTCTTGAATAGTAGAATGTGTTGTAGCCCTTGTCGTAGATGGTGAATGGGTTGTTCCGAGATCTCTTACTTTGATGATGACGAGTTTTATGTTTTGGTGTCTCCCATAAGACTCTATTGATATGTCTGCCGATGTTTTTGGCAAGGATAGATGAGCCGAGCCGATTGGGATGCACATTGTCTTTGAAAGTAGAGTGGAATTTTGATTTCAAATTTCCATGATCCAAGAAAGAGATGTTGTTGCGACCGTAAAGTTCGGAGTGAAGCAGGGCGTTAAAAAGATCTATTTTTATTTGAAGGTCCCTGTCACGCACTGGTGCTGTCTTGCTAATGACTATTTTACTTTTAGGATGTGTGGTCACAATTTCCTCCACGGTTGTCAAGAATTTCTTACAAATTGTTTGGGGATCGTTGGCCTTCAGATCATACATTCCACAATGTAGAACAAAACAATCAAATTGACTGGTGGGCGATTCTTTGAGGAACTTAGAAATTTTGTCCACAGAAGAAATTTTATTTGTTGTAACGTTGAAACCATATGAACGACCAAGTCTGTGACCGTATACGCCATTTAATACGGTATCGTGAACAAGAAGAACTGTTGGTAGTGCAGAGTTTACTTTTTCTTTTTGTGAGATCTTGGATTTGACGCGAGAGGCAGCTTTTCCGTCGGTCTGTTCTTTTGGTGGTATTTTCGTCACAGGTTTGACGTCATTTTCCTGGCGCGTGATGTTGGTCCGCCTTTCAGGAGATCGTTTGATTTTCGGTTGTTTTGACGATCTTGACGCCAAAGGAGTAGATCTAGACGGGGTTGTTGAGGTGACTGGTGGTGTAGTCACCCGTTTGGCTGCCTCCGCGTAAGAGATGGGCAGCGGTGAAGGACCTGGTTGTGGTTTGTCTGCGTGGTTGGGGTCCGTTTGCGTCCCAACCGACACGTGTATGTATGTGTATGTGTATGTGTATGTGTGTGTGTGATTGTGTGTGTGTTTGCAAAAGTGCATGCGTGCGTGCGTGTGTGCGTGTGTGTGTGTGTGCGTGTGTGTGTGTGTGTGTGTGTGTGTGTGTGTGTGTGTGTGTGTGTGTGTGTGTGTGTGGTGCGCGTGTGTGTGTGTTTTCATGTGTGTGGCTAAAGAAATCAAGAAGATGAAAAGCATTCTTACCAACAAATGCCTATCAATTAACATCAGGAAGAGTTCTTGAATATTATATAGAACCGATAATGTTATACGGTTGTGAGGCGTGGACAGTCAACAAGCAAAGCCAGAACAAGATTGAGGCAGCCGAGATGTGGTTTCTAAGAAGAATGTTGAGAGTTCCATGGACAGCAAAGAAAACAAACGAGACAGTCTTGATGGAGGCAGACACAAGTAGATTATTCATAAGGAAGATTAGGAAAAGACAAGCAACACGTATAGGCCATTTTATGAGGAAAGGGAAATTGGAGCACCTGGTCACTAGACCTAGGGAGAAAATATTGGACGGACTTGCAGAGTGGCTGAGGACAGAGAGGATGGAAGATGTGCTTGCGGCAACAAGGGATAGAAACATATGGAGAACCATGATCGCCAACGCCATATGGCAAGGCACTTGATGATGATGATGTCTGAAAAATGTTAGGGTAAAAACGACAACAACAATAAATTACAAATCAGTTAAGAAAGTTAACAAGAAACACCTAAGGGTGCTCGATGGGACCCAGAACAACAATGCATCACCACTAATCGGACAGTCACCTCGCAGCTCCTGATGCCACATGATAGCCATTTCACCAGTTACCTTGTCTACAAGCAGATAGCAAGAGGGGGGGGGGGGGGGGGGAGCTGAAAAACCTCGGGACTTAGCCACACAACGCGTACCAAGCAGGTCTAGCCCAGCTACTGGACATGCTGTCATGCAGTTTTAATTAACTGATCTAGAAGTCAAACTAAACTCTTCAGTTGTTTTGCTCGAAAGTTAGTTCCCCAAGTTTGTCCGATTATTGATAAAATATATTTTTTGAAAAATAACATTTTGTATTCATAAACATTCTTTTCTTATCAACTCAAAAACAAGAACTTTGATTCAGCATCTAGAAAATGCTATACGAAAGATAAGTGCGCAATCTTTCAAATTTATGTTTTCAAAAGTTTTTGAAATGTCAATGGAAAACATCTGTAGGTATAGACTTCTATATTCTTAGAAATCGTTCATCTTAGTCTCAGACCTGTAAACTATATGTGAAGATTCACACTTTTTTTTTTATTAAAACAGATTACTTACAATTCACAATGACATAGAAATATTTTTGTCAAACTGTCAGATGGCATCCTGACCATGAAGCTTTTAGCAGAGGAGAACCAATACATCTTTTAGTTTCATTTTGGGTATAAAGACGTAACGCCCATGCTGCCCAATCATGAATTTACTCGAGCACCAAGCCAACCGAAACTACAAGACATCGCTTCTCCTTCTTCAACTATTTGACACGGTTCATCATCAAGACAGTCCGTAATCGTGAACACGTTCGGACGATAATACAAAGCAAGAACAAGAACAAGCCAACCGTCTCCTCAAGGCAGCCCTTAATCGTGAACACGCTGGGATATTATTAATACAAAACAAGAAGAACAAGTCAACCG
The DNA here is from genome assembly GCA_030674185.1 of Monoplex corrugatus. Lineage (NCBI taxonomy): Eukaryota > Metazoa > Mollusca > Gastropoda > Littorinimorpha > Ranellidae > Monoplex > Monoplex corrugatus. Next base: position 61,112,105 of record JAPXFY010000017.1, read on the forward strand.
TATTCCGGTTACCAAAGTTTTTGAAAGAGTTGCTATTACCGAGGTGAGAAAGTGTAATAATACAAATTGAAATTGGTGTGATGGATTTCATTCATTCATTTTCAAGTGTGTGTGTGTGTGTGTGTGTGTGTGTGTTGTGTGAGTGTGTGTGTGTTTGTGTGTTTGTGTTTGTCACACACACACACACACACACACACACAACACACACACACACAAACACACACACTCACACAACACAGTAACACAGTGTGTGTGTGTGTTTGTTGTTGTTGTTGTTACCACTGCTGTTATCTGTACGGCACATGATATTCACGTTGTCATGATTGATTTTTCGTGTGTGTGACTGCATGCGACGTGTGTCGCCTTGTTACACGGCGTTAGTGTCTATCGTAAGTCAGGTAGTGTGGGTGTGGGTGCGAGTGTAGGCCTACAATAATACTATTAATAGTTTGGTAGTAATTTTTTAGGTGTGCATACTCACTCTCTCTCGGTCAGTGAGTTTGTGTATGTGCGTGCGTATGTGTGTGTGTGTGTGTGTGTGTGTGTGTGTGTGTGTGTGGAATTTTTGGTAATTTATGCCCATTTCTATATATGTTTTAGTGTCCTTAGTTATGTTTAAATTTGTATTGAGGTATGTTTTTTTTTTAATCCGCTGTGTGGTAAATTGGACGGAGTGGTCAAAACCAGGTGCATGTCCTTAGATTATGTGTGCGAATGCATTGATAATGATATGTTTACTGAATATTCTTTTCCATTTTTCCTACTGTTGAAGTAGTGTGTATGTTTTGAACTGGTTATAGCCCTGATATGGCTCTACGCAGTTGGCTGGGCTCCAAACAAAAATAACAGTAACAGGTTTTAGAGGAGAGATCAGGTGGTTTAGACCTCAAATTCCCTCCAAGCCAGCATTATGAGAGTGGTGCCTATCTCCTCTCTGCTTTACCTTCCTCAGCCCTGAGTAGAGCCCTGTATTTATTCACAAGCATTATTTGCACTCATACAGTCAGATGGGTAGGCAGGAACTCTGTTGTTTATTTCCCTCTTATGCAGGCTGTCTGTCTTTTGATAGAGCCGTGGACTACATAGGTAGGTAGGTAGGTAGGAGGGTGGGTAGGTAGGAGGGTAGGTATGGATGGATGGATGGATACTTACAGTTACATACAGACATACATACATGTATACATACATACATACATACATACATACATACATACATACAAGACATGCATATATATAGGTATACATACAGACATATACATACATATACATGCATGCATACATACATACATACATGTATACATACATGTATTCATGCATACATACATACATGTATACATACATTGAGCCATTGACTACATAGATACATACATACATACATACATACATACATACATACATACACTCATACATGTATACAATAATGTATACATACATACACACACATGTACATACATACATACATACATACATACACACACATGCATACACACATACAGACACATACATACATACATCATACATACATGCATACATACATACATACATACATGCACACACACGTGCATACACACATACATACAGACATACATACATACATATATATACATACATACATACATACATACATACATACATACATACATACATACATGCGTACATAGTATACATGTACATACATATGTACATACACACATATATATATACATACATACATACATGTATACATACATACATATGTATGTATATATATACACAGTACACATATTCATGTTTGTATGACATTATGAAATCTAATGAACATGAAGGCCAATTTAAATCAGAAGTTTGGATGGAGTTTGGAGTGATGATGGTGTAGCCACTGTAGGAGAACAAGCCAGTTTGTCAAGGGGCATGATATCAGTCTGCTGGCCCACAAATGGAGCTAGGAGAAAATGTCTTATCAGTCAGCCCAGGGATTCCTTGCACTCCTATGCACCCCTTGCAAATCTGTCAGCAGTTACTTGTGAGACTCCTTGAGCTGTCACAAAACTCTAATTGCACTGGCAAGGTTTTCAGATGGGGAGGGGGGAGGATTGGGGAAGTGACTAATAAAACACTAAGCTGACCACCAGTATGATTGAAATAATAAAAATTAAGACAGGCGGCGATCAGGCCAGTCTTCATTATGGGGGCTGGGATTGAATTCGAGACATCGGAATTTGAATCCATGGTTCTATCGAATTAGAAATATTGTCACTGCTGGTGGAGGAATCGGTGATTCCGTGCATGGATAATGTCCCCACATGGGACTGACTGGTTTTCAGGCAAGGTGTTATCAGTGAAGATGGCAGAGGGGGAGACGGAACAGGTGACTGGTGATGTGGTGAGACTCATGTCTGGGCAAGCCGTTCCTGTCACCACTATTGATGTCCAGGGACAAGGTGCTGGTAAGAAAATTTCTCTTTACATGACATGATTTTTATGTGATGTGCTCCCACAAAAAGCACATCAAGTTATCTTTTGAAGATTTTGAGTTATTGGTATTGTTACAGATTAGTGAGGAAATAAGCTTTGAAATGCTATAAGGAACCCAGGATGTTTGTTACCATGTTCTCAGAATGCAGATTATAGTATCAACTAAGTAACATAACTCTTGAGAGTCACGGAGTTATCTCCCATGTAGAATTTCTCAAACCCAACACAGTTTGTGCTACCCATTCAGCTAACATAAACGCAGCCACTCATAAACTCCATGCTGACCATCAAGACAAAGTGTTAAGCTGACCCAGCTCTCTGGCGTCTGCATGTTCTTCTTACTTCCCACTGCTCCTCTCTCCTCTGCTCGGATGTGTTGGGTTTGAGAAATTCTACATGGGAGATAACTCTGTGACTCTCAAGAGTTATGTTACTTAGTTGATATTTAAAATTCTCCCTGCTTTCCCTCTGATTTCCTTTGGTATTGCAGATTATATAGTTTGAAATCGGCAAGTGGCCATTTGAGAAATCACCATTTGAAGTGAGTGAAGATATTCTCAGTTTTAATTATCTGTTAAGTTGTTGTATAAGGTGGTGCATTTAACATATTAATTGATTTTTTACAAAAAATGCAAATTGAGCAATAATTGTAGAAGTAGGGTGAAAGTGAGGAGGAGGGTGAAGAGTATTAAACACTCCCACCTTCCCTTCCACACCTAAACCTGAGAATCTTGGTGCAATGCCTTGAAAGAGACTCTTTAAAAGGACATGCTGTGTAACAACTAAACTGTTTTTGAGTTAAATCCAAAACAAGTGTGACTGCACGTGTTCAAGCAAACACTGAAACAGGAATCAGAAAAAACATGAAAGAAGAGTAAGAACACATATTTAATACCACAAAACAAGACAGGCGCAAATTTTCAGCCAACTGGCCTTTGTCAAGCGTAAGATCACAAACAAACAAACACCAGATATAAAAATTAGGAGAAAAAGACTGAAACTTCCCTGCTGCTCTGTCCAGTGTTTTTGAGTTAAGCGAGCATTTGTAAACCAGGATATCAACATGTGTTCTGGTTTATTCAAGTTCATGGAATAAAATCCCTTGACTCTGTTAAAAAAGTGTAGAAGTGGGGGAAAAAAACAAAACAAAACTGAAAATCAGTGAAAATAAGCTATGCAACATCACAGGTCCTCACAGGCCACTAAATCCATTGACTTATTAATGTACAAAATCCAAAACAAGTGCGACTGCCCATGTTCAAGCAAACAGGAACCAGAAAAAACACGAAAATAGGATCAGAATGCGTATTTAATACAACAAGACAAGACAGGCCCAAATTTTTGGCCAACTGGCCTTTGTCAAGCATGAATGTAAGATCACAAACACACACCAAATACAAAATTATGAGAAAAAGACTGAAACTTCCCTGTTGCTTCGTCCAGTGGGGGAAGAGGACTCATAATTTTGTATTTGGTGTTTGTGATCTTACATTCACGCTTGACAAAGGCCAGTTAGCCAAAAATTTGCCCCTGTCTTGTTTTGTTGTATTAAATACGCGTTCTGATTCTATTTTGGTGTATTTCTGGTTCTTATTAATGTAGGCCCTACTGTAATGTTTGTGAGAGCATGTTACATCTATCATCAGAAAGTTTATGTGCCATGTACATCATATAGGCCTACATAAGTACATTTCTTCCTTGAGCATAGATTAAAGATACCTATGTCTTATCCCCTCTCTGTCTGTCAGTCTGTCTGTCTCTGTCTGTCTGTCTGTCTCTCTCTCACTCTCTCTTTCTCCTCTCTCTTTCTCCTCTCTCTCTCTCTCTCTCTCTCTCTCGTTTCTCTCTCTGTGTCTCTCTTACTGTCTCTCTCTGTCTCTCAGTCTCTGTCCGTCTGTCTGTCTCTCTCTGTGTCTGTCTGTCTGTCTGTCTCTCTCTCTCTCTCTCTCTGTCTGTCTCTCTGTCTGTCTGTCTGTCCTGTCTGTCTGTCTGTCTATCTTTACTGTGTGGATATGTAGATCAGCAGTGGTGTATAAATTTGAGAAATGGCTTAGTTTCAGGTAACGACTTCTACTGTTGAAAAATAAGTGCTGTTGTCATTGTCTCTTCATCTCCCTCTTTGTCAGTATGTGTCTTTTCCTTTCCGTTCTGGAAATTCCTTGTTTATCCCTCATGCATGCATGCATGCATGTGTGTGTGTGTGTGTGTGTGTGTGTGTGTGTGTGTGTGTGTGTGTGTGTGTGTGTGTGTGTGCAAGCATTTGATGCATTTTTGTGGTGTGTGCACATGTGTGTGTGTGTCAGAGAAAGTGTGTGTGTGTGTGTGTGTGTGTGTGTGTGTGTGTGTGTGTGTGTGTGTGTGAATCTTACATGTTACATTCAACATTCAGACTGTATAACATTTATCACTAACAGGGACGTACAGCTTCTCCCACACTCTCTCCTCAGTGCAGTTTATGCCCAAGACAGAGGACACAATTTGCTGCATCATAATGATAGTGGTCGTAGTGTTCTGGGAGCTGGTGGTGGCTGTTTGTATGAGCATGTGCGTTTATGTGAATATGTACATGTAAGTTGCGCAGATTGTAACATTGCATACGTCAGTGCAGTTTGTATCCAAGATGATGTATACAGCTTGATGATCATGATGTTCATTGAGGTAGCTGTAACTGTGCGTCTGTGTGAGTGTGTGGGCGTGCATGCATGCATTGTGCATTTGTGTGGATTTATGTCCATATGCAAGTTGTACACATTTAAAAATCTTTTTTTAATTTTTTTTTTATAGTGTTCTGATTTTTCATGGATACAGGTAGTTTTGCCCACACTGTGCAAGTGGCATGTTGCTGCACAGTCTGCATACTCCATCTTTGGTGGGGATGTATACTGGGTATTCTGATGTTTCTGTAAGCCAGCCACTAGATTTACAGGATCTTTAATGTATTTATTTGATATTCAGCATGAATATACATACGAAAAAGGTTTATACACTGGCAGGTCTGTGTACGTGTTGATTTGGGAGGTCAGAAATACCTCCACCCTTTACTACGGAGGTTTGTGGGTGAATTGAACTCCAAGACCTTCCAAGCAGATTCCAGGGTTTATTCCAGCCTTTACCTGTATGACTTCAGCTTCCGGACAACTGCATATTTTAAAATTGCGTACTTTTCCTTCTCCCATGTGCAGCACCGTTTGTGCCCAGGACAAAAGCTACAATGGGTTACGTTGTGATGACAGTGGTGTTCAATAATAAGGGCCAGGTCCTGATGGTGCAGGAGGCCAAACCAAGTATTCGAGGGACATGGTATCTGCCGGCTGGCCGACTGGAGCCAGGAGAAAATTTTGTTGTGAGTTGATGTTAATTGAAAAGCAGTGTAGATTTTTTTTGGTCACATTTTCTACACCACTTTAACCCTCAGATTCCTGCACCCTGTCCACCGGCATCCTGCATTGTCAACCATGCTAGCAAAGCAAAAATTTAACCCTTTGACTCCTTCACCCTATACACCAGTTCCCTGCAGGAAACTGGTGAATAGGGTGAGGGAGTCAAAGGGTTAAGGTTTTGCATTTGGTGGATAGGGTGTGTGAGTCAAAAGGTTATGGCCACAAAAGCTGGCACAGTTTGTACAATGCGATGATGACGATGGCGATGAGGATAATAATCACGATACTGTGAAGTTCCATCTAGGATTGAGACTGCATGACAGGGCTGTACTAGTATATCCTGGCGTCAACCTGCCCCGAGAGATACAGACACCTGCAGTGCTGGTCAGAAGATCTGAGAAACACCCTCAATGACGCATCCTTGAAGTGGATGAGACTCGACTGTGTGGTCCCAATCTTCCCAATGAGCCCATAGCACGCTCAGCTCTGGGTAGGAGCCGGTTGGAGCCAAAAAATCCCACACTGATTTTTTATGGGACTGATGGGGATTCGAACCCACAGCCTTCCCGTCTGTAGTCCATTGTGTTAACCACTACACTACTGCGCTTGGTCACAGTGTAGAATTTTGACTTTTTGCTGAAAGATTGTATGGGTTCTGCTGTTTGTGTTTTGTGGTTTGTTTGTTTGTTTGTTTGCTGGTTTTTGTTAATATTTGTTGTTGTTTTTTGTTTTGTTTTATTCTTCTTAAATGAGCACAAGGCTAGAATCTACAGGTTAGGTAGAACCTCAAGATTTCTCAAGTGCATAGGATTTATGCAGGCTGTTGGCAGTTGCCATGGTTATTTTGGAGATAGTTCCATCACATGGCATCTGCAGCATTAGGACATATATGGAATTTCCAGGAGTACCACTGTTGTGAGAAAACTGAACTGGAACATTGAAATATCATACAATGTTGACTTGACTTTGTAAAGATCTGGAACAGCATAGACTTCGTAGTTGCCAACTTAAAGAACAGTGTCCCCTGTCGTTTTTAGGAATACGCCTGCGCACGCTCATGAACTCACACACACACGCACATGCACACACACCGCATGCAGCACGCATGAACACACCACACACACACACACACACACACACACACACACACACACACACACACACACACACACATTTTTTCCCCAATTTATCTTATTTTACAACTACGTGTAAATGTTAGTGTTGAAGTATTTGATAGTACTAGAAAGTTCAAAATGTGATCTTACGAAGGACACAGGCTAATAAGCTCCCTACTAAATTCATACGCATCTTCAATTCTTTTGTCATCATAGATTTACTAAGTGAAATTCGAGCTGCTCTCCCTTTTGAGAGCACATTGTTGCAATGCAGCGCCACTTTGTGTGTGTATGTGTGTGTGGTGTGTGAGTGTGACCATGACTTCAGAAAGGCAAGAAGGCCAGTTAGCCTTCAAGGGGAGAGACCTGCAAAATGAACCTATTTCTGTAGCATTTTATACCAGGGCATCCGGGCAAATTTCCTACTCTTCACGATTTTCAACTGCCATGGGGTCTTTAGCAGTTGCAAACCTTAAGGCACACAAGTCCGACTACTTTTTTGTTCCCTTGCAAAGGACTAGATGTTCAGTTGAATTTTTTGGTCAAACTGAGAAGAAAAGTAAAAAATCTCACGGGGAAGGAATCCTATACCTCGAGTTAAGTTATTGGCAGGTGAATGTCTGAACCATTCTGCCACTCGTCCCTGGGGATGATGATCATGATGCTGTGGGGTTCCATCGAGAATTGAGACTGCATGACGAGGCTGTACTTTACACATAGTTTCATAATATATTCTGACATCAACCAGGCCCTGGAGATACAGACACCTGCAGTATTGGTAGGAAATTTGAGCAGCATCCTGAAGGGCATATTCGAAGAGTTGATGAGACTGGATTGTGTCGTCCCAGTCTTTCCTGTGAGCCCATAGTACACTGAACTCTTGGTAGAAGACGGCCAGGGCTGAAAAATCTATAATAGTCTTTTTGGGCAGATGGAGGTTTGAACTCACAGCATCCTAGTCAGTCATCATCATCATCAAGTGCCCTGCCACATGACGTTGGCGATCATGGCCCTCCATATGCATCTATCCCTTGTTGCCGCAAGCACATCTTCCACCCTCTCTGTCCTCAGCCACCCTGCAAGTCCGTCCAATATTTTCTCCCTGGGTCTACCTGGTGTTCTCTTTCCCTCCAGCTTTCCTGTTGTGACCAAGTGCTGTAATTCCCCTTTCCTCATAAAATGGCCTATAAATGTTCCTTGTCTTTTCATAATCTTCCTTATGAATGATCTTCTTGTGTCTGCCTCCATCAAGGCTGTCTCGTTTGTTGTCTTTGCTTTCCATTGAACTCTCAACATTCTTCTTAGAAACCACATCTCGGCTGCCTCAATCTTGTTCTGGCTTTGCTTGTTGACTGTCCACGCCTCACAGCCATATAGCAGTATTGGTTCCATATAACATTCAAGAATTCTGTTCCTGGTAATGGTCTTTTGGGGCTGATGGAGGTTTGAACTCATAGCATCCTAGTCAGTAGTCCGGCCGTGGCACTGACAACTTCACCGCATATGATATTTTGATTCCTCCATGCAGTTTGTTTTGTACAGGACGGAGCCAAGAGAGAGGTGACGGAAGAGGCAGGGGTGGATTGTGACATCAGCTCTGTGTTTTCCTTGCATTATCCCATGGGGCACTGGATGAGGCTGGCTTTTTATGGCGTTGTCACAGGTAGGAGTGGAGTGGAGTGTAATGTAGTGTAATGTAGTATAGTGCAGTGTAGTGTAGTGTAGCATACCGTAACATAGAGTAGTGTAGTGTAGTGTAGTGCAGTGTAGTGTAGCGTAGTGTAGTGTAGCGTACTGTAGTGTACTGTAGTGCAGTGTAGTGTAGTGTAGTGTAGTGCAGTGCATTGTGTTGTATTGCATTGCATTGCATTGGATTGGTTTGCATTGCATTGGTTTGTATTGCAATAGTTTGCATTGCACTGTATTGTGTTGTATTGTATTGCATTGCATTACATTGCATTAGTTTGCATTGCATTAATTTACACTGCATTGCATTGCATTGCGTTGTATTGCATTGCATTGCTTTGCTTTGCTTTGCTTTGCATTGATTGCATTGCATTGATTGCATTGTTGTGTATTGTATTGCATTGTATCGTATTGTATTACATTTGTATTCATTTCTGTTGTTTTGTGTCACAGTGGATTTAGCATGTGAAAGTTGCCTGCTCTCCACAGGGAGAACTTGTCGCCACAGTGTAACACCACCCTCTTTTTTTATATAATAATAATTCATTTATAGTGATGATAATAATTCATGTGTTTATTGCAAATGGTCCATGTTAAAGCATGCTCATTGCAGTTTGCACAGCAGCAACAACAATAGCAACAACAATGTTAACATAATTATGAGAGGTCACCTTGTCAATGCATTAATGCGGTATAAACGTTGTTCATGGAAAATAACAATATGTCATAACATGAAATCAAAAACAGGTAGAAGTGACAATAATACTATCACTGGTACAAAGAGTATATATCAAATTAAAACATATTGAATTATAATCATTTGATAAATACAATGAATACAAGTCTGTCATATACAAATACAAACATGTAAACACACACATACATATACACACACGCATACATACACACTCACACACACGCATACACTCACATGCACACACACGCACACGCACACACACACACACACACACACACACACACACACACACACACTACACACACATACACACACACATACACACAATTTTCTGCATGTGTGTATTTCTGTTTAGCTATGAAAGTGGATTTTTTCACAGAAATTTGTCTGAGACAACTCTTTTGTTGCCATGGGATCTTAATTTGCGCCATGTGTGTGCTGCACGCAGGGCCTTGGGATGTTGTCTTATCCAAAAGACTAGTGTCTAGATCACCACTTAACCCTTTGACTCCCGCTCCCTGTCCACCATCATCCCATATTGTTAACCATGCTACCAAAGCAAAACCTTAACATTTTGATTCCCTCACCCTGTCCACCAGCTTCCCGCAGGAAGCTGGTGGATAGGGTGAAGGAGTGAAAGGGTTACATTTTTGCAGTTGGTAGATAGTGTGGGAATTAAAGGGTTAAGATGTAATTGAAAGTAGAGAGAAATCCAAGTTCAGTCTGTATTTCTTGTATTACATTCTTGGCAGGTGCTTTAACTCTTTGACTCCAGCACCCTGTCCACCAGCTGCAAAAACTTAACCCGCTGACTTCCTCACCTTGTCCACCAGCTTCCTGCAGGAAGCTTGTGGATAGGGTGAGGGAATCAAAAGGTTAAGTTTTTTGTTTTGCTAGCACGATTGCAATGCAGGATGCTGATGGACAGGGTTCAGGAGTCAAAGGGTTAAGTAACCATAAGGCCACACACACTGTTACATAGTTTGGGGTGGTGGTCTGTGTACCTTTCTGTATCCATGAATGTGTGTGTCTGTGTACCTCTGTGTGTATGTGTGTGTGTTTTAGGAGGGGGAAGACAAGGATGTGCGTGTGTGGGGGTGGGCTGTGGTGTCAAGTCTGTGTTTCCCTTGCACTAATCCTTTTGTTTCTAGATGAGGCATAGAGTTTTTGTTTTTGTTTCTTGTTTTTTTTATTATGTGTGTTTGGTGTTTCTACAGTAAGGGGTAGGGGGGATGTGTGTGTGTGAATGTATGTGTGTGTGTGTGCCTGTCTGTGTGTATCAAGTCACATGTAAACTTGTGTATTTTCAATTTTCTGGAGAATAAATATTCTCATGTTTCAAAATGCCTTATACTAGTAGTAGCTGAGTATTTTACTCTTATTTTTATTCATTGCTTACATTTATTCGTTTTTGTTGTTGACATTTATCAGGTAGATTTTAGCATTGGTTGACATGGAAAATTGACCACTGTTTTATGTCATTGTTGGGAAAAATTATCTGTAAAATAATTGTGAAAATAAAGCAATCATTCTGTGAGTGAATGAGAGAGGTCTGTAGGAGGAAGAGAAGTAAGACTGTGTCAGGTCATTGTTTTCCTTGCAACATCTATTGAAGTACTAGATGAGGTGATGTTTTTATAGCACTCACGTGTGCATGTAGGGCGTGTGTGAGTATAAAGTTTTTATGTGTGCTAGTTTTCATGTTTATGAGATCATTTACACTAATTTTAACATCCTTATGTCAGTTAAAATCAAATGTAAGCTTTAGGTTTTCCCCCTTGAGGACGCTGGGGACTCTTTCAGTATAAATAGTATTCCCACCTTCTGGAAATTCTGTGCTAGAAATTTCCTCTTTTCTGTCACTGTCTTTGTTTCTTTCTTCCTCCTCTGTTTTCTGTCATTTCTTCCTATCATTTTCTGCCTTGCTGGTCCATTCACCTGTACGTGTTCGATAAAGTCTTATGTATTTTTTTTTTAGGATTGATTATTGGGTACTTGTATTAAGTGCATTTTTGGCTCCAGGGAGGTGAGATATGCAAAAGCAATTTTAGGTAATTCATGCCTGTTTTTATATATTTCGGTGTCCTTAGGTATGCTTAAATTTGCATTCAGGTACGTTTTTTAAATCCCTTGTGCGATAAATTCGACAGAATGGTCAATGCCAGGGGCATGACCTTAGATTATGTGCGTGAATGCATTGCTATTTGTACTTAATTTTCTTTTCATTTTCTTTTTTTTCCTTTTGAAGTTTTGTATGTTTTGAAATGGTTATAGCCCTGATATGGCTCTACGCAGTCGGCTGGGCTTTAAACAACAATAACAGTAACAATAACAGTAAGCTTTAGGTAGATATGGATTTGGAGTCATCAGAGTAAAATCCAAAAATGCACCATGCATTAATGGACAGACATCTCATAACTCTTCATAAATTGAATGAAACTGAATACATTGGTCACAAAGTTTCCATCGGTCAAGGCCACACCACTTGAAAACACCGGTTTCGTCCTGTCACTAAAGTCAAGCAATGTTGGGCCCAGTTTGTACTTGGATAGGTGACCACCTGGGAACACCGGATGCTGTTGGCAACTTTATGATAGGTAGTACTTTGGAAGGGAATAAAAAAAACGAGTCGGACCCGTGTGCCTTCTGGCTGCGCACGCTAAAGATCCCACAGCAGTTGAAAATCATAAAGAGCTGGGCATTGCCTGGCTGCCTTGGTAAAAACATTGGAGAGATAGGTTGATTTCCCAGGTCCCACCCCTTGAAGACCAGTTAGCCTTCTTGCCTTTCTAAAGTCTTGATAAAAAAAAAGAAGTGAACATGAACATGAATTTGAAGCGAGGGAGAGGGGATGGGCGCCGCCTTCGTGGTGCTGGCCCCAGGAAAAGTTGAGGTCTCTGCCACCTCACTCCCCTATGACCCCAGGGTTATGAAATTATCTAGGTAGGACCTCAGGGCCTGGCCAGCTCATGGGTGTATGTGCAGGCTTAGGGCTTGCGCCATGATCATTCTGGATCTTCTCCATCACATGGCACCTGTGATGTTAGTGCATATGGTATTCATTCTGAGCGTAGAAACGTCATCTTGAGAAACTTAAAGTAAAACTGAAACCATCAGTGTCTGGCATCAGTGACTTTCAACTCAGTCTGTCATACATTGATAAAAGAACGCAAAAACATCCACATAAATCAGAGAACATGACATATACTGGTAGAATAGACAAAAGCATGTATCATATGCAGTGAAAATTTTTTTATTTTTTTTTAATAAGATATGATTGATGATTAGTAGAGTTGTTTTTTTTTAGCAGATATGATTGTTCGTATCTCCTTAATTTAATACAATACATTTCAGAAATAAGAAAGAACACACAGACAATTTAGTAACAATACGACAATGATAATAGTATAATGATGATGATGGTAATAACAACAACAACACAACAGCAACAACAACAACATTAATAATAATGATGATGATGAAGACAATGGTGATGATGATGATGATGATGATGGTGATAACAGCAACAGTGAAGGTTTATATAGCATAAGTTTGCACCTTGCGCTTCACAGAAAATATTATACATGAAAATATATCAGCAATAAATCAGTGATATTAGCTTGATAGGACATTAAAGAAGAAAAGAAAACAACGGTATTATATGCATATGATATGAGACCATTCTTCCATATGAACGCATATGCATACACACACACACACACACACACACACACACACACACAACACACACACACACACACACACACACACACACACACACACACACACACACACGTCCGTCTAATATCACTCGTAGTGAACAGATGTTAAATCAAAGAACGAACGAACGAACACACACACACACACACACACACACACACACACACACACACACAATATATATATGCATGCACATACACAAACATGTACTCAGTATTAATGCTGGCAAACACATATACACTGATTCAGGCTTGGAAGCAACTTGAAGTAACATACAGAAATAATATTATCTCACAATCGTACAATGTAGACAGAGGACAAACAGAAGAAAGAAAAAGCTGACACTGAGACTTGTATTTGAAAATTTATTTTTACAGCTATCTAAGAGGACATACATCGCTATTGACAGATATCTTAGGGAAGCAAGTTCCATTGTTGTGATGCCACTGAAAGAGAATAAACATTGCCCAAAAATCTTTTGTTTGTTTGTTTGGTTTTGTTTTTTTAAAGAGACATCATCTTAACCCCTTCAGTGCCAAGTACGTTGTTTTGCTAGTGTACATATGGTATTTGCCCAGTGATTTTTGCATGAGTAGGGTAATAATTGACAAAAAAATTCTGGCATGCAAAAATATTGCATGAAAGTAATCATAAGCCTTTTTTCTGAAAGGGAAATGAAAAGACTATCCATTTATGATAGTTTTAACTGTATTTGACACTTTGGTTAGTGAAGAATGGGCCATAAAATTGACATAAATAAATTCTACAAACTTGTTGTACATTATGGATTAGTAATGTAAAGAACAAAATATTCTAAGAAAATATATATATGAAAGTATCAGTCTCCAAACCCTGTGTGCATATAAAGGATTGAATAGTAACACACACACACACACTCACACACACACAAGCACCCACACACACTCACTCAATCTCTCACTGCCATGCCCACCACTTTCTTTTCATTTCCTCCCAAGCGACAGAAACACTGACAGAAAACAGAAAACTCAACAATTTTGATAGCCACATGTTGCACTGGACTCTTGTGTTTGAGCTGACCCCATATGGAACACAACACTATAAGCTAGCTTCACTGACACATATTTTTATGTGCTGGCACAATAGCTGAAAACTGTAAACAAAACCTCCATCTCCTCATCACTCTCCCCCATTCCCCTCCTCCATTACCCAGTGTGGGTCAGTCAGAGTTCACCTAAAGCATGTCTCAATATGTGCTGTGATGGAATAGCTAAAACCTTTGGCAGCATGCTGTCCGTCTCACTGCACTTGGCCCAGTTGAAGCATCATCGTCAGCCATTGTGGAAGAAAGGTTAACATCTCTGAGTGGGTAGTTACAAACGCTGCAGTGCAGTGACCATAGCAAAGTGTGATTGGCTGCTGACCTCATGCATAATTCATGTAGATGGACGGAGCTTTCTGATTCATTTGAATTGGGATTCCCCAGCTTAAAAATGGAGAAAGGAAAATTCTTGATGTGATGTAAATGTACATATATGTCGTTGGCAAATGAGATACACATTATCGTAACATATGTATACATCCATGGCACTGAAGAGGTTAAGCTGTTTTCATTTGCGTTCAGCTTTGTTTTTTTTTTCTTTGTCATACTTTGCACACATCTTAATGACCATTCTTTGTCCCACTTTGTACACCATCGTAATGGCCACAGGAAGTCGGACACAATGCTGTATTGATGATGACAGTGAGGATAATAATCATGATGGTGTGGAGTTCCATCTAACATTAACCCTTTGGCTCCCGCACCCCGTCCACTAGCATCCTGCATTGCCAATCATGCTGCCAAAGCAAAAATTTAACTCTTTCATTCCCTCACCCTATCCACCAGCTTTTTGCAGGAAGCTGGTGGATAGGGTGGAGGAATCAAAGGGTTAAGTTTTTGCAGTTGGTGGATAGGGTGCGGGAGTCAAAGGGTTAAGACCGCATGACAGGGCTGTACTCTACGTTTGCAGTCATGAGGTATCCTGGCATCAACAAGGCTCAAGAGATTCAGATGCTTACAGTATTGGTCAGGAGATTTGAGCAGCACCCTCAGTGACACATCTATAAATTTCTTACGCTGTAAGGGGACGAACACATCCTGGATGCCTCTGGTTATGACTCCTGATCCTGGATGCCTCTGGAGCATGAATCATTACTTGAGTTTTCAATTTCAGTTTCAGTTTCTCAAGATGATGTCTCCGCGCTTGGAATGAATTCCATATGCATTGTCGTCACAGGTGCCATGTGATGGAGAAGATCCAGAATGATCACGGCACAAGCCTTAGCCTGCACGTCAATCCATGAGCTGGCCAGGTCATGAGGTCCTACCTAGATAATTCCGTAACCCTGAGTTCATAGGGGAGTGAGGTGGCAGAGACTTCAATTTTTCCTGGGGCCAGCACCATGACGGCAGTGCCCATTCCCTCTCAGACGCTTCAGATTCATATTCATATTCACATATTTTTTAACCAAAACTTCAGAAAGGTAAGAAAGCTGACTGGTCTCTGAGGGGTGGGACTTGGGAAATCAATCTATCTCACCAATGTTTTATACCAAGGCAGCCAGGCAATGCCCTGCTCTTCACGTTTTTCAAATGCCATGGATCTTTAGCGTGTGCAGCCATGGGGCACACGGGTCCAACTCATTTTTCGTCCCCTTCCAAAGGACAAGACATTCAGTTCGATTTTCCGGTCAAACTGAGGAGAAAAGTTGAGGCCTCTATGAGGAGCGAACACTGAAACCTCGAGTTTAGTTATTGGTGGGTGAACGTCTGAACCATTCTGCCACTCGTGTTTTGTTGGATTCAAAAACTGTTTACTGTGTGTGTGTGTTCACCAATTTTCAGGAGGTCAGCTGAAAACACTGGACCAGCAAGATGAAGAGTCTTTACAGGCAGCCTTCTATGATGTGGACACAATTCTCAAGAAGCGCATCCAGTTACGGTACAAAAAGATTGCGATACGTCATCCTCATATAGGTTCTGTTCCCCCCTCTCCCCTCCTCACCATGTCAAGACCTTTCCACTGCACAAGGTTTTGCACAGGCTCTAGGAGTCTGCTGGATAATTACTGGTAGATCTGGGTGGATCGCATGTGGAATTGTCAGGGTACAGTGAATTCCTCTTGACCAGACTGAACTCCAATCTCCCATGAAGTGTCTTTCTTTCCACCTTTTTTTTTTTTTTTTCTGTGTTTATTTGAAATGATAAGCTAAGTAAGTTAATAAGATTTGAACAAATGAAAAAAAAGTCTTTTCTTTTAACCTTAAGCTCATCATTTTAACCTTAAGCTCGTCAGGATTGCATAGATAGAGTGTACAAATTGTATGGTTTTTCTTCCCGTTTGAAAAAGACATAAAAAAAGTCTTTTCTTTTAACCTTAAGCTCGTCAGGATTGCATAGAGAGAGTGTACAAGTTGTATGGTATTTCTTCCCTTTTGAAAAAGACATTTTTTGGTGTGGCCTGCCACATTTGTGTGTGTTGGTGGGCGAGTGGTGACTGTGATGAGTGTTTGTTCTATAAATGATTCCTCAACCTGGGTGTAATATTTGTATACTCTTCATGATTCTTCAGTATTGTAAAGATGTTATTTATCCAGAGAATTTCTTTTGCCTGTTAACAGGAACCAGAAAAAAACATGAAAAAAGAATCAGAGCATGTATTTAATACAACCAGTCAAGACAGGCGCAAATTTTTGGCCAACTGGCCTTTGTCAAACATAGACGGAAGATCACAAACGAACAAACACAAAAATTAGGAGAAAAAGACTGAAACTTCCCAGCTGCTTCATCCAGTGTGAGAAATTCCTTTTCTCTCACCGTGATCTTGCAGCTATGCTTGACAAAGACCAGTTGGAACCAGAAAAAAAAAAAACACGAAAGAAGAATATGAACGCATATTTAATACAACAAAACAAGACAGGCACAAATTTTCGGCCAACTGGCCTTTGTCAAGCGTAAGATTACAAACAAACACTAGATACAAAAAATTTGAGAAAAAGACTGAAACTTCCCTGCTGCTCAGGCCGATTCCTACCAAGTTTCAGATTCAGTTTCTCAAGATGACGTCTTTTTTCATGTTTTTTTTCTGGTTCCTGTTTGCTTGAACATGGACAGTCACACTTGTTTTGATTTTGCCTGTTAAGTTTGGTTTGTGTATGTGTGTTAGTATTCCATACACTGACCACCGCTCAATTGTTTGTGTTGACGTTGCCAGGAAAGAGGACGTCATACCGGTGATTCAAATGGCACTAGAGTACAGAGCATCGTTGGCTTCTGTCCCCCTCCACCCTCCCCTCCTGCCTGTCATTGCTTGTCACAATCGCATGATTCACCGCGTGGTATTGGTAGCTGAGCAGGGTGATGCTGACAGGTAAGTTCTCTTTGTTACCCGTCAGTGAGGTGAAGTGGTCAGTGCAGGGGACTGCTGACTGGGAGCTTGTGGGATCAAACCCTCAGTCCAAAAATTTTTTTGTTTTTGTTTTTTATGTGTTTGTTTTTTTGCTCAGGCTGATTCCTACCAAGTTTCAGATTCAGTTTCTCAAGATGATGTCTCCGCGCTCGGAACGAATTCCATATGCACTAACGTCACAGGTGCCATGTGTATGGTGCTCATGGCACAAACCCTTAAGCTTGCACATAAAACCCATGAGCTGGCCAAGTTGTGAGGCCCTATGTAGACTATGTTTTACCTAGTCTATATTGTATAGTCGTATCAGCCTATCACTGGAATAATCTTGGTTACATGTAAATGGCATGTGTAGCCGTGTTTCTTACCTTCAAAGAGAAAGGAACATATATGTAAAGTACATAAATAAATAATTAAAGGTCTGAATCACAACCCAACTAGCTTTTCTGTATAAACTCGTCTGACATGACAGAAACCCGCCCCCCCCCCCCCCCCCCCCCCCCCCCCCCCCCCCCCCAGTCAATGCACAAATGCTCAGCTATCAACTAGGTGAAGGCAATATTTTCTTAATCAGAGATGGGAATGCAAGTGAGTGAGTGAGTGAGTACATAAGTAAGTAAGTGTGTAAGTGAATAAGAAGTAAGTAGGTGAATAAGTAGATACAAAATAAAAGAGTATGTACCTAGAGTCGAGTGTGCTGTGGGACTGACGAATAAAGTGGCAGCAGAAACTTACTCGACCGTGTGACTCCAGTCTTCCCAACAAGCCCACAGCACACTCAACTCTAGGTACATACTCCTTTATTCACCTACTTACTTCTTATTCACTTACACACTTACTTACTTATGTACTCACTCACTCACTCACTTGCATTACTCAAATTTCTTGACCAGCACCACAGGTGTTTGTAATCTCTCAGGCTACGTTATGAAAGAAAGCTTAGAATACAGCCTTGGTCATGCAGTCTCAGTCCGAAAAGGGAACTCTGTGGTGTCATCACTACCACTTCCATTCTCATGATCATAGCATTGTAAAATTGTTCTATATTCTGTGAGGCCTTTTGCCCTTCTGTGAAGGTGACGTCAGTTTGGAGGGGGTGGGGGGATATGGAGGTGTGTTGGAGAACCAAAAAGGTTGGCATGGAGATAATGACACAAAAGTGGCCCAGAAGATGGGACAGTGAAAAAGAAAAGAAAAAAAAAGTTCTGTTAGTGTTTTAAATCTCTCTACATCCCTCTCGATTTATCTTGTGGTGCTTGTAATTGACCTGGTGCTGCTGATGGGAAAGATTTTTCAGTGTTTGGAAGCTCAGTATATCACTTTTTTCCAAGGATCATTGTACTCAGGGAGGTTACCTTTGTGCTCACCTTTTTTTTTTTTCGTCCAATTTTCTACGCCACCTTAATGGACACAGAAACTGGCACAGTTTTTACAATGCAATAATGATGTCAATGAGGGTGATAATCATGATGCTATGAAGTTTCATCTAGGATTGAGACTGTGTGACAGGGCTGTACTCTACGCTTGTTATCATAACATATCCTGGTGTCAACCAAATCTGAAAGATACAGACACCTGCGGTGCTGGTCAGAAGATTTGAGCAACACCCTCAATGACGCATCCGTGAAGTGGATGAGACTGGACTGTGTGGTCCCAGTCTTCCCAATGAGCCCATGACACACCCAACTCTGGGTAGGAGCCGGTTAGAGCTGAAAAATCCCACAATGATTATTTATGAGGGGACTGACGGGGATTCAAACCCACAACCTTCCAGTCGGTAGTCCGTTGTGTTAACCACTACACCACGAAGACTGGATATTGTTGGAGTTGTTTTGGTTTTGTTCTTGCTGTTCCATCTTCTGCACTGATCCCGTTTGACTACTATTGCGCCGCTTATTTCCAGTCTCCAGACATATCTCCTTCCCACTTATGGATGCCAGGGGCTCTTTCAGTATACGAGCGTAAATAGTATCCCACCTTCTGGAAATTCTGTGCTAGACATTCCCTCTTTTCTGTCACTCTTTTTGTTTCTACCTTGTTCCATTGGTTTTTGTCATTTCTTCCTATCGTTTTTTGCCTGGCTGGTCCATTCACCTTATAAAATCTTACATACTTTTCTCTTAGGATTAATAATTAGGTATATGTATAAGTGCATTTTTGGCTGTAGGGAAATGAGATATGCAGAAGCAATATCAGGTAATTCATGCCTGTTTTTATATGTTATATGTTTGAGTGTCCTTAGTTATGTTTAAATTTGTATTGAGGTATGTTTTTTAAATCCAAGGTACAGTAAATCAGATGGAGTGGTTGACACCAGAGGTGTGGGAGAGTGTGTGTGTGGTGAATATATGTGTGTATGTTTCTGCATGTGTGTGTGTGTGTGTGCATGCATGGTGTGTTTGTGTGTGTGTTGTGTGTGTGTGTGTGTGTGTGGTGTGTGTGCACGTGCACATGATTGCAGATCATCAAAAAATTGTCACCAAGATTTTCTCATTATGTATGTTTTTTTGTTTTTTGTTTAATTTGTATATGTATACATATTTATAATGTCACATCTCAGTCACACAAATATGGCCCAGTTGGAATTTGTGAAGTTATATTCAATAAAGCACATGACCTTTTACATGTGATTAGAAATGTGAAGGCACACACACACACACACACACACACACACACACACACACACACACACACATCATAAACATGCACACTCACACACACTCATAAACACACACACACACACATCCCTCCCCCTGATGCACACATGTATGTGCACATATACACAGACACTGACATATTTACATTCATGCACATATGTATGCAAACTGACACACTCAAGTACACTCATGTGCTCACACATGCATCCATATATGCACATATATACACATGCACTAACACAACCATGCACAGTCATACTCACATAGACATGCACATTCAATACACAGGTGCGCAAACACACACACACACATAGGCATATATGTGCACTAATACATTCGCAAAAATTCATGCACATACCCACAAAGATATGCACATCTATGTGCACACACTTAAACACACACACACACATTTTCATACCAAACACACACACACACACACACACACACACACACACACACAGAGTTAACATACAGTACACTGTTGTTCACTCTCAAGTTTTCTCTCATTTTCTAAGCATTGGCAGAAAGGATGAAATGTTTTGCAGACTACACATGCTGGCAGGCACGAGTGGTACACCTCATCTCCCTAACGCTGCCGTCTGTCGGTCTGATGTCACCCTCATCACCACTCTGCAGGCCCTCATCAAGGTAATTCCATTTGACAGTCAATGTGGCGAGTACGAATAGTATCCCCACCTTCTGGAAATTCTGTGCTAGAAATTTCCTTTTTTTTTTTCCCGTCCCATTTTCTACGCTACCTTAATGGCCATAGAAGCTGGCACAGTTTTTACAGTGCAATGAGGATGATAATCATGATGTTGTGGAGTTCCATTTAGGATTGAGACTGCGTGACAGGCTGTACTCTGCGCTTACAATCATAATATATTCTGGCGTCAACCAGGCCTGAGAGATACAGACACCTGCGGTGCTGGTCAGAAGATTTGAGCAACACCCTCAATGACGCATCTGTGAAGTGGATGAGACTGGACTGTGGTCCCAATCTTCCCAATGAGCCCACAGCATGCCCAACTCTGAGAAGGAGCCAGTTAGAGCCGAAAAATCCCACAATGGTTTTGTTTTTAGGGACTGATGGGGATTCGAACCCACAACCTTCCGGTCAGTAGTCCATTGTGTTAACCATTACACCATGGCGACTGGTCTGTGCTAGAAATTTCCTCTTTTCTGTCACTCTTTTTGTTTCTGCCTTGTTCCTTCGCTTTTTGTCATTTCTTTCCATCATTTTTTGCCTTGCTGGTCCATTCACCTGTGTATGTTGGATAAAGTCTTGCATACTTTTTCTTAGGAATGATAATTGGGTACATGTATGAAGTACATTTTTGGCTCTAAGGAAATGAGATATGTGGAGGCAATTTTAGGTACTTTATGCCTGTTTTTATGTATGTTTTGGTGTCCAGATATGGTTAAATTTGTATTCAGGTGTGTTTTTTTAAATCCCCTGTGCGATAAATTGGACGGAGTGGTCAATGCCAGGGGCATGTCCTTAGATTAAGTGCGTGAATGCATTGATTTGTGTACTTAATTCTTTTTTTCCTGTTGAAGTTTTTTATGTTTTGAAGCATTATAGCCCTAATATGGCTCTTCACAGTTGGCTGAGTTTTAAACAATAACAATAAGAAGGGGCTGTCCTAAAGCATTACACTTACAGACTGGGAGGTCATGGATAACCCTTTGACTCCCTTACCCTATCCACCACCTGCAAAAATTTAACCCTTTGACTCTTGCACTCCATCCACCAGCTTCCTGGAATTATTCCTTTTGACTCCCTTACCCTATCCACACCAGCAAAAATTTAATCCTTTGACTCCTGCACCCTATCCACCAGCTTCCTGGAATTTAATCCTTTTGACTCCCTTACCCTATCCACCTCCAGCAAAAATTTAACCCTTTGACTCCCACACCTTATCCAGCAGCTTCCTGGAATTTAACCCTTTCGACTCCCTTACTCTATACATCAGCTTCCTCCAGGAAGCTAGTGGATATGTAAGGGAGTCAGAGGGTTAATTTTTGCGTTGCTGTCATGGTTGACAAAGCATGACACGAATGAATAGGCTGAGGGAGTCAAGTGGTTAAGAAAATTATTGTGGTATTTTTTTTGCATTTGACCAGATCCTTCCCAGAGCTGAACATGACATGAGCACATTGGGAAAACTGGAGCCACACAGTCAAGTCTCATCCATTTTTCACTGAGTGTTGATCGGATTTCCTGACCAATGCTGCAGGTGTCTGTATGAGTATCTCTCTGGCCTGTTTGATGCCAAGATGTGTTATGAAACTAAGGGTACAGTCACAACCTCCCAGTCAGCGTAGTCCATTGTACTGACCACTTTGCCATGTGACTGGTTTCGTGTTGTATTGTTTTTGTGTTTGTACAACACTATTGGTTTTTCCTTGTTGTATTTTTTTTCAGTTCTGTCTTAAAAGTAACGTTCCTCTTCTTTCTCTTTGCTCCAGGAAGCGCTAGACCCCCAGACCTCATTTCCTAAGACCAGATTTCATGGAGTGCTAGGTGTAGAGCACTGTGGAACGGGACAGGCAACGGACGGAATGTGTATCACCACGCTTGTCTCCCTTCATTTGTCGGAAGGACAGGGACTGCCTACTGTGCAAAACGGCTCTTACGCATGGACTGCTATAACCAATGACACATGTTCCGCTTTCTTACGCAAAGCCGTGAAAGGTTATATAGTGAAAATAGTGTAGATGTAATGTTACTTCACAAATGGTTGTTTAGTGGAAATTGAATATAACAGGACTTCAAAAATGATTGCAGAGCAGTGAACGGGTATATATTGAAAATAGTGTAGATGTAATATTACTTCACGAATGGTTGTGTAATGGTAATTGAATGTAACATGACTTCCAAGAATGATTGTATAGTGAAAATTGTGTAGATTTGAAGAAGTCATTCAGGTTTCACAAAATACCAGCAAGAAATAACAGGTGACTGCTGAGCTTGAGTCCAGGAGCTGAAGGTTGAAAATGACTGCTAATTTGCAGGAGACTGATAGAGATGTAGTGCAGAAGACTGATAGAGTGCAGGAGACTGATACAGTGCAGGAGACTGATACAGTACAGGAGACTGATAGAGTGCAGGAGACTGATATAGTGCAGGAGACTGATAGAGTGCAGAAGACTGATACAGTGCAGGAGACTGATAGAGTGCAGGAGACTGATACAGTACAGGAGACTGACATAGTGCAGGAGACTGATAGAGATGTAGTGCAGGAGACTGATACAGTGCAGAAGACTGATACAGTGCAGAAGACTGATACAGTGCAGAAGACTGATATAGTGCAGAAGACTGATACAGTGCAGGAGACTGATATAGTGCAGAGACTGATATAGTGCAGAAGACTGATATAGTGCAGGAGACTGATATAGTGCAGAAGACTGATATAGTGCAGAAGACTGATATAGTGCAGAAGACTGATATAGTGCAGAAGACTGATATAGTGCAGGAGACTGATATAGTGCAGGAGACTGATACAGTGCAGAAGACTGATATAGTGCAGAAGACTGATATAGTGCAGAAGACTGATATAGTGCAGAAGACTGATATAGTGCAGAAGACTGATACAGTGCAGAAGACTGATATAGTGCAGAAGACTGATATAGTGCAGAAGACTGATATAGTGCAGAAGACTGACAGAGATACAGTGCAGAAGACTGACAGAGATACAGTGCAGGAGACTGACAGAGATACAGTGCAGGAGACTGACAGAGATACAGTGCAGGAGACTGATAGAGATACAGTGCAGGAGGCCGATAGAGATACAGTGCAGGAGACTGACAGAGATACAATGCAGGAGGCTGACACTGTGCCAGAGATACAATGCAGGAGACTGACACTGTGACAGAGATACAATGCAGGAGGCTGACACTGTGCCAGAGATACAATGCAGGAGGCTGACACTGTGACAGAGATACAATGCAGGAGACTGATAGAGATATAGTGCAGGAGACTGACAGAGATATAGTGCAAGGAGACTGATATAGTGCAGGAGGCTGATAGAGATACAGTGCAGGAGACTGACAGAGATACAATGCAGGAGACTGATAGAGATATAGTGCAGGAGACTGACAGAGATATAGTGCAGGAGACTGATATAGTGCTGGAGGCTGATAGAGATACAGTGCAGGAGGCTGACAGAGATACAATGCAAGAGGCTGACACTGTGACAGAGATACAATGCAGGAGACTGGTAGATATAATGCAGGATACTGAGATACAATGCAGGAGGCTGATAGAGATACATTGCAGGAGGCTGACAGAGATACAGTGCAGGAGACTGATAGAGATACATTGCAGGAGGCTGACAGAGATACAGTGCAGGAGACTGATAGAGATACAGTGCAGGAGGCTGACAGAGATATAGTGCAGGAGACTGACAGAGATATAGTGCAGGAGACTGAAAGAGATAGAGTGCAGGAGACTGACAGAGATACAGTGCAGGAGGCTGACAGAGATATAGTGCAGGAGACTGACAGAGATACAGTGCAGGAGGCTGACAGAGATATAGTGCAGGAGGCTGATAGAGATATAGTGCAGGAGGCTGACAGAGATATAGTGCAGGAGACTGATAGAGATATAGTGCAGGAGTCTGATATAGTGCAGGAGGCTGATAGAGATACAGTGCAGGAGGCTGACAGAGATACAATGCAGGAGGCTGACACTGTGACAGAGATACAATGCAGGAGACTGATAGATATAGTGCAGGATACTGAGGTACAGTGCAGGAGGCTGATAGAGATACATTGCAGGAGGCTGACAGAGATATAGTGCAGGAGGCTGATAGAAATACATTGCAGGAGACTGATAGAGATACAGTGCAGGATGCTGACAGAGATACAGTGCAGGATGCTGACAGAGATACATTGCAGGAGGCTGACAGAGATACATTGCAGGAGACTGATAGAGATATAGTGCAGGAGGCTGACAGAGATACATTGCAGGAGACTGATACAGATACATTGCAGGAGGCTGACAGAGATACAGTGCAGGAGGCTGACAGAGATACAGTGCAGGAGACTAATAGAGATATAGTGCAGGAGGCTGACAGAGATACAGTGTAGGAGACTGATAGAGATACAGTGCAGGAGGCTGACAGAGATATAGTGCAGGAGGCTGACAGAGATACAGTGCAGGAGACTGATACAGATACATTGCAGGAGGCTGATAGAGATATAGTGCAGGAGACTGATAGAGATACAGTGCAGGAGACTGATAGAGATACATTGCAGGAGATTGATACAGATACATTGCAGGAGGCTGATAGAGATATAGTGCAGGAGACTGATAGAGATATAGTGCAGGAGACTGATAGAGATATAGTGCAGGAGACTGATAGAGATATAGTGCAGGAGACTGATAGAGAATATAGTGCAGGAGACTGATAGAGATACATTGCAGGAGACTGATAGAGATATAGTGCAGGAGGCTGATAGAGATATAGTGCAGGAGGCTGATAGAGATATAGTGCAGGAGGCTGATAGAGATATAGTGCAGGAGGCTGATAGAGATATAGTGCAGGAGGCTGATAGAGATATAGTGCAGGAGGCTGATAGAGATATAGTGCAGGAGACTGATAGAGATATAGTGCAGGAGACTGATAGAGATATAGTGCATGAGGCTGATAGAGATATAGTGCAGGAGGCTGATAGAGATATAGTGCAGGAGACTGATAGAGATACATTGCAGGAGACTGATAGAGAGACAGTGCAGGAGACTGATAGATACATTACAGGAGGCTGATAGAGATATAGTGCATGAGGCTGATAGATACATTGCAGGAGACTGACAGAGATATAGTGCATGAGGCTGATAGATACATTGCAGGTGACTGACAGAGATATAGTGCATGAGGCTGATAGATACATTGCAGGAGACTGATAGAGATATAGTGCATGAGGCTGATAGATACATTGCAGGAGGCTGATAGAGAGACAGTGCAGGAGACTGATAGAGATACATTACAGGAGGCTGATAGAGATATAGTGCATGAGGCTGATAGATACATTGCAGGAGACTGATAGAGATATAGTGCATGAGGCTGATAGAGAGACAGTGCAGGAGGCTGATGTTTCATGTTTACAGTGAAGTGGCAGCCTAATGGTTATAACACCTAATCAGGACATGAGAAACCTGGGTTCAGTTCTCAGATCAGACAGGGATTTTCTTTTCTCCCTCTGTGCACTAGATGTTTGGTGGTGGAGGTCCTAGTCTTTTGGATAAACTGAGGTCAAATGTGCAGCATGCACTCAGCACATGTGAAAGATCCCACAGCAGCAAAGGAGAGTTATCCCTGGCAAAAGTTTGCAGATGAACCTCCTTTCTTAGAGTAAACAGAAAAGCATGGATACAGAAAACACAAAGTAATGGATGGCACTAACACTGACTACACTGCGGCAATATGCCCTCCCAGATTGCGTCCCATCATAACAAGAAAGAAATTTGTTGGCAACAGCTTTAGGCAGAAGAGTGGCAGAATGGTTCAGACGTTCGCCTGCCATTGACTATACTCAAGGCTCCAGGGTTCGCTCCCTGTAGAGGCCTCGACTTTTCTCCTCAGTTTGACCAGAAAAATCGAACTGAACGTCTAGTCCGGAAGGGGACGAAAAAACGAGTGGGACCCGTGTGCCTTCTGGCTGCGCATGCTGAAAATCCCATGGCAGTGGAAAATCATGAAGAGAAGAGCATTGCCCAACTGCCTTGGTATAAACATTGGAGAGATAGGTTGATTTCCCAGATCCCACCCCTTGAAGACCAATTAGTCTTCTTACCTTTCTGATGCCTTGGTTTAAAAAAAAGTGAATATGAATATGAATTGGAAGTGATGGAGAGGAGGTGGGCGCCACCCTCGTGGTGCTGGCCCCGGGAAAAGTTGAGGTCTCTGCCACCTCACTCCCGTACGACCCCAGGGTTATGGAACTATCTAGGTAGGACCTCAGGACCTGGCCAGCTTGTGGGTTTACATACAGTTGCTTAAGGTTTGTGTTTTGATCATTCTGGATCTTCTCCATCACGTGGCACCCGTGATGTTAATGCGTATAGAATTCATTCCGAGCGTGGAGACATCATCTTCAGAAATTGAAATTGAAATTAGAGTTTTGAGCGATCCAGTTCCTCCATCCCATCTCATTTCAAAACCTCAACCTTGCATAGGTGTTTGTGCAGGCTTGAAGAATCATGAGAGGCCTTATCAGATTTGGACAGAGCGCACATGAAACTGTGTTTAATGAATCCCTTTTGAACAAATTGTGTAGTTACAGTTTCACATTCTCAAGATGGTATCTCACACTCGGATTATATTCCATATGCACAACCAGTCACTGTGGTGTAGTGGTTAGCACAACAGACTACCGACTGGAAGGTTGTGGGTTCAAATCCCTGTCAGTCCCTTCAAAATCATTGTGGAATTTTTTGGCTCTAACCGGCTCTTACTCAAGAGTTGGGCGTGCTATGAGCTTATTGGGAAGACTGGGACCACAGTCGAGTCTCATCCACTTCACTGATGCGTCATTGAAGGTGTTGCTCAAATCTTCTGACCAGCACCGCAGGTGTCTGTATCTCTCAGGCCTGGTTGATGCCAGGATATATTATGATAATAAGCGTAGAGTACAGCCCTGTCATGCAGCCTCAATCCTAGATAAAACTCCATAGCATCATGATTATCATCCTCATGAACATCGTCGTCATCGCATTGTAAAAACTGTTCCAGCTTCAGGCCATTAAGGTAGCGTAGAAAATAGGATGGGGGAAAAAAGTGAGCACAAAGGTAACCTCCATGAGTGCAATGATCCTGAAAAAAAAAGGGAAAAAAAGAGTTCATATGCACTGACGCCATAGTTGCCATGCAAAGGATAAGACTCCAAATGATCGTGACATAAGCATAGAACAAAATCAAATCCTGGAAAGAAGCAACTGGAGTAAAACGCTGACAATAATTTTCTTTTAAACTGATGGGCATTTGGAACCCTGGTCTCTTGGGAACCCACAATTCTAAGTATCAGTGTTGTGTTGTGGTGACTGGAAAATTCCAGTCGACATGTCTATGCATTTAACAGATTAAAAAAAATTTTTTTTTATTGCTTCATGATTCTTTTTTGAAATATGTAAAACACACACGCATGCGCACACACACACACAAGCATGTGCGCGCGCACACACAAGCATGTGCGCGCGCACACACACATATATATATATATATATATATATATACACACATACATGTGTGTGTATATCTATATATGTGTGTGTGTTCGTTCGTTATTCCTTTTAACGTCTATTCACATACGTGCTTTTAGAGGGGGGGGGGGGGGGGGGGGAAATGGTGCGTAAGGAATGAATGAATCTATGTAATCATGAAGGCATTGTATCAATTAAGGTAACAATTAATGTAACATCAAACAAGTTTCAATTAAGGTAATAATTAATGTAACATCAAACAAATTAACGAACAAAAGAAAAACAATCAGAACATTATATCAGTCAGGCTTCATCGGATTTCTCGGGGCTGTGTGGGAGTTACAGGTATAAAACAATTGGGCTGAATCAAAGGAAACGACCTACAGGACTGTGCAGTAAACGTCTAGCAATGTGTAAATACAGAATGAAATCAGTATGTTTCTGTTTTAAGTTTGTAAATGACGCAGGGAAATAAGGTCGCATTCGCTGACAACACAAAAGGTGATCAACTGTTATAAAATCACCACAGATACATTTGATGGTTTTACTAAATTTATTTCGAAGTGAATTGAGAGTTAATCTGAAAGCTAAAGTTATCTCTTGTCTTGTAAAACCCTGGTAATTTACCGAGAAGGGGCGAAGGTCACACTGCGCTTTTACTTTGTTTTCTAATATAGCATTCATTTCATGTTCAGAGAGTGGTAAATCAAGTTTAGTACTGCCAGCCCTATTCATTGCTGCATTTTTTGCTATTCTGTCGACCCGATCGTTAAAAAGGATACCACAGTGTGATGGGATCCAACAAAAAGTAACCTGTATATTATTTGTTATTAAACAATGAATTAGAAATTTTATCTCAAATATTAACGAACTATTTACTTTATGTTCGCAACATTTTAAGGATTGTAATGCAGATTTCGAATCTACACATAATAGGATACTGTATTTCAGTGCCATTAGGATGGCAACTAATTCAGAAGTGAAGATTGAATGTCCCTGTCCTAAAGAGTAAGCCTTTTCTACTTTAAATTTAGGAATTAGAAAGCCAGCGCCTGCTTTACCATCATCTAGAACAGAGCCATCTGTAAAGATTTTTAAGTAATGTGAATATTTTTTGTGTAGATGTGACAAAACATCAATTGCTAACAAGTGTGGATTAATATCTTTTGTCAGGTCAGTATCAGTGTAGTTGATAACAAAAATAGCATTGGACAGTTCCCAGAGGGGGTAGAGGACAACATATCATTTTATGTGAAACTTTGTTAGGTAATACGTGAGAAAGTTTGAAGAGCTCATTTGTGTAAGTGGATATTGTTTCTTGTGACTTTATTGTTCTTGCTCTCTTGGGGAAATGGATGTCAGACCGAATTTTAAGTTCCGTACTGGCATAATTAGCTACTGCATTTGCTCTAACTATATATTTAGCAGTTGATAACTTCCTCCAATCTTCCAAGGGAAGGATGCCAGCTGTTTTATATACTTCTTGTGTTTTTGTATACACCAGTACCCCAAGAGCACATTTAATAGCTTTACTATCTAAGCTTTGAAGTTTTTTCAAGTAGCATTTTGGATCTGAAAAATAGACCTCTTGACCATAAGCCAACTTAGATCTGACTAAAGCTGTGACAAAATGTAACAACGTTTTAGTGTCCTGTCCCCAGGACTGTTTACTAATAATTCTTATTAGATTATAGCTTTTTATAGCTTTACATAACAAGGCATCAATATATTCTTTCCATTGTAAACTAGAAGTCAATTGTACTCCCAGAAATTTCACGTGAGTAGTATATTTCAGTTCCTCATCACCAATTGTAAACAACGGTACTTCTTTCGGACTGAGACCATTATTAAAAAGCATCATGTGTGTTTTTTCATTGGATATTTCCAGACCGTTAACTGTCAAGTGAAAATATTATTAATTTCATGTTGATAGACCTTTTTAATGTATTTTATTTCTCTCAAGGAAGTCTTCTTTTTTAACGAAAACATTCATCCAGATCGCTATATCATCAGCGTACTGAGCAACGTTTACATTGTTTGAGACTTGAGCTGGTAGGTCATAGATCAAAATATTAAATAATAGAGGAGATATTACGGAACCCTGAGGAATTCCCATGTTTACAGATCGTTTTTCAGAGTATGTATTACCTATTTTAGCGACTATACTTCGGTCACTTATAAATGTTTTGATAAAATTATAAAGAGTACCGTTGAGACCAATATGTTTAAATTTCAACAAAAGTCTCGCATGCCAGACTTGATCGTATGCTTTTTTAAGATCAAAGAAGGTAGCTAAGACATTTTTCCTTTTAGCAAACTGATTTTTTATTTGAGTTGTTAACTTAACTAAATGGTCTGATGTTGATCTACCTTTTCGAAACCCAGATTGATTGATAGGTATTATATTATTTTTCTCACAAAAGTAACTCGGTCTATTCACTAAAATTTTTTCCATTAGTTTTGAAACATGGGATGTAAGCGAGATAGGTCTGTAACTACCTGGATCTGAAAGGGATTTATTAGGTTTTGGTATTGGTAACACAATCGAAGTCTTCCAAATGTTAGGTAAGCGACCACTTTCCCAGCATTTTAGTATGATATTGTGTAAGTATTCAATCCATTTCTCTGGTAAATGATTTAAAAGGGTATATGAAACGCCATCCAGTCCTACAGCCAATTTTTTGTTGTTCAATGAGAGAAGGGCATCTTTAAGTTCTTTTAATGTAATTTTTGAATTTATGTACATGTGACTATCAGGGGCAGGATCGTGAGTATGTGACGGATTCTTCAATTTTCCGTCTTTCCTCCCTTAATGGAGTAGATAAGCTACTGGAACTACTTGTTCTTTTAAAGAACTGTACAAATTCTTCAGCTTTCTCAGATGACGAAGGAAAGTCTTTATCTTTAATCTTAATAGGAAACTGTGGTAAATTAAAACCATTTTTCATTTCTTTGACCTTATTCCAAATTTTAGGAAGATCTTTAGGCCCGGAAATTTGTTCAGAGCAAAAATCTGACCAATAGCGCTTTTTGGCTTGAGCTATATAACTTTGTTTGAGTGAATCTTAGCCATTTTCATATTGTATGGTCTTCTGGAGATTTAGTTTTTAAATAGAGTTTATACATTTTCTTTTTTTCATTCTTTGCTTCTTCACATAATTGATTCCACCAACTATTTCCAACATGAGTACCTTTGTTTACATTTTTCATTGACGGTTTATTTCTATATTTTGGCCCTTGGCCTTCCTCAGGGTGAACCCAGGATATATATATATATATATATGCATGTGAGTGTGCATGCGTGTGAGCATGTGTAAGCGTGTGAGAATGTGTAAACTACTTACAACACTGACTGATCAAATTGTTATTTCATGTACTTTGTACAGTACGGCTGTAAACCGTTTACAACATTGACTGATCAAATTATGTTATTTCATGTACTTTGTACAGCACTGCTGTAAACTGTTTACAACACTGATCAAATTATGTTATTTCATGTACTTTGTACAGCACTGCTGTAAACTGTTTACAACACTGATCAAATTATGTTATTTCATGTACTTTGTATGGCACTATTTGTAAACTGTTTACAACACTGATCAAATTATGTTATTTCACGTACTTTGTACAGCACTGCTGTAAACTGTTTACAACACTGATCAAATTATGTTATTTCATGTACTTTGTACAGCACTGCTGTAAACTGTTTACAACACTGACTGATCAAATTATGTTATTTCATGTACTTTGTACAGCACTGCTGTAAACTGTTTACAACACTGATCAAATTATGTTATTTCATGTACTTTGTACAGTATGACTGTAAACTGTTTACAACATTGACTGATCAAATTATGTTATTTCATGAACTTTGTACAGTATGACTGTAAACTGTTTACAACACTGACTGATCAAATTGTTATTTCATGTACTTTGTACAGTACGGCTGTAAACCGTTTACAACATTGACTGATCAAATTATGTTATTTCATGTACTTTGTACAGCACTGCTGTAAACTGTTTACAACACTGATCAAATTATGTTATTTCATGTACTTTGTATGGCACTGCTGTAAACTGTTTACAACACTGATCAAATTATGTTATTTCATGTACTTTGTACAGCACTGCTGTAAACTGTTTACAACACTGATCAAATTATGTTATTTCATGTACTTTGTACAGCACTGCTGTAAACTGTTTACAACACTGATCAAATTATGTTATTTCATGTACTTTGTACAGCACTGCTGTAAACTGTTTACAACACTGATCAAATTATGTTATTTCATGTACTTTGTATGGCACTGCTGTAAACTGTTTACAGCATTGATTGATCAAATTATGTTATTTCATGTACTTTGTACAGCACTGCTGTAAACTGTTTACAACACTGACTGATCAAATTATGTTATTTCACGTACTTTGTACAGCACTGCTGTAAACTGTTTACAACACTGATCAAATTATGTTATTTCATGTACTTTGTACAGCACTGCTGTAAACTGTTTACAACACTGACTGATCAAATTATGTTATTTCATGAACTTTGTACAGTATGACTGTAAACTGTTTAGAACACTGACTGATCAAGTTGTTATTTCATCTGTTTTGTTCAGTACTGCTGTAAATAAGAGAGAGAAAAATGAAAACTGCAGTGCTAATAATGCTATCATTAATTTTTCCCAAAGAGAGTGAAAACTGAAATGTGAATAGTTTTCTTATTTCTTTTTCTTTACAACTGTTATATTTTATATACATTAATACAGTCCTACCATGCCTGTGATAAATATGTATTGCGTATTTTATTAAACACCAATTGACGTGCTAATGTCTGCTCCTAAAAAAGAAAAAATAGTCCAGGCTTTTTTTTTTTTTTTTTATTCGTGTGAAGAATGAATGTTGAAAAAGGTGAGTGCACAAAAATTACTATCATTATTATCAATAGGAGTATGTGTGTGAAGAGAACCCGAATCATTAGATAAACTTTGAGTCAACTAAAATGTATATTTGTGTCTGACAGATACAGACACCTGCAGTGTAGGTCAGGAGTTGGGAGTCTGGGGCTTGTCAAAGAGGGGTTCATCACACTTGGACAATTCCATATGTGCTCCTCCCAGATCACGGCGTACAAATCCGAGATACTTTAGTTGGTGGCTCTGCCCTGCCGGCTATTAATAGCGCACATCTTTCCCCTTCCTTTCCACTCCCCACACCCTTTTCACCAGTCCCGCTGCCGTGTATAGCGCACTCAACTTCCTTCTTTATCACTAGTGCTTGAGCACGAAGGCGCGCTACAGAGATAAGACTAAAAATAGCACTCGCAGGCGATGCCAGCTCACATCTAAAGGGTGTCAGAATGGCTGGGAAAATGCAGCCGTGAGATCTGCTTAAAAGTTAACTGGCAGACTCCCTGAGCCTGTGAAAAAATCCTATGCACTGGCAAGGTCTTGAAATGCTAGAGGGAGGAGACAGTGAGAAACCCATGAAACACTAAGCTGATACCACCAGAATGATGGCAGCATTGTGATGGTACAGCGAACAAGCCAGTTTATTATGTAGTGGGCTGGGATTTAACTCGGTATGTCAGCTCTGGAGTCCATCATCATCATCAAGTGCCCTGCCGCATGGCGTTGGTGATCATGGCACTCCACATGAATCTATCCCCTGTCGCCGCAAATACATCTCCCACCCTCTCTGTCCTTGGTCACCCTACAGATCAGTCCGATACTTTCTGGGTCCATCTGGTGTTTTCTTTCCATCCAGCTTTCCTGTTGTGACCAGGTGCTGTAATACCCCTTTCCTCATAAAATGGCCTATAAATGTTGCTTGTCTTTTACTAATCTTCTTTATTATTGGCTTCTTGTGTCTGCCTCCTTCAAGACTGCCTGGAGTCCATGGCTCTATCAAAAGAACCAGTAAGAACATATTGGTCAGGAGACTTGAGTAACGCTTTCAATGATGCATCCGTGAAGCCTACAGCTTCTCAGTTGTGGGTAGGAGCAGGTTAGGATTGAAAATCCCAGAACATTTGTTTGGACTGATGGGGCTTCAAACATATGATCTCCTAGTCTGTTGATGAATAACACATTATTCTTATTGTTGCTTAAAGTCAGCCAACTAGTACAGCCATATCAGGGCTATAACCATTTTAATGCACATACAGTACTTCAACAGGAAAAAAAAAAAGGAAAAGAAAATTCAGTACATATATCAATGCATTTGAGCATATAACCTAAGGAGATGCCCCTGGCGCTGACCACTCTGTCCAATTTATCGTAATGGGATTTAAAAACATACCTGAATACAAATTTAAACATTACTAAAGACACTAAAACATATAAGAACGGGTCTAACTTACCTAAAGTTGCATCTGTTTATCTCACTTCCCTAGAGCAAAAAATGCATTGAATACATGTACCCAATTATCAATCCAAAGAGAAAAGTATGTAAGACTTTATCAAACACATACAGGTGAATGGACCAGCAAGACAGAAAATGACAGGAGGAAATGACAGAAAGCAAAAGAACAGGGTAGAAACAAACAGACTGACAGAAAAGAGGAAATTCCTAACAGAATTTCCAGAAGGTAGAGATAATAATTATGCCGCAAGAGCCCTCAGCATCCCCACAGGGGGGAGACTGCCACCTGATTCCACCATAGTGGAAAGAAAATAACACATTCGTGAATTTAGATTACCATCTGATTCTACTACAGTGGAAAGAATAAAAGATACAGGCTCGTTTCTATTCTCACCCAGAGAAAACCAAAGCAGATTCTGTGAGCATCATTCAATTCATAATTTAAATCGGTGTCTTTAGTGACACAACCCCCTCTCATACCAAGGGTAAGACGTATTAAGACAGTTCAGTTAAACAAATCCATAATTTTAACAACACACATGAAGTGATCAGAAAGTGATTTTTCTAATGCACAATGGCAACAAGACCCACTATACATCAACACACCAAGACTTGCACACCATCAACATGATTTTCAAATAACTCTTGGCACTAACCACAAGCACGCAAACACTGCAAGATGTGTAAAATATGTGAAAATCAAATATATAAATAAAGACAACAAGAGCAAAGGAAAAGAAATGTAACTGATAACAACCTAACATAGAAATGTAACATAACAACCTAACACGGCTGTTCCAGCTCTCCTCTGTCTATTGAGTTGGCCACTGCCTGCCAGCGGACTTTGGTTTACACAGCTGGTGAACGTGTGAAAAGACAATTAAAAGATAGACACAAGAAAGTCAAATTATAAGCAAGTTATGCTGCAGAACTTTGCGTCTCACCATACTGATGTGCTTCAGGACAAAGACAGCAACATTCTATAGAGGTGCATCCCCAAATTTGCACAAACACAGCCAATAACATAAAGAGACAAAATGAAACTTTCAGATCTGAATATTCACATGCTGGGCTAGTTCACACGAAAATATTGAAGTTCTTCCTTGAATATTTCTTCTTCATGCGCCATGTTGAAAATACCCCAAATTTTGTGATCAGGATCACCGTTACAGTCACACACTCTGATCAGCTCCATGAACACACAGTCAAAGGTGAGAAGGTCTTTGTATGCACAAAATAACATCAATAAAGTAGACTTTGCTCAGGGTAAATTAAATTATTAGTGACATTATATAAATAAATGTTACAAATTGTTACACAAGGGAATTTGGAAAAAAAAAAAAGGCACACCGGATGCTTCAGTCCCTATGCACTGTTTTCCTAATAATCAGTGTAGTTCTGCACTGAGTGGTACAGTTGGAAGCAGGTGATGGGCTTGTTGGGCTAGCATAGTTTGTCACAGATGGCAACCCCACACTTTTTACACCAGTTGGGGGTTTGCCGCAGTTGAACTTCCGAGTGTCTCCTGCTGGCAGCACTACACACATGGCACTTCCTATAGTTCTTCCTGCCACTGGGGATGGGTGGCAGAGGGCAGGAGAAGTGATCATTCTGCTTGACACTCGGTTCTCTTATGCATATCTGTTTATGACAATAGGGTTTAGAAAGCCTTCTGTCACAAACTGACTGAAGAAATCCATGGGGGCGTGGCACTCGGCTGGGACATGCAGGCCACAAGAGCCAGAGAATGGAGGCAAAGTGGGGGAAAAACTAAAATCTTCGTGCTAGTCACGCATAAGAAACACTAAGAAAGTCAAAGAAATCTTCATCAGACATGTGACTCACTATGCATAGCCCACTGACCGCTCTCCTCTCCTGACATGTACGCCCACCTCCCTCTCCCACTTCACTGTCATCTGAAACTGGGTCATTGTCAGTACCTTCTAGCTGGCAGCTTTCATCACTTGAAACACTTTCACCATCATCTTCATACTCCTCGACGTCCAATCCTTCAGTCTGAAGCACTTCAATCA
>JAPXFY010000017.1:61151342-61213842 GCA_030674185.1 Monoplex corrugatus
CAGCAGTTATTTCCCTTAGACCGTTTGTGGCAATGTGAAACAATGACAACAGTAGCTTTTTTTCAGCGCTACCCGCGACATGCGAATTTCGCAAATGGCGTCAAGGAAAGCAAGTTGAACCTACACAATTTTGTGAATATTTTTGTGCTCTGGAGCAACTGTATGCAAAAGTGACAACACCCAGTAATCTTGTGTTTTCCAACATGTGAAATCAGTGATTTAAAACATCCATGGCATGGAAATTATGTTCTGGGCTTCATCTAAAACTGTTTCACAGTGTGTGTTTATATCCATCAAAAAAACAAAAAAATGTATCCCCCTTTGAATACCTATTTGGATACCTCATTATTTACAAGTATATGGAATACCATAAATAAGGTAAGACTATTTGTAAAGATCTAATCCTGGTCTTTCTGTATCACTTTACTTTGTTTGTCTAAGTTATTTGGTCGTTTTTCTATATTTTTCAAAATGTGCTAAAAATTGCATGATTTGAGGGGTCAGAATGACCCTAAGACTGCGACTTGAGTTAAAAATCAGCCATACACGTATGTAAAAACCCACTTGTGTATTTGTACATGTTGCCTGTTCTCCCAAAAGGGGGCCAAAGTCACTCATGTCAATCCAAGCGACAGCCAAGAAACTTTGCTGAGTCAACCTGACCCATTTGGAGATTTTTGTTTCGCTATATTTTGTAACCCTATACTTATCACATAGTGAGAGTTGAGAGTAAACTTTGACCAGGAAAATATGTTAACCCTTAGACTCCCTCATCCCATCTGCCAGCATCCTGCACTGTCAGCTATGACAGCAGAGCAAAAACCTAACCCTTTTACTCCCTCACCCTGCCCATCAGCTTCCTGCAGAAAGCTGGTAGACAGGGTGAGGAGTGAAAGAGTTAAGTTTTTGAAGATGGTAGATAGGGTGTTGGAGTGAAAGGGTTAAAAATGTTGTTTTGTTTTATTGAAAAAAAACAAAAAAACAATTTAACGAAAATCAAAAGTTTTTACAGTGTTTACAATACAGTCATCAGACTATACTGAACCTTGGCATATCATAGCTCACTGTACAACAATTGTGTCTGAAACTTTGAGAAAGTTGTAAGAATGCTTGCTGGGGAAAAGTTGGAAAACTTAGTGTGTATGTTTAATTTCAATTTTCTCAATGTAGCCATTTCTTCACCAACCCTGTTCAAACAGAAACAACTCGGACACAATTAATGTTATCT
Source organism: Monoplex corrugatus (assembly GCA_030674185.1). NCBI lineage: Eukaryota > Metazoa > Mollusca > Gastropoda > Littorinimorpha > Ranellidae > Monoplex > Monoplex corrugatus. The sequence continues at coordinate 61,152,571 of JAPXFY010000017.1, forward strand.
ATCAAAACCATTGGAAAGGGCATTGCTTGTAATGTTATGTGATGTTATTATCTTTAGACCTCCAAAAATACACTTTGGCCCCTTTTGTGAGAATGGGTCACATTTAATTCTAAGTGTGTGGGGAATTGCAACTCAGATGCCACAAAACCATAACACACTGACTGACTGAGTGATGATGCTTTGTGTTTGTCCCTGGAACAGGTCCTCAGCATCTCCACAACATTTTTAACATGTACGCCCCACAACAGAGAGCTTCAGATCACTCCTCTTCTGATTCAAGTGACGGCAAAGAACACTTATTGAGGGTCAACCTGACCAATTAAGCGATTTTTGTTTTGCTATATTTTGTAACCCTAAACTTATACATAGTGAGCATTAACCCTACCAGACCGAGTTCCCGCTATTGTGGGAATGACGAAAATGACTATATACCGAGTTCCCGCTATAGCGGGAATAGCACACTCACACGATCGTCACTTTATCAAGAGCTAAAAATAGCTACCGGACCGTTGCTAAGCGTCGCGTGAGCGTGTGTTCAGCCTATTGCAACTGTCTGCCTTTGTGTTGATGGTATTTTGAGGTGATTTGGGTGCAAAATTGACCATGAAGCGAGCTAGTGATGAACCAAGCACTTCAACAGGTAAACGGGCGAGGCCAACTCGCTTCACAGTTCAACAAGTGGTGGACATTTTGCAGATTGGAGAATTTGATCAGGAATATGTTTCCGATTCAAGTGACGATGATTACGTTGATGAAGCATTGAGTGAAAGTGATGATTCTGACAATGAAAGAAGTAGGTCGAGACAGAGTGTTGGAAGAAGGGGGCGTGCCCGTACCCCCCAACCAAGTGATAGGGGAGATGCTTGTGTGATTGAGGGTTGGACTGGCGTTAGATGAAAGATAGGCCTATTTTCTACAATCTCTCCACGTTTCATATAATTCTAACCATTGGTGTGCATGATATGAACAGTTTTCTAACGTATATACATTTTTTTCAAAATTTTGCTCAGGAGGCCAGGCAGGGGGCACAATTACGCTCAGGGGTTAAGGTCTGGTAGGGTTAACCCTTTCCCTGCCACAGTATTTGTGACCTTTTGCATTGCTGTCGGCTGGAACAAAATCTTGCTTTTTTCGCTATGTTCACTAATTTGTTCACTGCGCATTCATTTCATAAGATATATCTGTTCAGTTTTTGGCATGTTGTTTACCTTATACCTTTGGCTATTGTTTGTTGTCATAGTTATTTGATTTGGTTGAAAAATAGGCTGATTAGAGCTGATATAATGAGCCTTTTTCAAAAATAAAAATAATAAAAAGCTCTCGGAACATACCCACACACACAGTAACACATAAAACCACACAAAACAGAGCAAAATTTGGTTTTTGTATATAATAAACATCCAGCGAAAAAGTTTCCTTGCTATTATTACTCTCTGTGAATGTTTTTCTATGCCACAGTCAATAAATTCTTGGGTGTAGCACAGTGGGAGGAAGAGACAGAATAGGCAGTTGTTCCGCCATCTTGAATCGCATTATCGGGTTCCATTCTTTCCGATGCTCATTAGACTAAATTCCTAATATTCAAAGGGAAAACACTGCAATTTCACATCTCCACAAGAGGTTGGCCAAGTCTCTAGTGTTATCTCCCATCTTTATCCCCCCCCCCCCGAAATTTTGATGACGAAAATCTCCCATGACAGACAGTTACGGGCATACGGACATGTCAAAACAGCCCCATAGTAGACACAGCGTAAGCAGGGAAGAGGTTAAGAGTAAACTTTGACCAGGAAAATATGCTAAAATGTCATTTTCTGTTCTATCTTTCAAAACAAAATCTTCAGGCTAGAGCAGATTTGCTTTATCAAATTCCAGATGCACGCAAAGTGCTCACTGTCCACATTAAACATTCTGCATCAACTGCTTCTTTCAAGTCTGCTCTCAATATCATAGTACTACAATTAAGCCAATCAAATCCTAGATACACATATTTTATATTCTCAGCTTTTCCTTTTACTTTCACACAATAAAAATGGCAAACAATACATGACAAAAAGGCAAAGAACTGAAAAGTGCATATCCTCCTCATTATCCACAAATGTTATCCAAAACAAGTGACTGACAGCATTCAAGCAAACAGGAACCAGAAAAAAACATAAAAAATTCCTTTTATTCCTTGTCTCACACTGGACAGAGCAGCAGGGAAGTTTCAGTCTTTTTCTCCTAATTTTTGTATCTGGTGTTTGTTTGTGATCTTACGTTTGACAAAGGCCAGTTGGCCAAACATTTGCACCTGCCTTGTCTGGTTGTATTAAGTACGCATTCTTATTCTTTTTTCATGGTATTTCTGGTACCACAAATGTTATGTCACTGCTTGTTCCCTGCTGTGGAAAAATACTACAATGGACTAAATAGTCTATACAACAGTTACTTGTTCCCTATAGTGGTAAAGTACCCCCAGTGGGTTAACTTGTCACTGTTGCAGACTATTTACTAACAATTACAGTTCCAATCTGTCAGCTCAACGGATAATTCGATTTCTTACTGAGGAAAATCTGTCAAAATATTTCAAATAAACACACAAACCTAAAAATACAAAACAAGCAAAACAAAAGAAAAAAAAAATCATGCAAGGGCATATACGGAAGAAATTTTTTATAAACATAGAAAAGCGGATTGTTCAGCTTTCAAAAACTACAAAAATTGACAATATCAAAAATTAAACATGAACACATGGCATACAAAATAAATGTGAAAGTTACAAATGATCACAGTAACACTGTGTCGTACTTGTGATCTGTAGACATGATCATGCAGCTTCACCTTTTCACATTTCAAACCAATTTCAAACATCAATCAGCCCCTCCACTGGTGCAGTGATAGTTTCCTTTAACCCCTTCAGTACCAAGTACATTGTTTTGCAAGTGTATGCCATTTGCCAAGCCATTTTTGCATGGGTAGAGTAATAATTAACAAAAAAAAGTTCTAGCATGCAATTTGTTGCATGAAAATAATCATAACCCTTTTTTTTCAGAAAGGGAAATGAACAGGCGATCCTTTTATGACAGTTTAAACAGTATTTGACACTTTGGTCAGTGCAGAGTGGGCCATAAAATTCACATAAATAAATTTCACATAATTGATTATTATGCATTATTGATAAGTAATATACATGTAAAAAACAACAACAAAATATTCCAAGAAAACATAGAAATAATTGATATGTCTCCAAACCCTATGTGCATATAAAGTACTCAATAGTAACACACACACACACACACACACACACACACACACACACACACACACACAAGAGCCACCAGTTTTTTTTCATTTCCTTCCAACAGACAGAAACACTGACAGAACACAGAAAACTGAACAGTTTTCATAACCAGGCGTTGCACTGGTTTGAAGTGGCCATGTACGACACGCTCTCAGCAAGCTTCATTGACTAGACGTGCTGGTCCATTGCCAATAGCAGAAAGCTGTAAACAATACTCCACCTCCTCATTACTCTCCCCCTCTATAACCCAACCCCGTGGACATCAGTCACCCAGTCTGAAATAGGGCCAGTCACAGTTCATGTAAAGCTTGTCTCAACATCTGTTGTGGTGAAATAGCTAAAATCTTTGGCAACACTGCCTTTCTCACAGCACTTGGCCCAGCTGAAGTTTCGTTGTCAGCCAGTTTGGAAGGTCAAAATCTCTGACAGGGGCAGTTACAAAAAGTTGCAGTGCAGTGACAGGTTGATAAGTTTAAATATCTGGGAACGATCATCTCACCAGATGGCAGATGCACATCAGAAATAGCCAGCAGAATCGGCCAAGCCAAAACATATACGTACATATTAAAAAAAAGCCAACATGTCTTGTGTATAATACACACTCAATGATGATATTTCAGACACACGTGCACCAAAGATTCATCAGATCAACGTGTGGCATGACGCTTCATTTCTAAAATGTGAAAACACCAAGTGACGTAAAGTCACAATATGTTACACTGACTTGTCATTTCTCATCCAGTGAGTACACCCATTTTATTACATTTATTACATATCACTTCACTTTCCACCTTGCGAATTTACTGACATTTTTCCCATGATTGGACAGCTGGCATCAAAACTCGGTGTTCAAGGTTAAAAAAATTTTTTTGAAAAGCTGAAACTCTTATCACTTGTGTTTCATCTGCCAAGAAGTAACCATTGCAGAAATGCATCACTTCTTTGTGGAAGACAATGTTGATCAACATCTCACCCGCTATCACATTATCACACTTTGGCATAATGAGTCAGGATCCTTTACTGTGAAGGATATGGCCAGTCACAGACAAATGACATGTGGCTGCTGAACTCCACGATTCATTCCGTCATGATTATTTCACAACACAGTTCACTCTGGCATGACTGTTCCACTTCACTGTCCATTCCGTCATGATTGTTCCACTTCATAGTTCATTCCATCATGACTGTTTCACTTCACAGTTCATTCCGTCATGATTGTTCCACTTCATAGTTCATTCCATCATGACTGTTTCACTTCACAGTTCATTCCGTCATGATTGTTTCACTTCACAGTTCATTCCATCATGACTGTTTCACTTCACAGTCCATTCCGTCATGATTGTTCCACTTCACAGTTCATTCCGTCATGATTGTTCCACTTCATAGTTCATTCCGTCATGATTGTTCCACTTCATAGTTCATTCCATCATGAATGTTTCACTTCACAGTTCATTCCGTCATGACTGTTTCACTTCACAGTTCATTCCGTCATGATTGTTCCACTTCATAGTTCATTCCATCATGACTGTTTCACTTCCTGGTTCATTCCGTCATGATTGTTCCACTTCATTCCATCATGACTGTTTCACTTCACAGTCCATTCCGTCATGATTGTTCCACTTCATAGTTCATTCCGTCATGATTGTTTCACTTCATAGTTCATTCCATCATGACTGTTTCACTTCACAGTTCATTCCGTCATGACTGTTTCACTTCATAGTTCATTCCATCATGACTGTTTCACTTCACAGTTCATTCCGTCATGACTGTTTCACTTCACAGTTCATTCCGTCATGACTGTTTCACTTCACAGTTCATTCCATCATGACTGTTTCACTTCACAGTTCATTCCGTCATGACTGTTTCACTTCACAGTTCATTCCATCATGACTGTTTCACTTCCTGGTTCATTCTGTCATGACGGGATCTACTGTTCACTTCATAGTCCATTCCATCATGATTGTCTCACTTCATGATTCATTCTGTTATGACTGTTCCACTTCACAGTCCATTCCGTCATGACTGTTCTACTTCACAGTCCATTCCGTCATGACTGTGTAATCACGGTTCATTTCACCATGACCATTTCACATCACTGTTCACTCCATCACAATTGGTTCATTTTCAGGGTTCATTCCATCACTGTTCCACTTCATGTTTCATGCCAACATCTTTCACTTCACAGTTCACTCTACCATGACTTTTTCACTTAATGGTCCATTCCGTCATGATGTTTCATTTCATGGTTCATTCCGTCATAACTAAAATTATTATTAACTCGTTCGTTCCCTCACTCTATCCACTCACTTCCTACAGGAGTTCAGTGGATAAGGTGAGGAGGCGAAAGATTACAAAACTATTGTGATCTTTTTCGTCTTCACACACAGAAGTGTCTTCCTGTTCGTGTCCAGGTTGAGGTCTGCAGAGACGTTCACTGACTTGCCGTAGCAAGTCAGTGAACGTCTCTGCAGACCTCAACCTCCTTCAGCTCTGGCAAAATCTGCAAAGATATAAATCCACAAATAGACATGCCATACCAACAATGTTGTTGTATGTTCTTATAATTATTGTTTTTTTTATTTACTTATGAAAGAGGAGTAGGCATCATGATGGACAAAGACAAATCAAAAGCAGTTAAGGGATACTGGGCTGTGTCCGACAGAGTTTTGCTGGCCAAGTTGGGAGGCAAACCATTTGATATCAACATCATTCAGGTGTATGCACCAACATCCGCAAGTACTCAGGAAGACATTGACAACTTCCACGAAGTATTAGAGATGGCCAAAGTCCAATGTAAATCACAAGAAGTTACTGTAATAATGGGAGATTTTAATGCTAAAGTGGGACAGGATAGGGTGGAGGATACAGTTGGACCTCATGGCCTTGGTACGCAAAATGAAAGAGGTGAGAAACTTGTAGAATGGGCACAGATGAATGAGTGTATAGTAGGAAACACCTGGTTTGAGCAGCCTAATAGAAGAAAATGGACTTGGATGAGTCCAGGAGATAATAACAAAAATCAGATTGACTACATCCTGATCAACAAAAGATTTAGAAATTCTTTACTGTCAGCAAAAACACTACCACGTGCAGATTGCAACAGTGACCACAATCCTGTAGTGGGAAGATTTAGACTGAAATTGAGGAAAAGGAGACAGACCAAAAACAACATTAAATCAAACCTTGGACTCTTAAAGACAGATGAAGCAATACGTAAAAAATTTAATGTACATGTTCAAAACAAATTCAGTGCTCTGGAAGACACTGGTGACAGTGAGGAACAATGGACAAAATTGAGGAATTCGATAAATGAAGCTTCTGAGGAAATCCCTAAGGCAGATAGAAAAGCAAAAAAGAACTGGATGACTAATGAAATTTTGGGCTTGATGGAGGAAAGGAGGAAGGCAAAGAGAAATGAGGAGATCTACAGGAAGATAAACAAGGAGATCAGGAATAGGTGCAATGAAGCTAAGGAAGCTTGGCTGAAATCAAAATGCAAAGAAATGGAAGACCGACACAAAACGGATCCTCAGGGTATGTACAGACGAATTGAAGAAATTGTCCACAGAAAAAATACATGCACATCAACTGGTTGCTTGAAATCGAAAGATGGCACGCTTATCATGGAAAAAGACAAAATATTAGACAGATGGGGAGAGTACATTAAAGACCTTTTTGAGGATGATAGAAACGAAGAACACATTATAAAAAAGAACTTTGAAGGACCACCCATAATGAAAGATGAAGTTAGAGCGGCACTGAAAAAGATGAAACCGGGAAAAGCCCCAGGACCAGACAACATTACTACAGAGATGATTGAAGCCCTGGAGGAATTTGGCATAGAAAAAATAAGTCCTCCTAAATGAAATTTACGACACTGGAAAAATCCCCAAAGATATGTCATAATCAATTTTCATTGCACTTCCAAAGAAGACAGGGGCTATAGAATGCGAACTCCATCGCACAATCAGTTTGATAAGCCATGTAACAAAAATCCTGTTAAGAATAATCATGATGAGGACAAGGAATAGAATCAAAAGAGAAATAGCAGAAGAACAGTGTGGATTTGTGGAAGGGAAAGGAACTATTAATGCCTTATACATCCTAAGAACTATCATAGAAAGGTCAAATGAGATGAATAAGGATTTGTATTTATGCTTTGTTGACTACACCAAGGCTTTCGATTGGGTAAGACATGATGAATTGATCAACCAACTGGAGAGACTCAATGTTGATGGAAAAGATCTACGAATAATCAGGAATATGTACTGGGAACAAACAGCTGCAATGAGAATAGAAAACAATGTAAGCTCTTTCCAAAATATCAAAAGAGGAGTCATACAGGGTTGTGTTTTGTCACCAGATCTGTTTTCACTTTACAGCGAAAACATCATGAGAAACCTAGAAGAAGACGCTGGATTAAAGGTTGGAGGGAAAATGATAACATTCGATATGCAGATGACACCGTGCTAATTGCAGAAAGTGAAGGAGACCTACAAAACCTTGTGAATATACTAGAAATAGAAAGCAAAGGTAAGGGGCTGGAACTAAACAGCAGGAAGACTGAAGTCATGGTGATCAGTAAAAAACATGAAATCCCCTCATGCAAAATAACAGCAAGTGGCACAACCTTGACACAGGTTGATAAATTCAAATACCTGGGAACAATCATTTCATCAGACAGCAGATGCACATCAGAAATAGCCGGCAGAATCGGCCAAGCCAAAACAGCATTCAAGAAGATGACAAGCATTCTTACCAACAAATGCCTATCAATTAACATCAGGAAGAGAGTTCTTGAATGTTATATAGAACCAATACTGTTGTACGGATGCGAGGCGTGGACAGTCAACAAACAAAGCCAGAACAAGATTGAGGCAGCCGAGATGTGGTTTCTAAGAAGAATGTCGAGGGTTCCATGGACGGCAAAGAAAACAAACGAGACAGTCTTGATGGAGGCAGACACAAGTAGATCCATGGCTATACAGAGAGGCGAAAAACAGCACCTTTATTCGCGGCTAGGCTGCGGGCGGCTGACCCAGCCTGTGACCCCTGATAGCGCCAGTGCCAGACATTCCACTGCCTGCTATCAAGGTCACGGAGTACTTCCCTTCTTTGTCTCTGTTAAAAAGTGGCGCTTTTTCACTCTTTTTGGAAGCGGATTACAGTGCAGTCAAGGTTTTGTTGGCGCTTATCTTTTGTCAGTCAAAAGAATTTTCCTTTGTCTCGAACTACACCAAATTTCAGAATTTCGTGTCAAGTCGTTTATAATTTATTTGCAATCGTTTTGGGTATATGTTTACCGTATCAACACATCATCTGTGCTAGTCAGACAGTGAAATTAATTTTAATTCTTTAGTGGAGCAGGTGGTGCTAATAAGAGTGGCACACAACGTTTACTCCCGTAACGTGGAAGTAAATGAATGTTTATTACACTGTGTGACATTGGAGTACTTAACCTGTGTTTTCCTCCTCCCCTATTGTAAAAGAAAAAGACACCTGGTAAGTGAAGACGCATCTCTCTCTCTTTCTCTCTCTCTCTGTATGTTTATGTGATGTGTGCATCCGTGCCAGTGCGTGCGTGTGTCAGTGTGTGTTGTGTGTCCCCCTCTCTCTCTCACACACACACACACACACACACACACATACACTCCTCCTTTTTATTCCCATTATGGTTTGTTTTTCTTTCGTTCCTTATTTAATGCTTTCTGTGTTTTCTTCTGTTTAAAACCTAGTATCTTTTTTCTTTTCTGCCACAGTCCACTTTTCTCTTCGTTGTTCACTTTTATGTCTGTAAGCTTAGTATTAGAAGATTAGTAAGGACTAGCTGTAAGACAGGTCCAGTGGGACCTAATGCTACAATCCTTGAATAACAAAGTGTTTTTCTTGTTTCATGTTTCTTTCTTTCTCACTTTCTCCATCTTTAGAACTGCCTTTGTCACTGCCTTACAGTACTGTTCACTTAGCTGGCTGGCCCAAAGTGCATGACCCCGTGATTAATGAGGGGGGTCAAGGCGCTGCCAGCGAAGATAAACAGACTCCCCTCACTGACAGCGCTGCCACGCTCTGGAAGATCTGTCAGTGGGGAAATGTACACACTTGTTTTACCTGCTTACAGAAGCCGTCGCTGTTAAGTAGGGACAGTAAAAACATAAGGAACGAGAGGAGCTTAAAACACACTTTAAAATGATACCAAGAACAATAAGGTTTGTCTTATAAAGCTTTTTTGAAATGTGTCTTAAATATAGCCCGAAATTTAGTTGATGTGTGTTAACATTCAACGAAGACCCAAAAATCGACCTTTTCCATCAATGATTACTCAAGTCTGACAGTTATAACAGGCAAAAGAGCATGCTTGGGAATAAGTTGGGTATGTCAGCATGCAATAGCACTAACCAGTTTGTCCGTTATATTTTGCTGCTGCCGATGCGGTGAAGATAAAGTACTCCAGTGTAGGGGCTTGCTTCAGGCGGTAGACGGTAAAGGAGTCTCTGATTACACATTCACAGTCTGCATACGGGGCTACATACACACGGGAAGTATTTGAACACAGCTGTCTGATTCAGGTCGGATGGGGAGAGGGGAGTGGGGGAGGGGATGGGTTAGATAAATAGTATTAGGGCCTACAAAGTACACCAATGTGGATGGTTCCTGTCCATTATGTTAATAACACCGTCACTTAGTAACACTGTGTATAATCAGGTCATTTATGGAAACAACCTCTTTCTCTTTTGAAGAAAATCGATAGAGTTCTAGGAAAACACAGCATCTGTCCCGACAGAAGTAACACTGAGGCAAAACAAGGAACAATTTAAGTGGTGATTTCTTACTGTTTCTTCCCAGAACCTGGCAAGACGGCTTTGATTCGCGGGGAAACAATGGTCAGTTGCTCCTTCATCAGCACCATGATTTTTTGCATTGGGTCATTGATGCCTCTCACTCTCACTTTCAACTCATTCACAAAAGCATGTGTTTCCTCTCTTTCCTGTTCACCCAGAAACCCCAGTCCAAACTTCCATCCTTTCACAAAGTCTATACAGTGACTTTCCAGTATGTGTTGTTTGGGTATTACCGGTGTGTTACAAAACTCTGACCTAAAGTACTGCATGTATCTCTCTATGTCTGTCTGAAGGTGACAGATGTCTGTGTCTGTGACAGCACGTGCATGTGATATACGTGTGTGAACAGCAGCATACAATTCATTTAAAGTTTGAAACTTTTCTGCCAGGTCGTGTGCTTTGTTGTGGACTTCATGACAGTCAGTGCATTCGAACGTTTTGTGAACAAGACTCTGACAGATGTTTGCAAGAACTTGTGACTGCAGGTATTTGTGACAATGATTGCCGACAAACGACCTGCCATGATAGGCTTGCACTGTGATTTTGTTCTCTTTCAACACTTTGTCCAAATTCATGGTGACCGGCCCTGACCTGAACGGTAGATCTTTCTGTTGAAGTTGTGTTTTCTTCTCTTCTACATTGTCATACAGATGGTGATTTCCAGCTGAGTGCTTTCCTGTTTCTTTCTCAGTTCCATGTTTTCTCCCTTCCTCGATATCTCATCAAAGATTTCACTCATCCTGGTTTCAGCTTTATAGAGTTTTTTTTCTTCTTTGTTGATGCTTCGTAGCTGGCTAACATACTGGTCAAACGATGTGGGGTTTTCTTTCATTTCACCTACTTCTCCCACCAAGGACTCAGCAATGCTTTTATCGAGAAGATGACATTCCCGATCCAGTAGATCGTGATGTTTCTTCACGACACCCAGTAAGATGTGGAGGTAGGGCAGAGCCACATGAGAAAGCGGGATGTTGAACAGTGGAGTGTAGACAACATTGTTATAGGCCTTTGCTTTCTTCTTCTGACTGCCATGAAGCTTGTACTGTCGAAAATCACGCTTGATGTTGATCAAATTGCGTTTTGGAACTTCAGGCTGTTCTTTTGGTGCCTTTTGCATCTGTGTTTTGGATATTTTACACCACAAACATGGATGAACGGACTGTGCACCAGAAATGCCAAAACTCTTCAAAAGAAAATCATAGTCCCCAAAAAGAACAACTCGTATCTTCTTTCCCCTCCACTGCATTTTATCCAGCCTTGAAAGCTCTTCCTTGTAAGGTCCTAGCAATTTTGCAAGATTTTGGTGAGAATCTTTGCAGTTGACAAATGTTATCAAACAAGTGTTCTTTTTGGAGTTTGCTTCGGTAACATTGCCAATTTGTAGCATAAATTTGAAACTTTCACCACCATAGTCCCCTCCGACTTTCATCCATATCTGGTCATGTGGAATGTTATTGTCGTGCCATGTGAGTAGCTTTTCTTCTTCGTACTGATCTAGTAAATTTGAGACAAACGTACACAAATCCTCAATACGGCCTACCGGTGTTGGAACTCTCTCGCCTTCATTGCACAACAGCTGCTCTGTGACAGTGATTTTTCCGTCCTGAAACGACCTCTCCGCTTTCTCACCTTCCATTTTCACACCTATTGCTTTCAGGAACTGCCTTTGTTTTCTGTATTTTGACCAGCTGAGTCCCAGGCCTGTTCTAAGAGCTGAACCTTGTCGCCGTGAAATCATGGGTTGCTTATATCCAGCAGCTGACATAACATTTTCTCTTTTCGCTTTGCTTGCTTTGATAATTTCAGAGCTCTGCTGTTTTATTTCATTTTCAGTTGTATGTCCAGACACATGCAGTCGTATGCGTTCTATAAGCTTGACTCTCTTTTTACGGGTAGGTGAAGAGGCCAAAGCTGATGTTTTTCTGGGAATCGTCACCTTCTTCAATACAAGTGGCTGTCCTTTGGTCTTGCATTTTACAGTGACTCTGTCACCTGAACTGTTCATCTTCAATTTGGTCACCTGGGTGTGAAATTCTTCTTCTTCTCTTGTGAGGGGAAGGGATAGATCTGAAGTTGCACGAAGTTGTTTTGATTTTGAATGAAATGGAGATGTGGCTGTGTCAACTAGCACTCTTTTCCGTGGTGACATTCTTTTCTGTGGTGATGGTGTTTTTGTTTGCGTGCTTGTCACAATCTTTTGTGGAGTTTTCTCTTTGCGAGGAGAGGGTGATGTCTGGCTATGCACAGCCATGGTGGTTTTCTTTGGGGTTGATGCAGATACGGGCACAAAGTCCGAAGTATCACTTGCAGTAAATGTTGTTTCACAAGTTGTATTTTCTGGTGTGACTTTGGGCCGCCCTCTTTTCTTTCGTTGAGGCCTTCCTCCTTTGCACTGTTGCAGAAACTTGGAACAAATACTACAGTCTTCTTCACGTGTTGATGAATCAAACTCTTTCCACAGAACGGAAGCTTCGTCTATTTGATGTTTAGCATTTTGGATGGTTGTTGATGATGGATTTTGTGACAGTTGTCTTATCCTAGCGTGACACTTTACACACAGGGTTTCAGAGTGAACGTCATTTCTATCAAATAGAATGTTTATACCATGAAATTTGTCTAACTCTGGGGCAACATGCTTACAAAGTCTTACGTAGTCGTCTTCAGAAACACGATTCTTTGATCTACCACCACATACTCGGCACAGTGCATGCAGTCTTTCACAGTGCTTTCTTTCACTGTGTTTCTCTGCACTATCCATTGCAGTAAAAACGAGAAATACTTTCTGAATCAAAATCCCAACACACAGATGACACAAAAATTAACGTATATGAAATTTACACAGGTGTCAAGAAGAAGAAACAAACTTTAAGCAGAACAAAAACAGCACATCTGTAGAAACTGGTTAAACTTTGCAAAACACTGTTGAACACAGACAACAAAGCGCCACTTCTAATAGAGCAGAAAGAAGCTGGCACTGACATGAGTCAGCGTGACCCACGCGGAAGGGGGAAAGGAATGCGGGGTCAGGCGAGGGGCAGCTGGGAGGGCAGTGCCAGGCCAGCAGGCTAAGTGCTAAGATTTTGCCTCAGCTGTAAGGCAGTGTTGTGTCTTTTGTGTCTGTGTGTGTTGGGGGAGTGTAGGCCGGTGTGTGGGAGCATCTCTGTTTCACCAACTCACAATCCCCCCCCCCCACCCCTCTCTCTCTCAAACACACACCCCCCTTTGTGCAGACACAAGCACCTCCACCTCCCCACCCCGTCTCTCTCTCTCTCACGGCTTTGTGCAAACACACAAGAAACAGTCTATAGGCCTCCTACGTGGACTTTCTCTTGCAGCTGGCAGTTAAGAGGCAGTGTACCGGGCGGGTCAAGTTGCCGCTATGGTGGAGTAATTAACTGGAGGCTCCCTCCTTCCCCGCCAACTTTGAAATTTGTCTGATAAGCGAAGACAGGAGCTGAAGTGTTACAGATTGCATAATACGTCTTCGTTAGAACATGAAAACCTAGAATGCTTGATTAGTGGGGTTGACATTTTTGGGAGAAAACTGAGATCGTGATGGAGTTACGTTACTGCATGAATTTCCGTTTGAGTTAAACAAGATTTGGTAGAGTAGCCTACTGCACTAACCTGGTCATATTTAGTCTTGTTCTAAAGCTGTTTATATATTGGCTACACGATTTTTTACATATCAGACAGACTGTTGAAAGGCGCTCTAAAAATTCGGACTGTTTAGCAACCAACTCATTTTTGTTCCCTGACAGCGCTGTGCTGGCATTACAGCTGTCAGTGGGATGGAATGCCCCCCACAGGCTGAAAGTAGGTCAGGTCACTGCTAGGTCAGGCCGCTCGCCTCTCCAACTAAAGAGCACGTTTGGAACAGCCGTGGATCATTCATAAGGAAGATTAGGAAAAGACAGGCAACATTTATAGGCCATTTTATAAGGAAGGGGGATTTGGAGCACCTGGTCACAATGGAAAGCTGGAGGGAAAGAGAGCACCAGGTAGACCCAGGGAGAAAATGCTGGACGGACTTGCAGAGTGGCTGGGGACGAGGAGGGTGGGGGAGATGCTAGGGGCAACGAGAGATAGAGGCAGATGGAAATCCATGATCGCCAACGCCATGTGGCAGGGCACCTGATGATGATGATGATGGGAGTGGGAGGGGGGGGGGGACCAAAAGAAATAAACCATAACTCAGTATCAATATTTATCAACCCTTTCACTCCCTTGCTCTGTCCACCAGCTTCCTACATGAAATTGGTCGACAGAGTGAGGGAATGAAAGGGTTAACAGATATCTGTTCAACAGCAGTGAAGAAAACTAGTCTAAACACCATACCATGAAGGTTTGCCCTTGGCATTGCTGGCAGATAACTGTTCTTTGAAACAGCACTGTCGGATGATGTTAGGGAAGTCCTCTACACTGTGCACTCTCCGGGTCACCCTCCGACTTTCACTCTCCGCATCAAGGATCAAAGACTTCCAGTCATGGTCAGCCTGAAAGAATAATGGCTCCATTTCAAGTTTTTTTCATATAACAAAATGGTTCTCACTGGAGTCTTATAATGAAACATTCCAATTCCATGATGTACTGAAACGGTCTAATTTGGAGTGGAACTGCACATACTACTCATTTTCAGTCCTTTTCTTCCACTGGACGAAGCAGCAGGGAAGTTTTAGTCTTTTTCTCCTAATTTTTGTATTCAGTGTTTATTTGTTTGTGATCTTATGCTTACGCTTGACAAAGGAGTTGGCCAAAAATTTGTGCCCGTCTTGTCTGGTGGAATTAAATACGCGTTGTGATTCTATTTTTCGTTTTTGTTTTCCTGGTTCAAACCACTCTACATTACCAACTTTGTCGAGACTTCACTTCCCTGTTTATTTCTCCTCTGTTGCCGAGTATGGCTCAGACACAAAAAT
The DNA here is from genome assembly GCA_030674185.1 of Monoplex corrugatus. NCBI lineage: Eukaryota > Metazoa > Mollusca > Gastropoda > Littorinimorpha > Ranellidae > Monoplex > Monoplex corrugatus. The sequence continues at coordinate 61,167,609 of JAPXFY010000017.1, forward strand.
GCCCATGGGATCCATCTTCATCATCTTTGTCTACTTTCTTCAGTTGTCAGTACATTTGTTTTTCCCATCACCAGTGTGGCCATCATCATCATCCTTGCTGTAATTGTATGTATCATCTCTAATGAACTTATTCTTCACCATTTACTAATATTTCTGTCTTTCAAGTTCATCTGTGTGTTTGTAAGCATCTTCGCCAGCAAGTCTGTTCATGTGACTTTCATGTTTATTTTCCTCTTTATTTACAGTAGTTTTTTTCTCACAAGTTTATCTAGTTATCTGTATGATTGTCCTTCGATGGGAGTAGGACTTAAGCTAGAAACCAGAGAAAAGAAAAGACTTAATACGTGCAAGTGTGACAACATTGTGGTGAGAGTGTGTTGAGGCGCCACACTTTGGTTCCATTATGTTTAAGATCCATCCACAAAGAGGTGAGAAAACCTTTTTCACACATTTTTGTAAAAAACAGAGAGACAGGCAGGCAGACAGAAAGAAAGAGACAGACAGAGACGGAGAAGGAAAGATAAAAAATAGAGAGAGACCTCTCTTATCAAAATGAAACAAACAATAACAAAACGATTCCCACCAAACTCAACTGGACTTACCCGGTAGGACTGCAGATGAGCGATGATATACAAACCATATTTTGCTCGAGTCAAAGCAACATTCATCCGTCTCTTGTCCGCCATGAAACTGCACATTGTGACAATACAGCCTTGAAAGACTCATCATTCAACAGATTATTCATTCTTAAACTTGTACATCATGGCTATTCATCATATTCATTAAAATTCCTTTGCTCTCACAGCCATTTGATACCATACCATTATGAATAAAATAAAGAATTTTAAAACAAAACATAGACATGCATACATCCGCTCACACACAAACACACTGTTACATGTGCATACACACACACACACACACACTCTCTGTCTCTTTCTGTCACACACACACACACACACACACACACACACACACACACACTCACTTTCTGTCACTCACACACACACACACACACACACACACACACACACACACACACACACACACACACACACATCAGAAGTCAGGCCACGAACCCAATGCCACCAGAAGAACTGCGAGCACGGACACAGGAGAGGATAATGATGTGTTTCTCTCGTCCCTGGAACCCGTCCACTGTGTTCACTTCTACATCCTGAATGTTCCTGAAAGGAAATGTTGTGAATTCAGTTAGTTAATTTAACCATGCCATTAAACACATAGGCAAACATTTAGCAGCAGGGACTGATCCCAGAGCGCTGAAGACTCTACTGCTTCTTTTCCTGGAAATATTCACACAATAGTGTAAATATGTCATTTCAAGAAATTAGGCTACTACCAAATCATCTGAAGACACAACTTATGCCTAATGCATCATTCTGTGTAATTTCATGCATAAATTCCCACATACACAAAAGCTACAGTAGTTTTAGATTAAACGGTCGTGACACAACTTTTCTCCTCGGCATACAGAAAACACTGGATGTCATAAAACACTGGCAGTCAAAGGGTTAATGATAGAGAAGGTGAATGTTAATGTCTACCACTTGAGTTCAATATGACTTTACCAGAATGATGTGCAGTACTGATGTCTCTGCCATCTCATTCCAAAAATTACTTTATTGGAGTGATTATGGCAAGTACTCAAGACTCTACCACCTCATTCCAATATTTGAGTGATGGAAAGTATTAATGTCTCTACCACCTCATTCCAATATGACTTTACTAGAAGGATGGAGAGTATTGATGTCTCTACCACCTCAGTCCAATATGACTTTACTAGAAGGATGGAGAGTATTGATGTCTCTACCACCTCAGTCCAATATGACTTTTTTTACAATGGTGGAGAGTATTGACGTCTCTACCACCTCAGTCCAATATGACTTTACTACAATGATGGAGAATACTGATATCTCTACCACCTCAGTCCAATATCATTATATGACTTTACTACATGATGGCAAGTATGATGCCACCACCAGTCAGTATGACTTACTACAGTGATGGCAAGTATTGATGCCTCTACCACCTCAGTCCAATATGACTTTGCTACAGTGATGGTAAGTATTGACGTCTCTACCACCTCAGTCCAATATGACTTTACTACAGTGATGGCAAGTATTGATGCCTCTACCATCTCAGTCCAGTATGACTTTACTACAGTGATGGCAAGTATTGATGCCTCTACCACCTCAGTCCAATATGACTTTACTACAGTGATGGTAAGTATTGACGTCTCTACCACCTCAGTCCAATATGACTTTACTACAGTGGATGGCAAGTATTGATGCCTCTACCACCTCAGTCCAATAGACTTTACTACAGTGATGGCAAGTATTCATGCCTCTACCACCTCAGTCCAATATGACTTTACTACAGTGATGGCAAGTATTGATGCCTCTACCACCTCAGTCCAATATGACTTTACTACAGTGATGGCAAGTATTGATGCCTCTACCACCTCAGTCCAATACGACTTTACTACAGTGATAGCAAGTATTGATGCCTCTACCACCTCATTCCAATGACTCTACTAAAGTGATGGAGAGTTTTGATGTCTCTACCACATCATTCCAATGACTTTACTAAAGTGATGGAGAATATTGATGTCTCTACCACATCATTCCAATGACTTTACCACAGTGATGGAGAATATTGATATCTCTACCACCTCAGCCCAAAACGACTTTAACGAAGTGATGAAAAGTATTGATGTTTTCTACCACCACATTCCAATACGATTTTACCAAAGTGATGGAGAGTATTGATGTCTCTACCACCTCAGTCCAATATGACGTTACTACAATGATGGACAGTATGACCTTACCAGACAGGGTTCATACAGATTTCCAGACAAAAATTTTAAGGACTTTTTAAGGACTTTTGAAGCACTTTTTTTTTAAATGCCTTCACACGAATGAAAGCTGTAATGACTTGTCAATACTTTTAAAGTCCACAGTAGTTCAGCTTTCATTGCCTCTGTTTTAGTACGGCTCAGGCTGTTCACTGACATCTGAGTTTGAGCAGAACAGTTGGTTGATGAACAGGCATGGTACTGGAAGAAAAGCATTTTTCCCTGAAAAGTTTGGGGGTCCAGGGGGCGTAGCCCCCTGGAGGGGTCAAGGGGCAAAGCCCCTTGTGGGGGTCAGGGGGCGTTGCCCCCTGAAGCTGAAGGTTTTTCACCAAATCTAGCCAGTAAAAAAGCCTTTCCTTGCTTCATATTAACCCTGATCGCGCTTGTCGCGACAATAGTTACGCCCCTTTCTCACTGCTAGCGCAAGGAAGTCGCGACAATGGGCGCGCTGGTCAGTGACCGACTTTCGCGAGGTCAAGGACGCGTCCCCTCAGTGGAAAATTCCACTGACCATGTCAAGTGCGTAGTTGCTTGACTGAAGCGCCCTGTAACATGTATATTCAGCAGTTTGACTGAGAGTTTGAGTTTGTGGAGTCATTTTATCCAGAGGGCGTGGCGACACTCAAAATGGCTGGCAGACGACGACGCGACCAGTTTAGAGATTTTTTGAACAATTTTTTGCGGACGAAATCGCCGATGCCCGGGAAGGTGAAGACCTGCAAGATGTCTTGGAGGGTCTTATGTTTTTGGAGATGCCAGGCAGATCGACCAGGCCCCATCCAACAGAAATTTCGACGATGATGTGGCGGAGGGGTGGATGAGCGAGGAAGGCGAACTTGTCAACATGCCATTCGCGAGAGAGTCGCGACTGCTCGTTGATGACAACTTCCCCGATAATCCCCAACCTCTTGATTTCTTCTCTCTATTTACTGATGAGAGAATCATCGATCTTTTAGTTGAGCAGACTAACCTCTACGCCCAAAGAAAGATCGATGCTGGCAACCTGAAACCACACTCTAGGTAAGTTTCCATTTTTTGTTTCGTACACGCCCCCTTTCACGTCTTCCTCTCTCTCTATTTACCTCTCTCTCTCTTCACTTTTTACCTCTCGTTCCCGTTCTCTTTCTTTCTACACTCTCTCCTCTCTTTTTTCATCTCTCGTTTGCTCACTTGTTTGTTTGTTTGTTTTTTGCTGAAAAGTTATTTCCTCCATTGATTTGTCCACTCTTCTGTTTTTTTCTGTCTCTGCTCCTCCTAGCTCCCTCTCTGTGCAATTCATGTGTTTCTTTTGAGTAATTTAGAAAGGAGACTTAGGTGTGTGAGCTTTTCTCTGTGATGATTTTCTACATCAATGGCAGATTTTGTTTTTCTCCTCACTGTAAATGAACTTGTTACAATCCCTCTCTATCATTGGTTTTCTCTTTTTGTCTTGAATGAAAAAATGTGGTTGTGTGTGTTTGTATGAGTGTGTTTGTGTGTGATGTTCTAGATAAATAATTGCATGTTCTTTGATTGTTTTAGTGAAGCATTGTGTATCAGAGTGTGCATGTGTATGCTAGCAAATATGTTTATGCAAGCATATGTGTGTGTGTGTGTGTGTATGCGAGTGTGTGTGTGTGGTTACATGTTATGCATTTATTTTTTTTTTCTCTTTCTCTGTGTGTAACAAAGTGGGTTTATTCCCAGGTTGCATCACTGGAAACCTCTGACCAGGGCAGAGATGAGGGTGTTTCTGGCACTCTGCATTTCAACAGGCCTCGTCATCAAGCCTACCATCCCAGAGTACTGGTCAGCGGATGAAATCACAGAGACGCCATTTTTCGCCAAAAACATGACATCTCTGCGTTTTGAAGCCATCCTCAGTAACTTCCATCTTGTGGACAACACAGAGGATGACTTCACCGACCCCCTCTTCAAAGTGAGGCCTTTCTACAATCACCTGCGGGCCAAGTTCCTGGTCTACTCGCCAGAAAGGGACATCAGCTTTGACGAAGCGACATGTCCCTGGAAAGGCAGACTCCGCTTCCGGGTGTACAATCCTGCCAAGCCTACCAAGTTTGGCATCAAAATGTATGAGGCATGTGAGGCCAAGTCAGGGTATGTGCTTGGGATGGATATATACCAGGGTTCCACACGAGGCACCGACTTCTCCGAGGCACTGGGCATCGAGCAGGAGCTGAACACCACCACCCGCACCGTCTCAGCCTTCTCAGCTACAGTGGATTGTTGGACCAAGGGCATCGCGTTTACATGGACAATTACTAAACCAGTCCAGAGCTCTTCACCCAACTCTATCTGCTGAACACCTATGCTTGTGGTACAGTGCGTACAAACAGGCAAGGCATGCCACGTGTCTTCAAGAAGGCGAAGAGGAGGGCAGATAGAGTTGAGCTGATCCCAGGGACAGAGCATCTTCAGGTAGAATGACCATCTTCTGGCCCTGAAGTACCATGATAAGCGCGATGTCCATATGCTGACAACAATCCACAGCCCCACTGAAGTCAAGCTGGACAAGCGGGATGAGGCAGGCAACCCCATTTGGAAGCCAACCTGCATTGTGGACTATATCCGCAACATGGGGGGGGTGGACACTTCTGACCAAATAATTGCTAATTATTCCCTGCTGAGGAAAACTGTGAAGTGGTGGAGGAAACTTTTCTTCTATCTCTTCACAGTAGCACTCTGCAATGCTTACTGTCTCCATCGGAAGTTTGCCAACAATACGTTGACACACTATCAGTTCCGGAGAGAGATTGTGCGTCAGCTGATTCTCCAGTCTCCTGATGCACCAAAGCCAGTTGGCAGAGGGAAGAAGAGTCTGAACCCCCCACTGAGGCTGACTGGCATGCACAAGCCTGTACATCACATTGCCAAAAAAGGAGCCAAGAGGAAACGCCCCATGTGTGACTGTGTTGCATGCAACAGACCCAAAAAAGATCGTGCTGGGTTCAAGCGCAAACAGTCGGCCTTCAAGTGTGAGCAGTGTGATGTAACCTTGTGTGTGCCAGAATGCTTCAATGTATACCACAGCAGGGTGGATTACAAGAGGGTTTTGCAGCAGCCTGGTGAGCCTGCCCCTGGTCCTTCTGGGGACCAATGACAGTCTCATCAACACGCCTGTCCTCACCTGACATTTCACCTGTTTGGCAGAGGTATTTACCTTTATGTTGATTTCTATTTGATAATGAATTGATGAGCAGTATTCCTCATTTAGTTTTCAACATATTTTGTATAACATTTATTGTTCAAAAACATAGTTTTTGAGATATAGCTCATTTAAACTTACTACCGTTTTTTTGTGTTTTTTTCTGTTCGTTATATGACCAAACACAGTGTTTACATAGGTACGAATTATAACCAGGATAAGGGTTAAGCAATTTCTGCCACAAAATGGGCTCTCCTAGAATCACTTTATCACTCATTCCTTCAACCCAAAGGAAGTTTTTAAACCAATGTAATCATACAGCAAAAATGAATACATGATCTATATTGCTAAGAAACTTCAACTTGACATACTATACAGTATGCTTTGCCACAGATTCTCAGCTTTTCAAAGCACGACGAAAACGTTTCAGTTTCGTGACTCCTGTTCAGCCAGTCCCATCTCCATTTGTTTGCCACACCAGCATCAATGTCGTCTGTCGGTGAATTTCGCGGAACTATATCGGTTCACTTTGGCATGTTTTCTTTTTCCAAGTTCTTGTTCAAATTCGATCACGTCGATCCAGACCGGAAAGCAATGGTGATTGTCTCGAAATGCGCATGCGCGGAAATAGTCCTACTCAATGTGAGCTGCTTTTGGCGGGACAAAGGTCTGAAGTGAACGACCTGAAACGAACTCAGAGGGCCGCCGTTTCGTCGGGCTCGCAGTCTTTTTTTTTTTTTCCCTCCCCAGTTTTCGCTGATTTCCGCGAATTCGCGGACATGTACCATGCCTGATGAACTGCAGGATGACGAACTGCTAGAAGTGATGGGATCGCTCATTGTAGAATTTTTTGTAAAAAAATTCGAAAGACGAACTGCAGGATTTGAAGCCTTCATCAGGTCGCAGTGTTTTTTTCCCTTTTCCATGGGTATTTACAGCCGATTCTCCCATTGAACGAATGTCTATGGTCTTCTTACAAATGCGGCAAAAGGCCTTGCATCTGTCTCCACTTGGGTCTGCCTGCAGCCATTCTTTGTATTCGTCTTTTTCCAGCCAAACCACGTTAAACAAACACTTCCCCGGCAAGTTGACTTCTCAATTTTAAAATGGTGGAACATTCTTTCACGTACGCGCATGCGCCATGAAGGCCCGTAACTCTGGTGTTTTGACCTATAGCAGACGACGTATAGGTGAGATCGTCGATCTGACTCAGACTTTCTCTATTTTTTTTTTTTCAATTCAATTTCAACCTTTTTTTTTTTTTTTTTTTTACAAACTCAAGATTTTACACAGACTTTATTAAAAATCATAGGCAGTGACAAAACTTAAGGACTTTTTAACCCTCTGGGCCCGAATGCGACCTACAGGTCGCAACGCTTTGTGTGATCATATTCCGAGTGCACGCTGTACGTCGCCACAGCACAGTGGGTCAAACAGCCGGGTCTCGCTCTATTTTTATATTATCCAATCAGAATAATTCTTCCCAGTCGCTGCAGAACACTTCAATTTGCACATGGCAGCCTCCATTGTGATAGTTTGGTGTATGTTTTGTCAGTTTTCACAATGAAAAGATTAACTCCTCAACCTTCGACCTCTCGAGAGAGGGTCAACCTGCTGGGTGGATTACCATACCAAAGTGGAGTATTGGAGATAACTTCAAGGTAGTCCTTTCTGTAATACTTTTACACTGTTTTTTGTGGTTGTTTGTCAGTAGTTTGTCTCTTATGCATGCATTAATACGATGGGGTAGATTTTCAGTGCACTCTGCTCAGGAGCCCAGGAATAGTGTATTGTATGGCTCAGGGGGCTAGGGCTCAAAGGATTAAAGACCTTTCAGCAAAAGCCTGATTTTTAAGGACTTTTAAGGCCTTAAAAAGCATGCCCTCAAAATTAAGGACTTTTAAGGACTGTGCGAACCCTGCCAGAGTACTGATCTCTACCACCTCAGTTCTATATGACCACAGAAAAATGATCATCCTCTACCATCCACCTATCTTCAATCTGTTTTTGTTTTTCCTTAAATTATCAAATCAAATAAGTGTTGACGTCTGACTTGATCACATTCTCGCTTTATTAGGTAAACTTTCTGCCTGCATCATCCAGTGCTCTCAATGTTTCTGAAAGAGATACAGCAGGTATTAAGTCCTTGTCTTTGAACAACAGAATGAAAAAATACATGTCAGTAAGCAAAATACACGATACGAAACACCAACAAAATTCTTAGCTCCAACCATAACATCACGACAGGACACTGACCTCTCGTGCAGTTTACTGATGACCAATCGCTTCTGACCAGCATAAGGGCAGATGACACCAATGTTTCCTGCGACGATTCGTCTGTCACGTCGAATCAGCTCTTCACACAGCACCGCTGTACAATCTGCCTCCATCTCATTACTTAGCGTCCTGCATAAACAGTTCACCATACATGACCTGTTCTCACAATACCAATGGCAAACTTTATTTCGCATTTCCCTACTGTGAAGGCTGATGGTTTTACAGTTAACTCAATCAAGTCGCAGTCTTCAGGGTCATTCTGCCCCCTGAATTCGCAGGATTTTTAGCACATTTTAAAAAAATATAGAAAAACAACCAAATAAAGTAGACAAACAAAGTAAAGTGATACAGAAAGACCAGGATTAGATCTTTACAAATAATCTTACTTTATTTATGGTATTCCGTGTAGTTGTAAATGATGAGGTATCCAAATAGGTATCCAAAGGGGGTAATTTTTTTTTTTTGATGGATATGAACACACACTGTGAAACGGTTTTAGATGAAGTCCAGAACATAATTTCCATGCCATGGATGTTTCAAATCACAAGATTACTGGTAGTTGTCACTTTTTGCGTACAGCTGCTCCAAATATTTACAGAATTGTGAGGTTTGACTTGCTTTCCTTGACCCTGCAATTCGCATGTCGCGGGTAGCGCTAAAAAAAGGCTACTGTTGTCTTTGTTTCACATTGCCACAAACGGTCTAAGGTAAATAACTGCTGTAAACATACCCTAGTTTTGGTTCCCAGTGATTTTTCCCTATAACTGACGCTTCTGACGTAAAAAAACAACAACAAATGTCCGCCGTCGATAAATCGACGTCGCGTATCCATGCAGTAAACAGAAGTGACAGAGATTTTCTTCCGGCACGAAGCGATTGAGTTAATAATGATACCAATAAGATTTCCCTACTGTGAAAATTGATGGTTTTACAGTTAATAATGATACCAATAAGATTTCTCTACTGTGAAAATTGATGGTTTTACAGTTAATAATGATACCAATAAGATTTCTCTACTGTGAAAATTGATGGTTTTACAGTTAATAATGATACCAATAAGATTTCTCTACTGTGAAAATTGATGATTTTATGGTTTATAATGATACCAACAATATTTCTCTACTGTGAAAACTGATGGTTGTATGGTTTATAATGATACCAACAATATTTCTCCAAAGTGAAAACTGACAAAGATACAAACACACACACACACACAAACTTACCCTGACTGTGATAGGAGCTCCTGACCTTCCTCAATATCAAACACAATGTAGGGATGAAAAGGGACTTTCTGACAGTACTTCTTCAGATTCCTGCAAAATATCATTGAGAAAACACTCCAGTATTTTCCGCTGTCATCAGCTTCCCTTTCCCTGGAGTTGGCTGCAGTCTAGAGTTTATTCATAAAGGGATTAATGACATTTGGACAACTCCATATGTGCCCCCCCCCCCTCCCCCAGCAGTTATCTGGCAGAACACTAAGCCTGGGCAAAACATTATGCACTGTCAAAGTCTTGAAATGAGAATGAGAATGGGACCTATGAAACATATACACCACTACAATGACAGAAGAATTAACTCTATCGCTACGAGCGTCAGGATTTCCTGATCATGTCTCAACAATGCTCGTCTACGAGCGTCAGAGAAATCCGACTTGAGTTTTGAAAATTCGCAGGGCTTTCAGCATTTCAATTAACCGAAACTAATAGCCAGAAATAGATTCTTTGGTCATTCTCAGCCTCGATTCAGGCCATTAGTTCACTGTACTCTGCAGTTGGTGTGTAGACAGTGAAAAGTTCATGACCCACTAGCTCTGCAGTGAAGCAGACGACGGAAAAGCAAATGGCTGAACAATACTCAACATCTCGGCGCTCTTTAAGACGATCTCTTCCTTCAGTGCTTGTGGAGTGTGTGCACACTGGATTTTATGAAATTTCATTCAAAATGTGACTGTAGGAACTGATGTACTGACCTGACTGTGTATTTTGTAAGACATTTTTCACCTGAAAATTTCTCTAATTTTACTTGTACCGTTACTCAGCAACCATGAGGGTCAGACAGTTGAAATTTCACACAAATCTTTTAAAGTATGAAGTGCTAAATTTCAAAACTCTCTGTTTTCATTTGTTTGTATGAGAATTTTTCTCATGACCTATACAAATGGTGTGTATCAGGGGAACGGCAAGGGGCATAATCATATGTAGCGAGTGAGTTAAGACACAGAATAAGCCAAGTTTCATATTGTCAAGTGGAATTGAAAGGTCAAATGCATGAGATCTTGAATTGTTATTGTTATTTTTGTTTATAGCCCTGCCAACTGTGTACAGTCATATCAGGGCTACAGCCATTTCAAACATACACAATACTCAAAAAAAAAAGACAAGAAAATAAGGTACACATATCAATGCATTTGTGCACTTAAGCTAAGGAGATGCCCCTGTATTGACTACTCCATCCAATTTACCGCACAGGGGATTTAAAAAACAAACCTGAATACAAACTGAAACTTAGCTAAGGACTCTGAAACATATGTAAAAACAGGCCTAAATTACCAAAAAAAATTGCTTCTGCATATCTCATGCAGCAAGGCACCTGATGATGATGATGATACCTCATTTCCTTAGTGCCAAAAATGCACTTAATACATGTACCCAATTGTCAATCCTAAGAAAAAGTATGCAAGATTTTACTGAACACAGGTGGATGGACCAGCAAGGCAGAAAATGATAGGAAGAAATGACAGAAAGCAAAGGAGGTAGAAAGAAACAAAAGAAAGTGACAGAAAAGAGGAAACATCTAGCACAGAATTTCCAGAAGGTGGGGATACTATATATACTGAAAGAGCCCCCAGCATCCCTACAGGGAGATCTTGAATCAGTGGTTCTATGTCAAAAGATCCAGCTAGCCTGTGTTCCTTGCACTATTAACCACAAATTCTTTTTAAAGAAAAACACTATGGCCAAGCCAATCTAGCAGTAGCAAATCAATCTAGCATTAGCAATCTCCCATTTCATACAAAAAATTATCACTGAAAATCTTTTTTTTTGTTTTTGTTTTAAACATGGTCCTATTTCCAAGTAAACATAATACAATGTGACTTGATCATAACACCAACTACAAGAATACTGGAAATAATCTGGACATGAAGAAGTGTACACAATTTTTGAAAATCCAGATTTTGTACTTTCGAGGTCACAGTGACCTTGAAGTTGGTTCAGTTGAAAGCAAACTTGACGTGTATCAAGGATAATGGTAGACCATGATAGTGGAAAGAGTTTCAAAACTATCAGAATTTTTGAAAAAGTGCTGTTCCCACACCATTCTCAAAAAGTACTATCTTAGGGCTCTTTATCTTAGGACTTTTCTTTTTTCTCTTTTCTTTTTTTGTTTGTTGTTGTCTGTGTGTCATTGACTTTGAAGCTTTCCTTTACTTTCCAAATTTATCCTTTCATGACTAAAGTCCACAGATTGGACCAAAACCGGTACAGATACACCCATAAAGAGCTGAGAAAATCATGTTCACACACACAAATCTCTTTCTTCTTTCTTGTTAAAAGTAGAAGACAAAATTGTTATTAAAAACATGAACAGGTAAATTCCTATAGGTACTCTAAGCCTTCTTTGCATGACTATTGCATAATGTAATTTCTTCTACTAATATCCAGAGATTCTTGCCTCGTTTTACGATAAAATGAACAACAGAAACACTGCTGACAAAGACTGTTCTTTATTCTTTGCACCTGTCGTCAAATAGGGCCTAAAATATTACTGGTTATTCAGATAGCTATGAACAAAATTGTTAAAATGAGTTATCACTTGCAATTGACACTGTCCGCCATTTGCAGTAAGCACATTTTTTAAACATATATCATAAACAGCTGTCGGATAGACTGGCACTTTTGTGTTTTGTGACATCATGCCAGACTGAAAGCAGAGATTTTCTACTTTAGGTTCATATGAGAAATCATTATCATCCATCATCATCATGTGTCCTGCCCTGCCCTGCGATCATGGACTTCCATCTGTCTCTATCTCTTGTTGCCCCAAGCATCTCTTCCACCTCTCTTGTCTTCAGCCACTCTGCAAGTCCATCTAGTATCTTCTCCCTGGGCCTACCTGGTGCTCTCTTTCCCTCCAGCTTTCCCATTGTGACCAGGTGCTCCAAATCCCCTTTCCTCATAAAATGGCCTACAAATGTTGCCTGTTTTTTCCTAATCTTCCTTATGAATGATCTACTTGTGTCTGCCTCCATCAAGACCGTCTCGTTTGTTTTCTTTGCTGTCCATGGAACTCTCAACATTCTTCTTAGAAACCACATCTCGGCTGCCTCAATCTTGTTCTGGCTTTACTTGTTGACTGTCCTCGCCTCACAACCTTACAACAGTATTGGTTCTATATAACATTCAAGAAGTCTCTTCCTGATGTTAACTGATAGGCATTTGTTGGTAAGAATGCTTGTCATCTTCTTGAATGCTGTTTTGGCATGGCCGATTCTGCTGGCTATTTCTGATGTGCATCTGCCGTCTAGTGAAATGATCGTTCCCAGGTATCTGAACTTATCAACCTGTGTCAAGGTTGTGCCATTTTGCTGTTATTTTGCATGAGGGGATTTCGTGTTTTTTACTGATCACCGTGACTTCAATCTTCCTGCTGTTTAGTTCAACCCCTTACCTTTGCTTTCTATTTCTAGTATATTCACCAGGTTTTGTAGGTCCCTTTCATTTTCTGCAATTAGCACGGTGTCATCTGCTTATCGAATGTTGTTTATCATTTTTCCTCCAACTTTTAATCCAGGGTCTTCTTCTAGGTTTCTCATGATGTTTTCGCTGTAAAGTGAAAACAGAAATGGTGACAAAACACATCCCAGTCTGACTCCTCTTTTGATGTTTTGGAAAGAGCTTATATTGTTTTCTATTCTCATTGCAGCTAATTGTTCCCAGTACATATTTCTGATTATTTGTAGATCTTTTCCATCAATATTGAGTCTTTCTAGTTGGTTGATCAATTCTTCATGTCTTACCCAATCGAAAGCCTTGGTATAATCAACAAAGCATAAACACAAATCCTTATTCATCTCGACTGACCTCTTATGATAGTTCTTAGGATGAATATGGCATTAATAGTTCCTTTCCCTTCCACAAATCCACACTGTTCTTCTGCTATTTCTCTTTTGATTCTATTCCTTGTCCTCATCATGATTATTCTTAACAGGATTTTTGTTACATGACTCATCACACCGATTGTGTGATGGAGTTCGCATTCTATAGCCCCTGTCTTCTTTGGAAGTGCAATGAAAATTGATTTTGACATATCTTTGGGGATTTTTCCAGTGTCGTAAATTTCATTTAGAAGGTCTGTTATTTTTTCTACACCAAATTCCTCCAGGGCTTCAATCATCTCTGTAGTAATGTTGTCTGGTCCTGGGGCTTTTCCCGGTTTCATCTTTTTCAGTGCTGCTCTAACTTCATCTTTCATTATGGGTGGTCCTTCAAAGTTCTTTTTTATAATGTGTTCTTCGTTTCTATCATCTTCAAAAAGATCTTTAATGTACTCTCCCCATCTGTCTAATATGTTGTCTTTTTCCATGATAAGCATGCCATCTTGTGATTTTAAGCAACCAGTTGATGTGCATGTATTTTTCCTGTGGACAAATTCTTCAATTCGTCTGTACATACCCTGAGGATCCGTTTTGTGTCAGTCTTTTATTTCTTTGCATTTTGTTTTCAGCCAAGCTTCCTCAGCTTTATTGCACCTATTCCTGATTTCTTTGTTTATCCTCCTGTATATCTCCTCATTTCTCTTTGCCTTCCTCCGTTCCTCCATCAAGCCCAAAATTTCTTTTGTCATCCAGTTCTTTTTCGGTTTTCTATCTATCTCAGGGATTTCTTCACAAACTTCACTTATCGAATTTCTCAACTTTGTCCATTGTTCCTCATTGTCACCAATGTCTTCCAGAACACTGAATTTGTTTTGAACATGTACATTAAATCTTTAACATATCACTTCATCTGTCTTTATGTGTCCAAGATTAGTTTGATGTTGCTTTTGGTCTGTTTCCTTTTCCTTAGTTTCAGCCTAAATCTTCTCGCTACAGGGTTGTGGTCACAGTATTTTAGCTGACAGTAAAGAATTTCTAAATCTTTTATTAATCAGGATGTAGTCAATCTGATTTTTGTTATTATCTCCTGGACTCATCCAAGTCCATTTTCTTCTATTAGGCTGCTCAAACCAGGTGTTTCCTACTATGAACTCATTCACAGTGCCCATCCTACAAGTTTCCCTGCCCTTTCATTTTGTGTACCAAGTCCATGAGGTCCAACTATATCCTCCACCCTATCCTGTCCCACTTTAGCATTAAAATCTCCCATTATTACAGTAACTTCTTGTGATTTACATTGGGTCTTGGCCATCTCTAATACTTCATAGAAGTTGTCAATGTCTTCCTGAGTACTTGCAGTTGTTGGTGCATACACCTGAATGATGTTGATAACAAATGGTCTGAGAAATCAGCAACCATAAAATGTATAATATGCCTGACTGAGAGCAGAGACTTTCCACTTTAGTTTCATATGCGAAATCAGCAAACATAAAACGTATAATATGCCTGACTGAAAGCAGAGATTTTTCAATTTAGGTTCATATGAGAAATCAGCAAACATAAAACGTATAATATGCCTGACTGAAAGCAGAGATTTTCCATTTCAGGTTCATATGAGAAATCAGCAAACATAAAACGTATAATATGCCTGACTGAAAGCAGAGATTTTCCATTTCAGGTTCATATGAGAAATCAGCAAACATAAAACGTATAATATGCCTGACTGAAAGCAGAGATTTTCCATTTCAGGTTCATATGAGAAATCAGCAAACATAAAACGTATAATATGCCTGACTGAAAGCAGAGATTTTCCATTTCAGGTTCATATGAGAAATCAGCAAACATAAAACGTATAATATGCCTGACTGAAAGCAGAGATTTTTCAATTTAGGTTCATATGAGAAATCAGCAAACATAAAACGTATAATATGCCTGACTGAAAGCAGAGATTTTTCAATTTAGGTTCATATGAGAAATCAGCAAACATAAAACGTATAATATGCCTGACTGAAAGCAGAGATTTTTCAATTTAGGTTCATATGAGAAATCAGCAAACATAAAACGTATAATATGCCTGACTGAAAGCAGAGATTTTTCAATTTAGGTTCATATGAGAAATCAGCAAACATAAAACGTATAATATGCCTGACTGAAAGCAGAGATTTTCCATTTCAGGTTCATATCAGAAATCAGCAAACATAAAACAAATCATACTGTAGCATGTCATGAAAACGGGTACCTACTCATCAGTCCTGAGTTTGTCACTGTAGATGTAGCTGTTGGGGAAAGAGCATATGGCAGGGTCCATACGATACTGTGTGCGCAGCAGCAACACTGGGTTGTCATCGTCTTCTTTATCCTGGTAGTGGTTGTACAGTCGCTCAAACAGCGACAACCCGTAGTTCAAGCTTTGTGCTTTCTGTACACACAAAAAGATAAATTTTTCCCTGCCATCAGTCATTATCTAGCTTGGTAAGGCCGCTATCAGTCATTATCTAGCTTGGTAAGGCCGCTATCAGTCATTATCTAGCTTGGTAAGGTCACTGTCAGTCATTATCTAGCTTGGTAAGGTCACTGTCAGTCATTATCTAGCTTGGTAAGGTCACTGTCAGTCATTATCTAGCTTGGTAAGGTCACTGTCAGTCATTATCTAGCTTGGTAAGGCCACTGTCAGTCATTATCTAGCTTGCTAAGGTCACTGTCAGTCATTGTCTAGCTTGGTAAGGTCACTGTCAGTCATTGTCTAGCTTGGTAAGGTCACTGTCAGTCATTATCTAGCTTGGTAAGGTCACTGTCAGTCATTGTCTAGCTTGGTAAGGCCACTGTCAGTCATTATCTAGCTTGGTAAGGTCACTGTCAGTCATTATCTAGCTTGGTAAGGTCACTGTCAGTCATTATCTAGCTTGGTAAGGTCACGTCAGTCATTATCTAGCTTGGTAAGGTCACTGTCAGTCATTGTCTAGCTTAGTAAGGTCACTGTCAGTCATTGTCTAGCTTGGTAAGGCTGCTGTCAGTCATTATCTAGCTTGGTAAGGCCACTGTCAGTCATTATCTAGCTTGGTAAGATCACTGTCAGTCATTATCTAGCTTGGTAAGGTCACTGTCAGTCAATATCTAGCTTGGTAAGACTACTCAGTCATTATCTAGCTTGGTAAGGTCACTGTCAGTCATTATCTAGCTTGGTAAGGTCACTGTCACTAGTGTCAGTCATTATCTAGCTTGGTAAGGTCACTGTCACTAGTGTCAGTCATTATCTAGCTTGGTAAGGTCACTGTCACTAGTGTCAGTCATTATCTAGCTTGGTAAGGTCACTGTCACTAGTGTCAGTCATTATCTAGCTTGGTAAGGTCACTGTCACTAGTGTCAGTCATTATCTAGCTTGGTAAGGTCACTGTCAGTCATTATCTAGCTTGGTAAGGTCACTGTCAGTCATTGTCTAGCTTGGTAAGGCCACTGTCAGTCATTATCTAGCTTGGTAAGGTCACTGTCAGTCATTATCTAGCTTGGTAAGGTCACTGTCAGTCATTGTCTAGCTTGGTAAGGCCACTGTCAGTCATTATCTAGCTTGGTAAGGTCACTGTCAGTCATTATTTAGCTTGGTAAGGCTGCTGTCAGTCATTATCTAGCTTGGTAAGGCTACTGTCAGTCATTATCTAGCTTGGTAAGGCTGCTGTCAGTCATTATCTAGCTTGGTAAGGCTGCTGTCAGTCATTGTCTAGCTTGGTAAGGCTACTGTCAGTCATTATCTAGCTTGGTAAGGCTACTGTCAGTCATTATCTAGCTTGGTAAGGCTACTGTCAGTCATTGTCTAGCTTGGTATGGTCACTGTCAGTCATTGTCTAGCTTGGTAAGGCTACTGTCAGTCATTATCTAGTTTGGTAAGGCTACTGTCAGTCATTATCTAGCTTGGTAAGGCTACTATCAGTCATTATCTAGCTTGGTATGGTCACTGTCAGTCATTGTCTAGCTTGGTAAGGCCACTGTCAGTCATTGTCTAGCTTGGTAAGGTCACAATCAGTCATTATCTAGCTTGGTAAGGCTACTGTCAGTCATTATCTAGCTTGGTAAGGCTACTGTCAGTCATTATCTAGCTTGGTAAGGCCACTGTCAGTCATTGTCTAGCTTGGTAAGGCCACTGTCAGTCATTGTCTAGCTTGGTAAGGCTACTGTCAGTCATTGTCTAGCTTGGTAAGGCCACTGTCAGTCATTGTCTAGCTTGGTAAGGCTACTGTCAGTCATTGTCTAGCTTGGTAAGGTCACTGTCAGTCATTATCTAGCTTGGTAAGGTCACTGTCAGTCATTGTCTAGCTTGGTAAGGCCACTGTCAGTCATTGTCAAGCTTGGTAAGGTCACTGTCAGTCATTGTTTAGCTTGGTAAGGCCACTGTCAGTCATTATCTAGCTTGGTAAGGCCACTGTCAGTCATTATCTAGCTTGGTAAGGTCACTGTCAGTCATTGTCTAGCTTGGTAAGGCCACTGTCAGTCATTATCTAGCTTGGTAAGGTCACTGTCAGTCATTATCTAGCTTAGTAAGGCCACTGTCAGTCATTGTCTAGCTTGGTAAGGTCACTGTCAGTCATTATCTAGCTTGGTGAGGCCACTGTCAGTCATTGTCTAGCTTGGTAAAGTCACTGTCAGTCATTGTCTAGCTTGGTAAGGCCACTGTCAGTCATTGTCTAGCTTGGTAAGGATACTGTCAGTCATTATCTAGCTTGGTAAGGTCACTGTCAGTCATTATCTAGCTTGGTAAGGCCACTGTCAGTCATTGTCTAGCTTGGTAAAGTTACTGTCAGTCATTATCTAGCTTGGTAAGGTCACTGTCAGTCATTATCTAGCTTGGTAAGGCTACTGTCAGTCATTATCTAGCTTGGTAAGGCTGCTGTCAGTCATTATCTAGCTTGGTAAGGCTGCTGTCAGTCATTATCTAGCTTGGTAAGGCTGCTGTCAGTCATTATCTAGCTTGGTAAGGCTGCTGTCAGTCATTATCTAGCTTGGTAAGGCTGCTGTCAGTCATTATCTAGCTTATTAAGGCTGCTGTCAGGCAAGTCTAAATCTGAATGCCAAGAAGACATTTGGAGGGAGGACAAAGTCAAGCATATCAAGACATTCAATTCAACAAGGCGGCAATACAAAAATATAAGTGACTTTATATATTTACGCTCAGTTAAAACTTATGATAGTGTCTGACCACCACTCACAGACAGAGTGGAAACATTTTGGAAGCGCCCTGAAAACAGGCACGTTATGACAGGCAAAACATTGGTGATATTTTTTGTACATTTTCTTCTTTGAAAAAAAAAGTAGAAATATCACAGCCTAATCTTGTAGAATTTCAATCACTTTCTATTTTTTCTCAACAATTGTGGAAGTGCTTTGTTCATAGTTTAAGCCTAGTGTGACTTTATCACCAGAGTGTGCCAGTTTTGTGCGTGTGTTCATAGCGCAAGGAGAATTTACCTGTCTCATCATGTGTTGAAGGGCGACACACACCATCTGAGGTGAACATGGAGTGGTACAATTTTTGTGTGTGATGTGATGTGTTCATAAAAATGTGGTAAAAAAATGTGACTATTATTGTTTTCAGATTATTAAGTGCATTCTTAGCTTGGACTGCTTCTTCTATTTATGTACTGTTAAGACCGTGCTTTTTGATTTCCAGCCTATGTTCTTGTGTGGAACCATAATCCGTGTGAAGTATGTGTGTATTGTGAACTTCATCACAGAATCGGCCTTGTAAACAAATTTCTCTGTACATGGTGACAGTCTAGACTTGAAGACTGCACAGTGTGTGAGTTATTCTGTTGTATGGAAAAGATAAAGAAGTGAATCAGTAAGTATTTCCAACCTCCTTTCTTGAACTGTTGTCCTTATTTGTTGTTAGACAGTGATGTACTCTCTATGTATGTGTGTGTGTGTGTGTGTGTGTGTGTGTGTGTGTGTGTGTGTGTGTGTGTGTGTGTGTGTGTGTGTGTGTGTGTGTGTGTGTGTGTGTGTGTTTTTCTCTGTATATGTGTGTGCTTTCTCTCTGTATATGTGTGTGTGTGTGTGTGTGTGTGTGTGTGTGTGTGTGTGTGTGTGTGTGTGTGTGTGTGTGTGTGTGTGTGTGTGTGTGTGTGTGTGTGTGGTGTGTGTGTGCGTGCATGCGTGCGTATGTGTGTGTGGTACATGCTGAGTACCACTCTCTCATGCAGTCTCATTCCTGAAATGGAACTTCACAGCATCACTGCTATCATCCCCATTCTCACCATCAATGCATTATAAAAAGCTGTTCCAGATTCTGTGGCCCTTCATGCCCTATTCTGATGGATCCCTCAATTTCAATGAGTTCAGAAGTATGCTGAACTGTCAAAATGAGCACCATGGGAGGAAATGACACAGGAGTGATACACAAGATGGGGCAGCGAAAACAAAACAAAACAAAACATAACAAAAAATGCTGTGACACGAAAACTTTCTGTATACATTACACAGGCAACAGAGCTGCTTGCTTTACGCAGATATTGTGCACACTATATAGCTGAAAGGTTAAACGCTCAACAAAACAAACAAAAATATGCTCTTTTTGTTCTCATGAAAAGACTAAAATCTATTTGAAGGTACTATGTAAAATATGCTCTTTTTGTTCTCATGAAAAGACTAGAAACTAAAGCACCATGTAAAATATGCTCTTTCCGTTCTCATGAATAGACTAGAAACTAAAGCACCATGTAAAATATGCTCTTTTTGTTCTCATGAATAGACTAGAAACTAAAGCACCATGTAAAATATGCTCTTTTTGTTCTCATGAATAGACTAGAAACTAAAGCACCATATAAAATACGTTCTTTTTGTTCTCATGAATAGATTAGAAACTAAAGCACCATGTAAAATATGCTCTTTTTGTTCTCATGAATAGACTAGAAACTAAAGCACCATATAAAATACGCTCTTTTTGTTCTCATGAATAGACTAGAAACTAAAGCACCATATAAAATATGCTCTTTTTGTTCTCATGAATAGACTAGAAACTAAAGCACCATATAAAATACGCTCTTTTTGTTCTCATGAATAGACTAGAAACTAAAGCACCATGTAAAATATGCTCTTTTTGTTCTCATGAATAGACTAGAAACTAAAGCACCATGTAAAATATGCTCTTTTTGTTCTCATGAAAAGACTAGAAACTAAAGCACCATGTAAAATATGCTCTTTTTGTTCTCATGAATAGACTAGAAACTAAAGCACCATGTAAAATATGCTCTTTTTGTTCTCATGAAAAGATCTGTTCTCATGATGAAAAGATTAGAAAGTAAAGCACCATGTCTTTATCAATTATCAACAGGAACAACAATGACAGATGTAGTCCAGTTGTACTGTGTCACAGTACAGATATGACCATGATGTGCTGAGTGATTGTCTTGAATCAACTCCTTCTGTGGTGGTGTTTTTAGTTTTTACACCGTTTTTGTTGTTGTTGGTATTTAAGGACGGCAACTCTCACATGCATTAAAACACATGGCCAACCTTTTACATGTATGCCATTTCTTTTTATACCCCATCGTAAAGCACTCTGTTTTGGGGGTGATATGAACACTGGATGTTTTTATGTACCCACAAACCACTGAATACCGAAATGGCTTACAGAACCTTTCACCCTTTTATTCCTGCACCCTGCATTGTCAACCATGCTAGCACAGCAAAAACATAACCCTTTGATTCCTTCACCTTGTCCACCTGCTTCATGCAGGAATCTGGTGGACAGGGTGAGGAAGCCAAAGGATTAAGTTTTTGCAGCTGGTGGATAGGGTGCGGGTGTCAAAGGGTTAACAAGTATATATGATGTTCTATATATATATTCACAGGCAGAGCTATATGATGTTCTGCATGTGTGTTCACAGGCAGAGCTATATGATGTTCTGCGTGTGTGTTCACAGGCAGAGCTATGCGATGTTCTGTGTGTGTGTTCACAGGCAGAGAGAGCTATATGATGTTCTGTGTGTGTGTGTTCACAGGCAGAGCTGTATGATGTTCTGTGTGTGTGTTCACAGGCAGAGCTATATGATGTTCTGTGTGTGTGTTCACAGGCAGAGCTGTATGATGTTCTGTGTGTGTGTTCACAGGCAGAGCTGTATGATGTTCTGTGTGTGTGTTCACAGGCAGAGCTGTATGATGTTCTGTGTGTGTGTTCACAGGCAGAGCTATATGATGCTCTGTGTGTGTGTTCACAGGCCACCATTGTTCCCGAGCAAGATTTTAGTTTGAGAGCAGGAGCGGCGGAGGGGAGGGGGATGGTACAGGAGAGATAAACGATAAGCAGATGTGGACTCTCAAGTGGCAGCTGGCCAGTTGAGCACTCTGCACAGAGCAGTGTGTGAGTGTAACGCGCTGAGCTGTCAAAAGGGAACCGCAGGTGTCAGTGATACGAGAGTAGCAAGGCCAGTTAACTTTTTATGGCATTGTAGAACATGGGTAGGTTGTGAAAACATTAAATTACAAAGTCTGAGTTTCACCAAGAGAAATGTGAACAATATAACCAAACGCAGGAATGACATACAGAAACTGATATCAGGCATGCAGAAAAAAATTAGATATAACAGCTGTTTTGCTTGCAAAGATCAGATGACTGACAGAAGAAAACCACATATGTAAAATAAAAAATCCAAATGACAAACTGTTCATGCACGTGCACTTTTACAACATTCATATTTTCAGAGATGTTAGTTGCATGTGTGTGGACAACACCAAACTTACCGAATAAATATTTAGTCGTCCGCAAGGATCGTTATCAACTTGTTTAGTAAGTATCCCATCACTTTGATATGGCACAGATTTCTCTCACAGTACAAGGCAGCAGCCTTCTTTCACACAAATGCAGCAGTGTGCGCGCGTGCGTATGTGTATGTTCAGCGCTTAGATTTGATTCTATCAAGATTTTGCGCTATATAAAAATATGTAATTATAGAGGCTGACTATACAGGCTTACATAGCCTTAACACTAACTGTCTTTAATACAGAACCAGCAGACATCTATTTGCCAGTTCTTATTACCATTTCCGTCACAGATACACACGCACAACTACTAAAATATGACAAACACACACCCCACCACCACCACCAACCAACAACAACAAATAACAGGGAAACAAAAAGTTTCAGTATAAAAAATCCAAATAAAACGACGAAACTGAGTCACACACACACACACACACCACACCACACCACACAACACAACACAACACAACACAACAACAACACAACACAACACAACACAACACACATACATACACAAAAAACAAACAAAAAAAGCAAACAAACAAAAAAGAAAAACAAATCATAACCACAACAAAAGCAAAAGTAACAAAAGAAATTAAACAAAACAGCAACAAAAACAAAAGAGACAACAACAGCAAAACAACTTAAAAATATTTTCACTCACGTACTGTCTCCCATTTCACATGAAATAAGTCCAGTATAGAAAGGTAGATGAAATACAGCAAAAATAGACTGCATAGGCTATACACACCACACACACACACACACACACACACACACAGTGAGAAATGATGACACTCACTTACTCTCTGTAAGTGAAGCACAAACTCAAACTACATAACTAAACAAAAAATTTATAGCTGCACTCGGTCACATGATAAATAAACAATAATGGTTACAAAAAATGAATTGACAAATAGTGCTGAATTTCGTTCTACACAATGCCAAAGTTGATGATAAAGTAGCTTAATCACTGTACACACAGTATTAATCCTCTGTTTCCCTTGCCACTACACTAAGGAATGCGGAAACACATAGCTACGGGGTAAGGGCGGACGTCTGATAACTGACATCTGGTACCAGGCTGGCCAACCAACTAAAAGGCGAAAAAGGGAGCTACTGAAACAGCTGTGAGGCAGCTATATGATGTTCTGTGTGTGTGTTCATAGGCAGCTATATGATGTTCTGTGTATGTGTTCACAGGGCTATATGATGTTCTGTGTGTGTGTGTTCACAGGGCTATATGATGTTCTGTGTGTGTGTTCACAGGGCTATATGATGTTCTGTGTGTGTATTCACAGGGCTATATGATGTTCTGTGTGTGTGTTCACAGGGCTATATGATGTTCTGTGTGTGTATTCACAGGGCTATATGATGTTCTGTGTGTGGTGTTCACAGGCTATATGATGTTCTGTGTGTGTGTTCACAGGGCTATATGATGTTCTGTGTGTGTATTCACAGGGCTATATGATGTTCTGTGTGTGTATTCACAGGGCTATATGATGTTCTGTGTGTGTGTTCACAGGGCTATATGTTCTGTGTGTGTATTCACAGGGCTATATGATGTTCTGTGTGTGTGTTCACAGGGCTATATGATGTTCTGTGTGTGTATTCATAGGCAGCTATATGATATTCTATGTGTGTATTCACAGGTAGAGCTATATGATGTTCTGTGTGTGTATTCACAGGGCTATATGATGTTCTGTGTGTATTCACAGGGCTATATGATGTTCTGTGTGTGTATTCACAGGGCTATATGATGTTCTGTGTGTGTGTTCACAGGGCTATATGATGTTCTGTGTGTTGTTCACAGGGCTATATGATGTTCTGTGTGTGTATTCACAGGGCTATATGATGTTCTGTGTGTGTGTTCACAGGGCTATATGATGTTCTGTGTGTGTGTTCACCAGGCTATATGATGTTCTGTGTGTGTGTTCACAGGGCTATATGATGTTCTGTGTGTGTTCACAGGGCTATATGATGTTCTATGTGTGTATTCACAGGGCTATATGATGTTCTGTGTGTGTATTCACAGGGCTATATGATGTTCTGTGTGTGTATTCACAGGGCTATATGATGTTCTGTGTATGTGTTCACAGGGCTATATGATGTTCTATGTGTATATTCACAGGGCTATATGATGTTCTGTGTGTGTATTCACAGGGCTATATGATGTTCTGTGTGTGTGTTCACAGAGCTATATGATGTTCTGTGTGTGTATTCACAGGGCTATATGACGTTCTGTGTGTGTGTTCACAGGGCTATATGATGTTCTGTGTGCGTATTCACAGGCAGAGCTATATGATGTTCTGTGTGTGTGCTCACAGGCAGAGGATTCAGTCACCAGCAAGTCTGCACCTACAGTGACCTGGACTGGAAAAATCTCAATGATTTCCCCACCGGACGGTATCTAAGCAGGTCTGAACACAGACCTTCTAACTAGAATGCCAGTGTCCAAACCACTTGACTATATTTGTAGTCCATCCCTCCTTTGCCTGTAAGAAAGAATGAAGACAGCCAAAAGGTGTAACATACGGCAGACAGGACTGTGGGAGGCAGCTGGTTGGGGTCCCCACCAGGAACAGCTTGGTCACACCATACTGCAGGGGTATGAGACTGTCCAGCTCTGTGGCCTGCGTTGCCTGTCACATAACACACATAATTATTTAGAGTTTGAAGCCCAGCTGACTTTACTGAGTCATATCATGGCTATAACACATCAAAACACACACATCTTGTTCTCCTTGAAAAAAAAATATGTACCATGCCAAAGGAGTATACAAAAAAAAAAAGCCTAAAAATCTGTAGACATGTTTGGCCAACACTGCTGTAGTCTTCAGGAGGTGTCCAAAGATAAAAATTGTCAAATAAAACAGGGACTGAGAACCAATCTATAAAACAATCACTGAGCCTGACTGATTGGGTCGCATGCTAAATCTGGCTTCTGGACTAAGTTACTACTGCCATCAATACAAAGCATAGAAGATCATGTTCTAAGTAAACTGGGTCAGACCAGAGACTTTTCAACAATGCCCACAGTTACCCACAAGCAATCAAGAATCTGCACTGGTCATGGCCTTGAGGCGACTTGACAATAACAGTTCTATAGTTCAGAGACTCCCTCACAGCTAGACTGCAAAAAGAATTATCCTAGCTAGTCTGTGATGTGGAACCGAAATGACTAGTACAAGGATAATGATGAGGATGTCAGTTTTTGAAATGGGGATGTAGAGACAAACAGCACCAATAAAATATGGACAATATCTTAATAACTGGACCATGGCTCTATGAAAACAGATCAGCTTACAATGACAGTGAAGTAGTATAAAATCAAAAGATACCAAACACAAAAAAGGTAAACAAAAACAAAACAAAATCCAGAGGTACCACAGAAAAATAAAACAAGACAAAATGAACAAAACCACAACACCAACAACAAAGCAGAAAAAAAAAAGAAACGAACAAAAAAGAAAAACAATTCAAAACAAAGAACCCGCACACACAAAAATACCACACGCAACCAAAACAAAAATCAAACAATTCCATTCCTACCTCATCGATGATGGCGCACGTAAAGTGATTGTTGTTGCGGCGGTAGTCAGCAGGGTTGCGACACAGCGTAGAGATGATCTTCTGCTGACCAAAGCTGCTCAGTGTTCCACACACCACCTGCGGCCGCTTCAACTCCTGGGCATAGATTTCTGCATTCTCCCTTGGTGTCAGTGTTACATGCTGTTCACAGACAAGTATCCTTTCAGAAAAGGCAAACTCTTTCTATGGAGAGGCAAGGGTGAATGGAACAAATGATTTAGACAGCTCCTTTGCTCAAAAAATCAATTCAACCCTTTGACCCCCTGCACCCTGTTCACCAGCATCCAGCATTGTCAACCAGCTAGCAAAGCAAAAACTTAACTCTTTGATTCCCTCACCCTATCCACCAACTTTCTACAGGAAGCTGGTGGATAGGAGAGGGTGTCAAAGGGTCAAGGTTTTGTAGTTGGTCAATAGGGTGCGGGAGTCAAAGGGTTAAACAAGGCTGTTGTGGATTACATAAATGGACAGAAAAAAGCAGTATTTTTTACCTAAATACATGTCTGGCTAAATATACCAAACATGTCAAACTCTTTGCATTAAAGTGCCAGTAGGTGGCCCTGTCTCGGCCTGATTTAGCAGCTAATACTGTTAACAGTATCAGGAACCAAAAGTAGCCCACACAAGGCCTCATGATCCAACTCCTAGTGCCATCCTGGGCACGTATGATCTGGTGAAAGCCCCCTACCCACCATCCCGAAGGCCCAATCAATTCTCTGAGCAAACCCAGGTAGGTGAACTCCAATCCCAATGCAGGGTTGTCTTCCTTGCCATGGCAAGGACAAACACACACACAAAAACACAAACAAGACAAAGACTTTTTACCGAACAGAATGAACTGTCTGGGCTGTAAAAAAGCACCTTTGAGACCAAGTCTGCTGCAAAAAAATGGAAAAACAAAAGTCCTAGATATATGTCTGCCTTCACTTGACCAAATCTGTCAACACAGCATGTAAAAGACTACAATAACTTCATGGCTAAACTATTGTAACTCTGCACTAGCTGGCTTACCAGCACAACAAGCTTCTCAACTGCAAACAATCAAGAATAATACAGCATGTCTGCTGTAATCATGACGAAAAGAAGGCATGATCATGTAACACCATTACTCAAAGAACTACACTGTTGACCCAATCAAATCTCACAACCACCATTAAGACCACAAGTCTTGCATATCGCTATTCTGATGGATCTTTACCACTGTGCCTTTCAGATCGCCTCATCACACATCCCGCAATCTCAAAACGGAAGCTTCTGAAGGTGCCAAAATGCAGTCTTAACCCTATCCCATTCACTCCGGCTGCATCCGGCCAAACACAGCTCTCCCGCATCTGTTCACTCCGGCTGCGGCCGGCCGCATGTTTGCACACATGGCCAGTACTTTTCCATCACGCTGTAACCTTGAACTAGCTCACTCTGTATGAATGAAATTTGGCGGGTAGGTCCACGGAGGACCAATGAACTATTAACACTAAATTAAGACGCCACCACTGGCATCATTCACAAGACAGAAGAAGGAAATGACCGACATTCCATTCTTGTGTACGTGTGAATGAGAAAGATGGCGGCGCAGCACGAAGAAGTAGAATGGGAGGAGTATACAGAGGAGGAATTAGAAATTATTTTGAGAGAAATGGAGCAGATGGAAAAAGAAAAAGATGCAGAATCAGATGTAGAAATTGATGTTGCTGAAGGAGATCATGATGAGGAGGAAAACGAGGAAGAAAGCGACCCTGAAGACAATGTGCTGTTAGCGGATTTGCAGACGACGTGGCGACGCGCTGCTGTAGCAAGCCGGGTGAACGAATTCCATCTCGAAACTGGCCCTTCACACGCATTGCCCGCGAATGCAAAACCTTTGGATTATTTTATTTTATTTCTACCGGAATCTTTTTTTCAAACGGCGGCAGAGGAGACTAACAAGTATGCACAACAGAAGATCGTAGCTAGAGGCTTGGCCAGTGATCCATTGTGGAGAGATATATCATCAACTGAAATACGTGCCTACCTGTCGATCCTTATTATGATGGGAATCAACCGTAAACCGCGGATTGATATGTACTGGTCGACTGATCCACGATTCAGAGACCCTTGGATTAGCAGTATTATGCCTAAGACAAGGTTTCTGAAAATCAATCAGTATTTTCACCTGCGTGACACATCGAACACACCTGGGCGTGACAGTGCGAACTACGACCCTCTGTATAAGATCAGGCCTTTCATTGATATTATCCAGCCACTGTTCAAGTCACGATACAACCCTGGCCGTGACTTGAGCATTGATGAATCAATGATGGGGTACAAAGGGAGGGTGTTTTTCAAACAGTATATGCCCGGAAAACCTACCAAGTGGGGGATCAAGGTGTGGCAACTGTGTGATGCAGAAAGTGGATACTGTGTGGCGTTTGACATCTACACGGGTCGTCATAGCCGCCAAAATACCAACATCAGCCTGGGGGAGGAGGTGGTCGACAAATTGGCCTCAGCTTACTACAACCAACACAGGCACCTTTATTTTGACCGCTTTTTCTCGTCAGTGCCCCTTTTGAAACACCTGTCCAGCAAAGGGACCTATGCCTGTGCGACAATCATGCCAAACCGCAAAGGACTTCCTGATGAGGTGAAGGCGGCCAAACTACCCAACAGAGGTGATCTGCTACAGGTGCAACAAATTCTCTGATGGCCACCGTGTACAAAGACAAACGCCAAATCTACATGCTCAGCACCAATCAGCCACCGGGCAAATCAACCGTAGGTGACAAAGAGATCCCCACTGTCATCGCTGCCTACAATAAGTACATGGGTGGCGTTGACAAGTGTGACCAGTACATGGCCTACTATCCCGTGGGACATAAAAATAAGAAATGGTGGAAATACATCTTCAATTCCTTTGTCAACTTGTGCATTGTTCAGGCTTTTCTCACCTGGGAGAAATCGACACATGATCCACCTGTCAAGAAAAGGTACGATCATCTCGCCTTCCGAGCTGATGTCGCTGACCAACTGAGGGGTGGATTTACTTGCCGTAAGAAGACAACAGGAAAGCGGAAACAAATCCCCGAGGCTCCGATTGCTGTCCAAACAATCAACCACCACAAGCTGATCAAGATAGAAGGACGCAAAAGAGTCTGTCGCCAGTGTGTCATCGTAGGGCGACTGACACCCACAAATCGACAGGTAGAAACGTCATTTCAGTGCGGATTTTGTCAAGTTCCACTGTGTCGTGTCGGCCGTGACTGTTTTAGGGACTACCATGACAGCAATCTTGTGCACCAAAACAACAACCAATAACTACAAGCAAACAAGTTAGGATCTGCACCTGAAAGTTGACAATTTTGTGACACTGAAATGACTCAGATAAAATGACAACCAACCAGCACACTGGCAGTGACCAACATGATTGTACTCTCAGATACATACATATATACATATAGCTATTTGTTTTTCTCCATAAAGTGTACAAAGTAGACTGTGTAACAGTGTTAGTTTGTAGTGCTTTTCCTGTTCTTTGACTATAAACACACGTATAGTTGGTGACATGGATTTGGTGACACTGACAATTCACATGGATTACCATAGTGACGGGAGTGATGGGACAAGTTCAGGTAGGCCTCTCTGTATTGTTTGTAACTCACAAACGTCTGTATGTCATGTTACACCGTGTATCTTTACTAACATTATGATGTCACCTCGAAAACACCTGTGACATGTGACAATAGAGGGGACAATGACACGACATCCACAAGTGAGACACACATATTGACATGCAAACCAAAGTATGTTCACTCATAAACACTTCTGCCAAAAATTGTTGCTCTATGGCAAATGACAGCTGAGTAGTGCTGTATAGCGTACATGAACCATATTTTCCTTGAAAAAAGCTGAAAAACCACAAATACTAGGGGAAGTTTCACTGCGAGCTATGCAAATGGGAGAGGGTTAAATCAGTTGGTGAACCTGGTGTCCAGTTTAGTCATGTTATCTACTGGCAACTCACTGCCAGCTGATCTGAGGAATCTGCCCATCCTTTCACGCTTCAATCTCCAGTTAAAGACTTCCCTGTTTATTCAAGCTTCCGCTGTAGATATCATCATGCCTATCTGCCAATGTGTATTTCCACTTCCGGCTACCGACCACACAGTATTACATATTAGCCTATCTACCAATGTGTATTTCCACTTCTGGCAACTAACTACACAGTATTACATATCATAATAGGAGGCCTACCTATCGACCAATGTGTGTTTCTACTTCTGGCTACTGACCACACAGATATCATGCCTATCTACCAATGTGTGTTTCTACTTCTGGCTACTGACCACACAGATATCATAATGCCTATCTACCAATGTGTGTTTCTACTTCTGGCTACTGACCACACAGATATCATAATGCCTATCTACCAATGTGTGTTTCTACTTCTGGCTACTGACCACACAGATATCATAATGCCTATCTACCAATGTGTGTTTCTACTTCTGGCTACTGACCACACAGATATCATGCCTATCTACCAATGTGTGTTTCTACTTCTGGCTACTGACCACACAGATATCATAATGCCTATCTACCAATGTGTGTTTCTACTTCTGGCTACTGACCACACAGATATCATAATGCCTATCTACCAATGTGTGTTTCTACTTCTGGCTACTGACCACACAGATATCATAATGCCTATCTACCAATGTGTGTTTCTACTTCTGGCTACTGACCACACAGATATCATAATGCCTATCTACCAATGTGTGTTTCTACTTCTGGCTACTGACCACACAGATATCATAATGCCTATCTACCAATGTGTGTTTCTACTTCTGGCTACTGACCACACAGGTATCATAATGCCTATCTACCAATGTGTGTTTCTACTTCTGGCTACTGACCACACAGATATCATAATGCCTATCTACCAATGTGTGTTTCTACTTCTGGCTACTGACCACACAGATATCATAATGCCTATCTACCAATGTGTGTTTCTACTTCTGGCTACTGACCACACAGATATCATAATGCCTATCTACCAATGTGTGTTTCTACTTCTGGCTACTGACCACACAGATATCATAATGCCTATCTACCAATGTGTGTTTCTACTTCTGGCTACTGACCACACAGATATCATAATGCCTATCTACCAATGTGTGTTTCTACTTCTGGCTACTGACCACACAGATATCATGCCTATCTACCAATGTGTGTTTCTACTTCTGGCTACTGACCACACAGATATCATAATGCCTATCTACCAATGTGTATTTCCACTTCTGGCTACTGACCACACAGATATCATAATGCCTATCTACCAAAGTGCATTTTCCATTCTGGCTACCGACCACACAGATATCATAATGCCTATCTACCAATGTGTATTTCCACTTCTGGCTACTGACCACACAGATATCATAATGCCTATCTACCAAAGTGCATTTTCCATTCTGGCTACCGACCACACAGATATCATAATGCCTATCTACCAATGTGTATTTCCACTTCTGGCTACTGACCACACAGATATCATAATGCCTATCTACCAAAGTGCATTTTCCATTCTGGCTACCGACCACACAGATATCATAATGCCTATCTACCAAAGTGCATTTTCCATTCTGGCTACCGACCACACAGATATCATAATGCCTATCTACCAAAGTGCATTTTCCATTTGGCTACCGACCACACAGATATCATAATGCCTATCTACCAAAGTGCATTTTCCATTCTGGCTACCGACCACACAGATATCATAATGCCTATCTACCAATGTGTATTTCCACTTCTGGCTACTGACCACACAGATATCATAATGCCTATCTACCAAAGTGCATTTTCCATTCTGGCTACCGACCACACAGATATCATAATGCCTATCTACCAATGTGTATATCCACTTCTGGCTACCGACCACACAGATATCATAATGCCTATCTACCAAAGTGCATTTTCCATTCTGGCTACCGACCACACAGATATCATAATGCCTATCTACCAAAGTGCATTTTCCATTCTGGCTACCGACCACACAGATATCATAATGCCTATCTACCAAAGTGCATTTTCCATTCTGGCTACTGACCACACAGATATCATAATGCCTATCTACCAATGTGTATTTCCACTTCTGGCTACTGACCACATGGCATCAGATATCATGATGCCTATCTACCAATGTGCATTTCCACTTCTGGCTATCGACCACACATCAGAAATCATAATGCCTACCAATGTACATTTTCAATTCTGGCTACCGACCACATGGCATCAGCGCTTAGATTTGATTTTATCAAGATTTTGCGCTATATAAATATTGTAATTATTATTATTATTATAGATATCATAATGCCTACCTACCAATGTGCATTTCCACTTCTGGCTACCGACCACACAGATATCATAATGCCTATCTGCCTCCACTTCTGCATACTGACCACACAGCATCATGTAATCATCCATGTATATAAATGGCTATGACTATAATTTTGAATACATGTATGTATGATTAACTCTTTGACTCCCACACCCTATCCAGGAAGCTGGTGAATAGGGTGAGGGAGTCAAAGGGTTAAGTTTTTGCTCTGCTAGCATGGTTGACAAAGCAGGATGCTGGTCGACAGGGTGTGGGAGTTCACTGGGAGTGGCATGTTCACTGATGTGCATGTATGTGTGACATACCAGTGCTTCTATTACATTCTCTGTCCTCTAAAATATGTAACGTGCAGTAAGGCCAAATGAGTTTGGAGAACAGCGCTATACAAGAATGAGTTTTTTTTATTATCATTATCACTATTACTATAACAATTACTATTATTGTTATCATTACTGTCATTATTATCATCATCATTATCCTCACCGTCACTATCACTGTTATAATTATCGTCATATCATTATCATTATCATCATTATCACTATAATCAGTAATAGTAATAATAGTTATCATAATTATCATCATTATCATTGTTGTTGCTGTTATTATATGATCCTCCCAGAGGATCAAGAGAGATTTTTTCATTATTTTGCCTTTTTTTTTTATCAAGAAGGATTCTCACATTCTTTTAACATCAACAAAATGAAGTCTTAAATCGATCAATCATGCTTAGCAATAGCTGCAGCTTAGTTTACAAGCGCAGCTCTGGTCAATTTGATACTTAAAAAACTTAATACATGGCTGAAAGGATGAGACATACGACTGGTTTGCATTGGAATTAGTCCAGTTCTATTTTCAAACATCACCTTGCTGGCATCATGATCAAGCATTCCACACATGTGCACAAATGCAAACATTCAACAACAGGGACTAATTTTTCAGGCCTCCCAATGCCAAATGAAAATATATCCCTGGACATTTTTTTTTTTGAATACAGATGCAAAAATAGCACAATTGGACACTATCTGGCACAACTTTGGGCTTGTTTATGATCCTTTGTACTGAAGCAGATAATTTATACAAGTCATTGGTGTCAGATTTTTAAAAAAACTTGGAGAGTATTTTTCAATTGTATGCTCCAACAAACATTAACTCTTTCTCTATTATGGTACGCTATAGCGTACCTAATGCGCACAACATTTTTTTTACTAAGGTACGCTGTAGCGCACCTCAAGTTCAAAAAGTCACCGAGCATGGGTTCAAGGTCTTATGTGAAACTAAACCGTACAGCTCTGTTCTACAGTCATCTGAAAGTGCATCAGTACTTTTAGAAGGGCTGTAGACGCATGTAGTTGGGTACAATTTTGACTCGGATCAACACAAGTCAGCTCTGTCTTCTCGCTCGCTCGCTTGACAAGATGGCGTCTACCTCAACTTCGACAACTTCTCAGGACTCAAACAGACAGCAAAATCGTACTCCACAGTGAATATCCACCATGT
This sequence comes from Monoplex corrugatus, assembly GCA_030674185.1. Classification (NCBI taxonomy): domain Eukaryota; kingdom Metazoa; phylum Mollusca; class Gastropoda; order Littorinimorpha; family Ranellidae; genus Monoplex; species Monoplex corrugatus. Next base: position 61,201,213 of record JAPXFY010000017.1, read on the forward strand.
AAACACATTTACCCATCATATTTCTATCATTTAGAAGTGCCTGTGACTATAAAGCACCATAATTGTAAAATTCTTATTATAATTGAATTACACACTCCCTTTCTGTATGGTGCATAAAATATGCGGGGGTTTTTCCCAAAATATGATAAAACAATAACTAAAAAAGAGAATGTTTAGCAACTTTGCCACAAGAAAGTTTGTTCTATTCTACACATTACCACACAATTTCGAAACTGTATGTGCTTGTATTCATTTTTTAGAATTTTTCTTGTAAAGTAGCCAAACGGCCAGTATAGAGAGTATAATGAAGGAAGAAATCGGACAGTACAGAATGAGTAGACTGAACAGCTTCAAGGTTCTTTGCAGTTTTCTGACTCACCTGATGCATCTTTGACTTGAAATGGTCTGAAGTGTGTGGATGCCTGCTCAGTTATAGTTATTTTAATTGCCTTCACAGCGGCACAAGACACAGTAGGCTATGCCAGCCCCTAATATTTTTGAAATCCATGTGCTCATTTCCACAACATCAATTTTTTGTGAAATACACTCCCAACATCACTTATTTTTGCAGTCTTCGTCAACTGTTTTTGTTGCAGCAAACCCTCTATCCAGAATATCAGCTCAAGACATGGTCACATCCTTGACTTCAAAAGTTTTGCAATCGGTGCTAAAAAACAAACCAGGCCTGACAAACAAAAACCACCTTAAGTGATTTTAGCAGAAATTGATACCGGATTTATTCCCCTTCCCAAAGTTTTGTCGTCTGCTACAAGAGATCAACAGCCTGGCAAACAGCTGACTGTTTCGCAGAGGAATACAAATTATCAGTCCAATTTTTTTTTCTAGGAAAACAAATTTTTTTCTTGAAAGCAGCCTGTATATTTTCTCAGATTTCTGAGGTGTAATAATTCAAACAAGAGTAGCACAATGTAGCCAACTATGGCTGGAAAGCGTAGTAGTTGGCAAGTTCTCCATATTTTTGTATGCACTGGATAATACAAAGTCTAGAGGAAGAAAAAATCCATACCGCTTGTCCTTCGCTCATTTGTTTGTCAATGGTCTCTTTCTGCTTCCTCAGTTTGTAGAGTTCTCCTTTTAATTTTTCAACCTGCGCACAAATCAATGTGTGCATCAGAAAACACTACGACAAACAATACAAAATGGTTCAAGGCACATGATAAATAAAAACCAGCGTTCATCAGAATATGAGAAGGAAAAACAGCACAAAATGATTGACAGAAAACAACAGACACACACCAACATGTTCATTACAAAACTGGAAAGACTGACACAGCATGACACAAATCAAGAAGGAAAACAAAATGAAACAACCAAACACACACACACACACACACACACACACACACACACACACACACACACACACACACACACACAAGCACACACACAAACAAACAAAAAAGGAAAATCAGTGAATGACATACATTAAAAATCAATCAATGACAAATATAATCAAACAATTCACAGACACAGAGATCAAATCTCACACACACAACACACACCACACACACACACACACACACACACACACATATCAGCTTTATCATCTCACACATGTACACACATACACAAACAAAAGCATGCTCTCTCTCTCTCTCCTCCTGTTGTCTGCTTTGTTTAAATTTGAATTCTTTTGCAGTATCCTACTTTCTGTTGGTTTAATACAAATAAATAAAAAAGGGCAGACATGGAAATCAGCCTATGCGCAATAATTGTATTGTTGCACAAGTTGGCCTGTACGCTAACATCTATACTATTATGCAAGTTGACATATGTGGTAATATCTATACTATCATGTAAGTTGGCTTATGTGGTAATATCTAACCATTATGCAAGTTGGCCTGCGTGAAAAATATCTATATCATTACTGGCCAATGTCTGTCTAATATCTATGCTCTTATATACGTCGGCCTATATGCTAACATCTATACTAGTTGGCCTATACACTAATATCTATAAAGTACACTGGCCTATGCACATATAATATCTATGCTGTTATGTAAGCTGGCCTATTTTGTGCTAACGACTATATTACTATGCATGGCCAATATGCTAATATCTATAATATCATGTAAGTTGGCCTACATGTAATATTTTAATGTATGCTGGCCTATGTGCTAGTATATATACTATTATATCAGTTGGCCTATGTGCTCATGTCTATACTATTACATAACTTGGCTCATGTGGTAATGTCTAAACTGTTATGTATCCTGGCCAATGTATTCAAGTCTGTGTTATCATGGAAACGGACCTACATGCTATATCAATGCTGTTGGGAAAAAGTTTCATTTCATTCCTCCCTCACACCCACACACACACAGAGATTATACGCACCTCTCTGGCATTCTTCTTTTCACTTCTGTATTTTTCAATGTCTCCTAACAGCTTTTCCAGCTTTTTCTTCAGTCGCTCATGTTCCGTTCTCACTGACTGTGGCACCGATGCCAGCTTCCTCTTCTGAAGCACTAGATCATTGCATGTCACATAAACAGACTGTACACTAAGATTAGGCTCTCAATTTTAACATTAAAAAAAAGTACAAAATGGTCAAGCCATTCTAACAAGCTCCATTTTCATACAAAAATTATTTCAGAAAAATCCAGATTTTGTACTTCTCAGGGTCACTGTGATCTTAACCCCTTGACTGCAGACATTCTTTTTTCGTTTTCTGACATCAGGTGTTTTCCATATGCCAGGGGAAAATGTTGTATCCCTATCATGTACACTAAACAACTGTGGCTTCCATATTTGTGGAAATCTATGCATGAAATTATACAGAATTATGCATTAGGCACGACTAAATATATTTTCAGATGATTTATGTGGTAATTTCTTGGAACTACTGCATAATTGTAATATTTTGTGGAAATCCCCATTAAAAAACTCATAACATCCCACAATAGTATACAAAAAAACACAGGAAAACACAAAAGATATGGCCCTCCTGACAAACTCTAAGTGTTCAGACTGTGGATGACCACCTACTGACAGATCACTGACAGCTGACGTGCTACAAAGAGCAGCAACCTATTGTTAGTACACAAAGTGGATTGACCCAGTCACGTTGTTGTTGTCGGCTCCCGCCACCCACCCACCCCCACTCCATCACCCTGGTCCTCCCCTCACCGCTTGTAACACTACTCCGTGGAAGTGGTGAGTGATTTTGTGATGTCGGGACTGTGTACTTCAACACTTTGAAGTTGATGGCTGCTGCCAATATTGCCTGTGGCCACAAACCCTTTGTTACGTGCTCGTAGGATCAATACTTTTCGTGTCTGCTCTATCTGAGGCATATTTCACATCAACAGCAAGTAGTTACTGCTGTTTTCAACCTCTTCTTGTGTCAGAATTGTCTTCTGAAACATCCTACAATCATTCATAAGTTCTTGACTCAACTCACATGCTTTCAAAGGCTGAAAACACGCAGAATTGCAAGACAGTCCTGGCTCTGCCATTTTGCTGAAAACCAATCTGGTGGGGGTTACATAGGTCACAAAGTCATGTAATGGAAGCCAATCACTTTTATGAACCCTCTCTGAGACTGACAACATCAGTCCGTGCTTCTCTCCCATTTGCATAAGGTTGATACATATTTCAAACTACCTCTATTAATTTCACGTTTGTGTGCAGCAAAGAAGGCTTTGAGAGCTCCATAAATTTTACACTGGTGGCAGTTATGGGGTTAAAGAAGCATCAAATTAAATCAAAGTTAACAAGAACTGAAGACAAATGTAAACTGTCACACCTATGCAAAACAAAACTCAAAATATTATCAGAAATTCCTAAGAAAAACGGTTCTGGACACACACCTCCCTAAGAGTCACACCTCCCTAAGAGTTCTGATTTTCAACACATTTCATTCATACTATTCATATCATCATTTATTTTGTCATGGTGGATTTATCATGTGAAATACAGGCTGCTATTCCCTTTGAGAGTGCGTCACCATCGTACAGTGCCATCCTTTTCTTTTTCTTTTTTTGACCAAGACTTCAGAAAGGCAAGAAGGCTAACTGGCCTTCAAAAGGAGGGACCTCGAAAATCAACCTATCTCTCCAATATTTTTATACCAAGGCAGCTAGGCAAATGCCCTGCTCTTCACAATTTTCAACTGCCATGAGATCTTTAGCATGTGCAGACCAGACACATGCAGACCAGAAGGCACATGAGTCCGACTCATTTTTCATCCCCTTCCAAAGGACAAGCCATTCAGTTCGATTTTTCTGTCAAACTCTGAGGAGAAAAGTTGGGGCCTGAACGGGAAATAAATCCTGATACCTCGAATTCAGTTACTGGCAGGTGAACGTCTGAACCGTCCTGTCACTCTTCACTTTTCAGGTTACAAACTGAAGCATTTGCAATTCCTCAATGACCTGTACCTTTGACCCAAACTTGGTAGCCATTTACCCAGAAACAGGTAATAAAACCTTGCAAAAGCATTTTCGTCACAGGCACGTAGACAAAACACCCCTCTCTCCAGTCAGTATGAAACAATCTCCCATTTATAAAGCCTAAAGGCAATGAAAAATGCAAAAGCTTTCACATAGTGTATAAGTACAGGAAAGCCAGGTGTTATTGTACATCTCAATTTTTATTAGGTCCAATAAGAGAAGGACAATGCCCATCTTCTATCTTTTGCTCCTTCACCTGCCCTGTCTCTAAATAGGGACAGGTATCCATTCACATCTGGATGGATTGAAGGCAGCAGACACAAGGTTTCTCTTTGGCCAAATTCAAACCTGAGGACTCAGACTGGAAGGCAGGAGCCTCTACTTCTAAGCCAACAAGGCTTTACCTGATGGTACGTACAGGTAAATTTGTAAGGAATGTACATGGACAGACCTGTAAGGGTCTGTGTATGTGCATGCATATGTGTGTGTGTACTGTCTGTGTGTGTGTGTGTGTGTGTGTGTGTGTGTGTGTGTGTGTGTGTGTGTGTGTGTGTGTGTGTGTGTGTGTGTGTGTGTGCGTGTGCGTGTGTGTGTGTGCGTGTGTGTGTGATTGCATGTGCAGGTATGTGTTTCACCTGTGTGTCCCTTTGAATAGATGGATCCCTGTGTGTATGTGTGTTTGTACATGTGTGCACATGAGAGTGTGTGCTTGTGTGTGTATATTCACATACAGTGTGTGTGTGTGTGTGTGTGTGTGTGTGTGTGTGTGTGTGTGTGTGTGTGTGTGTGTGTGTGTTGTGTGTGTGTGTGTGTGTGTGTGTGTGTGTGTGTACATAGTGTCAATCCATCATCTGACAATGTGTAAAAAACTTAATTCACTGATATATATATAGTGTCAATCCATCAACTGAATATAGGTAGCTGTCTAAAGAATAAATTTAATGCATTGATGGATTGATGTATAGTCTTGATCCATCTCTAATACATGCTGAATGCCTTCATGAACATATATGCACATATGCATGCACATGCATGTGTATGCATGCCTAATATATGTTGAATGCATTCATGAACATACATGCACATATGCATGCACATGCATGCAAACACACACACTCACACACACACACTAAAACACAAACTTAAACACACACAAACAAGTACACATACATACAAGCACACAAGCAAGCAAACACACACACACACAAAGATACGCATACAAGCACACACACACAGATACACACATACTCAAACACAAACACACACACACAAATAGACACACACACACACACCTCAAACACAAACACACACTCACACCCTCAAACACACACACAAAGGACACACAACATACACAACAACACACACACACACACACACACACACACACACACACACACACACACACACATACAGTAACCCTTTTCAAACAATACAATATACCCAGTTCCAAAGAATACAACTCACCTTCATCTTTGATTCTCCTGATCTTGTTGTCCAGAGCAAATTCTTTCACATCACTATGGATACTGTCCACATTGCCAATACGTACAACAGAGACTGCAACACAAGACAGCCAGAATCTAAACACAAAACCGATCTGAAGGGGGGGGGGGGGGGGAGGGGGGAGGAAGGATTACTCATTTTGCTTCCCTTTTCCCAGTTTAACAACATATGGAAAGACAGAGGGCTTCCCAAAGATGTAAAAGAAAGAATCTGAACATTTTGATTTGGCCTGTTTTAACGTGTGATTGTGAAGCCTGGACATTGATAAAAGATGAAGAAAATGAAACCAATGCAGCAGAAATGTGGCTCTATAGATAACTTCTCAGAGTCAAATGGACAGACAGAAGAACAAATGATAGCGTGTCAAAGGAACTGAATGTCAGGCACCAGCTGCTGACAGAGATCAACAAAAGCTGAAATATGCAGGCCATGTGATCAGAAACACCACAACAGATCTGATGTCAACAGTCATGCAAAATAACTGCAAATGACACAACTGTGAGACAGGTTTATAAGTTCAAAAATCATGCAAAATAACTGCAAATGACACAACTGTGAGACAGGTTTATAAGTTCAAACATCTGAGAACGGTCATCTCACTAGACGGCAGACGCACATCAGAAATAGGCAGAATCGGCCAGGCTAAAAAGCATTCAAAAAGATGAAAAGTGTTCTTACCAACAAATGCCTATCAATTAACATCAGGGAGAGAGTTCTTGAGTGTTATATAGAACCGATACTGTTGTACAGTTGTGAGGCATGGACGGTCAACACGCAAAGTCAGAACAATATTGACGCAACTGAAATGTGGTTTCTAATAAGAATGCTGAGAATTTCAGACAGCAAAGAAAACAAATGAGACAGTCTTGATGGAGGCAGGCACAAGAAGAACACTGATAAAAAGAAAAGGGAAAGACAAGCAACATTTACAGAACATTTCATGAGGCAACAGAAATTAGAGCACCTCGTCACAACAGGAAAGCTGAAGGGAAAGAGAGCACCAGGTAGACCCAGGGAGAAAATGCTGGATGGACTTGCAAAGTGGCTGAGGACACAGAGGGTGGGAGATGTACTTGCAGTAACAAGGGACAGATTCGTATGGAGGGCCATGATCACCAATGCCATGCAGTAGGGTACATGATGATGATTGGCTCTGTGACTGGTTTTGTGAATGAGACTGATTGATATGGCAAAAACAGTACAAGGATCTGACAAGATACTGCTGTCCATTTATGTTATTTTTATGAAGAAAATCTTTAAGAAACCCTTTACTACTCATGACAGGAACAAGAACATCGCTAACAGTCCTGTTCATAAATTCAGCCACAAACAAGGTGTTCAAATAATGGGGTCGATGTCAAGAAAGAAATATTGCCTTGCAGTCCGAAAATATAACAAGTTTCTTTATCATAACACACCTTTTAACGTACTCAATAAACATAAAAGACTGAGAAAGAAACTATAAATCTTTCACTTAAAAATGAAACGGAGTTAACAAACTACAGCACTTTATGAGTAATACATATGGAAATTACGCATACATGACAAATGTAGAAAAATAGTAACTTTTTCAAATTCATAGATGGAAAAAAAATACCTGTTTCATAAAAAGCAATAACTCTTTCTAATTCATAGAAGAAAAACACACCTATTTCACTGTTGTTGTTTTTTTATATGCATATTCAAAATCAGTTTCAAAATTGTGTTCATTTTAACCTTTGTCTTAGGTGAGTGCAGAGAGAAATCACTCAATGTATTTAAACATTACATGCACATGTATCAAAACGGACAGGACAAGCATAGTCATGAAACACATACACAGCGCATACAACAAGCGCATACACAACACACACACACACACACACATGCACACACATGCATGCGCGCAAACACACACACACACACACACACACACACATCACACACACACACACACACACACACACAGAGCACATACACATATACACGTATATGCATCCCACACAGAACTTTCCCTCCCAATTCCACACAAAAAACCAGATCAACTATAAATCTGCATCATAATTTGATATTGAAAATTTTCTGTTGAATCACCAAAACACAAAATATTGTGCTCAAGTCTCAGAACTGATGTAAATATTTTGTCAATTACAATGTATTTGTGAAATGATCAAATAATCATGTTTATACATCTGGCACATTCAAAATGCGGTTTGTTCAAATTTTATGTGCGTATCTGCTGCAACATGTACTGTATGTAATGCAAAGGAACACATGATGTATCGACACCATTGTATAAAGTATCAAATCATTTTTTGCTTGTTCTACACAACATATGTAACTGCTGCAAACATGTTCTGCACATAATGCACATGAACATTGTACACAGTAATATTTTTCCCTACTGCGTTCATCTGTCTTAGTCCTGATTTGTTTGTGCATTGGCTCACTCATTTGACCGTTTTGTCTTGATATTTACATTGCTGTTTCTGTTACAAGAAAACACAAAAAAGAAATAATCTATATAAAAAATTATACACACACACACACACACACACACACACACACACACACACACACACAGCACATACACACAAATGTACACACACAGAGAATGTTCTTTCCCTCTTGCAAATACAAAATCCAAACAGAGGTTAACCCTTTGACTCCTTCACCCTATCCACCAGCTTTCTGCAGGAAGCTGCTGGATAGGATGAGGGATCAAAGGGTTAAGATATTGCTTTGCTAACATGATAGACAACACAGGATGATGCTGGACAGGGTGTGGGAGTCAAAGGGTTAAAAAAAAATCACCCATCAACCCTCTTACAGTTCAATTTGTCAGTCTGTTTCTTCTTCACCAGCCGACGTAGCAGTTCATCTGCTGCAGCATTGGAGGGGGCAGACAGACAGATCTTAGCATCTTTGTTTTTCTGGAAATACAATCAATACAAACCAAGCATACAATCTGCTGTGTCACAGTGGTCACTGTAACATAAATATTATATTATAGGGGTGGAAACTGCTGAATAGAAAAAAAAATAGAAATGCAGACTGGTCTGGGTTCAATGTTCTTGGAAATTCTTTTTTTAGGGCTTAAAATCTGAGCATTTGGATTTCTTTTTCCATAGGACTTAAAATCTGAGCAGTCTGGCTTATCTGAAGGTATTAAATAAGATATTCAGAAAGCTTCGAATAGATATTTTCTGCACTGTTCAATTTCTGTGCATGTACATATGAAATCACAAATTATGCTCATTATACTTTATTCACTTTGATAAAAGGAAAGGGGATATGGATTCTCCAAGGAATGTGCCCAAGTAATCCAAGGAAAGTGATTCCAAATACAGCAGAAATCCACAGATCCAAGGAGAAGACCCAGCCCTGATAATACTGGTGATGACCCTTTGAGAAGACATGTGAACAGGACAAGATGTGATGTGATCAGAAACACCAATATCAGAGAAATGGTAGTAGCAGAAGCAACATCAGTCCACCATCATATTCATCAGCAGAGAATTAATTAAGACTTGTCCCCACACACATACACAAAAATAAATAGGTATAGATTCAAGATTCAAGATTCAAGATCACTTTAATGTCTCTTTAGAGAAATTCAGTACATGTTCAGCGTAAAATTCTGCAATAGACAAACAATTACATAACTCCCGCTCTCTCACACTCCTTTAGTCACTCACACTCCAATCTTGTTCAGATACTCAACTGACCTATTTACAAAAGACATTCTTGCTCTGTTGGTGGAACATTTCAGAGTTCTGTACCTTTTTAATGATGGCAAGAGCTCATAATGCTTAGCTAGCACGTGAGTGGATTCACCTAAGATCATTCTCGCCTTGCTCACAATACGACACTCATATAGTTCATTAATGCTCCTCTGTTGTACTCCCACTACTTTGCCACTCACCTTCACCACCCTGTCCAACACTCTCTTATTCTTCACACTCAGACCAGCAAACCAGCACAAAAATCCAAAAGTTAAGACAGATTCAATAAAACAACGATAGAAATTACCAAGAATGGACTCATTCATACGCAGAGACCTAAGTTTTTGAAGACAGAAAAGGCGTGACTGACATTTTTTGTGTATTATTTGCGTGTTTGTATCAAAGGTGAGTTTGCTGTCAAGAATCGTTCCAAGATACTTATACTCATTCACACGCTCGACTTTCACACCATTGATAAAAAGGTCAGGGATCACACCGGACTCCATTCTGACGAGTCAGTGTAGTGCAGCAGTTAGTCCAACAGATTAACCCTTTGACTCCCGCAACCTGTCTAATGGCATCCTGCATTGCTAACCATGATAGCAAAGCAAAAACTTAACCCTTTGATTCCCTCAGTCTATCCACCAGCTTCCTGCATGAAGCTGGTGGATAATCAGGGTATCAAAGGGTTATATTTTTGCAGTTAGTGGAAAGGGTGCATGAGTCAAAGGGTTAACCCCTTCCCTGCCACAGTATCTGTGGCCTTTTGCATTGCTGTCTACCGGGACAAAATATTGCTTTTTTCAGTATGTTCACTAATTTCTTCACTGCTCATTCATTTCATAAGATATCTTTTCAGTTTTTGGCATGTTTTTTCCTTATACCCTTGGGTATGGTTTGATGTCATAGTTATTTGATTTGGTTGAAAAATAGTATGATTACAGCTGATATAAGGAGCCTTTTTCTCAAAAAAAAAAAAGCTTTTGGAACATACATACACACACAGAGGCACATAAAACCACACAAAACAGAGCAAAATTTGGTTTTTGTATATAATAAACATCAAGTGAGAAAGTTTTCTAACTATTATTATTCTCTGTGAATGTTTTTCTATGCAACAGTCAATAAGTTCTTGGGTGTAGCACAGTGGGGGCAGAGACAGAACAGGCAGTTGTTCCACCATCTACAATCGCATTATTGGGTTTGTTACTTTCCAATGCTAATTAGACTAATATTCAATTCCCTGAACAGTCAAAGGGGAAAAACTGCACTTTGGCATCTCCACAAGAGGTTGGCCAAGTTTCTAGTGTTATCTCCCATTCCCCCCCCCCCCCCCCCCCCGATTTTCGATGACGAAAATCCCCCATGGCAGTAGACATGGTTACGGGCGTACAGACAAGTCAAAAGGGCCCTGTAGTAGACACGGCATAAGCAGGTAAGAGGTTAATGACTGAAAGGTAGTGGGTTCAAATCCCACTAGCTGTGTCTACTGCAGTGTCAAGTGTGTCAATTATGTTTTTTTGGAACATGCCAAAAAACATGAGAGACAGGAAGCAGCCCTGACAAATTCCAATCAAAGTATGGAACCACTCTCCCACAGCACCCTGTGTGAGTTCTGCACTGCTTTGGAGTAAAGTTGTGGGATGGTGATGATTGTTTTATGCACAATGTTAGATTTCTTTCTTGTGGCCCTAAATGCCTCCTCCTAGACTGTCGTTATCGTTATTGTTGTTTAACCCGTTCAGTGCCAGTGACCAAATATTCGGTCAGCTCTTTGTGTCATCCTCCTTGCCAGCGACCGAATATTCTGACAGTCTATTTTTAGCATTTTTCATGGGGAATTACGGCAAGCAGTAGTGACGCAGAACACAGATACACAGTTTACAATCCTTCCCCGATAATGAGATACTACGCAGTTTCCGTGACGTTCCTCGCAAAGTTTGCAAACAAAGCAATTAGCAGGGGAACCCACTTACGTAAACACTCCGACAGCGAAAATGGCCGACAGCGCCGAGCCTGGTCCAAACATTTCAACAGACGACGCGCTTCCATTCCACTTTCCCTTGCCGTTCAACTTGTGCTCGAAAGTTATTCTGACATCGAATCAGTTGATTCTCTGGATGATTTTACCGAGGACAGTGATGTTCATGGCGATGATGTGGCCAGAACAAGTGCACCGCGTGCCCTGACCGACTTCAACAACAGCGATACGTCAGTTAGTCACGACTCGACTGTTGATCCTGCATTCACGGCGGAGACAGAGGTCAGTGGTGCTGAGAGTGAAAGCGATAGTGATGGGGAGGGTGGGAGGGTGCCAGTACTTAGCAGGAAAAGTTCTAGAGTTTCGGAAAGCAGGGGTGCAGGTCGAAGAAGAGGGACAGCAGGAAGGGGGGTGGGGCAGGGGAGGGGGCGGGTCTGGGGTGTGAGAAGAGGACGGACAGTGACTGGGACTGCACGTTTCGATGGTCAGTTCGTTGACGCGACAAACACAAGACCTGTGTCGTTTAAGTTTACAGGGGATGGGGGCATCAAAGTATCAACAGAGGCTTGTGACTGAGACGAATAGGTAAGCGCAGTAGATTATCACGGCTGCCAGTCAGAAGGAGGGGGAATTTCTAAACATAGCTGACTGAGACAGTGGACAGGCTGTTACCAACTCTGTGTGTGTGTGTGTGTGTGTGTGTGTGTGTGTGTGTGTGTGTGTGTGTGTGTGTGTGTGTGTGTGTTGTGTGATGTGGTGTGTGTGGTGTGTGATGTGAGTGGTGGTGATGTAGTGGAATGGTGGTGGGTGGTGGTGATTATGTGTGTGTGTGTGTGTGTGTGTGTGTGTGTTGTGTGTGTGTGTGTTGTGTGTGTGTGTGATGTGTTTATGTTACTTATTTTGCTTGTTCATCCTGCTTATGGTGCAGTTACATATTTTGTCACATGTTACTTATTGCTGTGTGTGTTTGTGTGTATGATTTCAGATACCTCTTCAGGCAGAACACCAGCTGTTGTGGTACCATCAA
>JAPXFY010000017.1:61218842-61228842 GCA_030674185.1 Monoplex corrugatus
TGAAACAGCCCCCGGCATCCCCATGGGGGTTGGCTGATTTGTCACTTGTAATGATAGATACACCGAGACAATAATAATACAATGGATGCTCTAATGTGACAAAACACTGTTATACTCATCTCTCACCCATTCTTCTCCTACATGCATTCCTCCAAGCCATTCTACTGATTTGTTACATTGTCTTCATAAACTTTACCTCCTTTGTTTATAACTGACACCAGTGCCTGACTGATCCAAAAGAAAACAGCACACACACCAGTTGACACGTAAGACTAATACACACAGTTCTAACTAAAGGGACCTCGATATCAGTCTCTGCCAGTTAGCAACTCTCACTATTTAAGGTCAGAGAAGCAGTTTGAGCATAAATCAGTTTTGGTTGTTTTGACATTTTTGACCAGCGAAAAAAATGTCAGAAAACTAACCAAGATTAACCCTTTGACTCCTGCACCCTGTCCACCTGCATCCTGCATTGCCAACCATAATATCAAAAGCAAAAACTTAACCCTTTGATTCCCTCACCCTATCCACCAGCTTCCTGTCAAAAATCAGACAATTCCCATGCCTGAAGAGCACTGAAGTCACAGACATCACAATCTTTTTCTTTAGAAAGGTGCACTTTGTTGACATATGAACCACAACTGAACTTATCCATTTGTTGTGCTGTTACCTTGTTTTATATGGTAAATATGGTTCACAAATGTAGTCCTGAAATCATGCCAGTGATACCAGTATCGTCATTTTTGTCATGTTTGTCCCAGATTTCATTGCTGATGCATGAGCATCCAAGTCGGCAGAGTGATGCTATTCATTAACTGGGGCAGTAAGATGGGCAGCAAACAGGCCCAATTTTATGCGGCAGGCTAGGTTTCAACTGAAGACATCAGATCTGGAATCCACAACACTATTACATGTACAAGACACAGCCAGCCAGCCTGTTTAACCTTTTGACTCCCTCACCCTGTCCACTGGCATTATACACTGTCTACCATGTTATCAAAGCAAAAACTTAATTCTTCGATTCCCTCACCCTATTCACCAGCTTCCTGCAGGAAGCTGGTGGACAGGGTGAGGGAATCAAAGAGTTAAATTTTTGCTGTTGGTGGATAGGGTGTGGGAGTCAAAGGGTAAAAAAAAAAAAATCACACAAAAACCTTCAGCCTGCCTGAGGGACGAACTTTGCATTACCACCACCACACCTTAACCAACTGAGGAGCTAAGGGGACCATTAAATATACTGCAGTGCTCTAAACAGGTTCAGGTTCATATTGCTTATAACCCAGCTGGCTACTACAGTCATATCAGGGCTAACATCACGTCAAAAACAACACCCAGGTTAAAATAAAAAGACAACAGTTAAAAACCATGCTCACCGTTATCCTTGCAAGTCTAGAATACATTTAAAGAATAACATACTCATTCGTAAAATCATACCAGGTGAAATCTACTGATCTCTTGTAAAAACTGGAAAAGCATTACTTACAGTAGCTATTCCAAACAATGTGCATCAGGCAGAAAGTCTGCAGATTTGACCTACTTTTTGGTGTTTTTCAACTCGTCATATTTTGCGATGTGTGAAAGAAAATGTAATAAAATCTACTGCAATAAAAAGATTGGTGTTTCGTTGTTTGAATGATGTACTTGTTTAGACTAATCCTCATTTTCGTGTATGTTTTATTACATATTCGCCCTACCCTAGCGAGTTCGGCCAGCTGTCTTGACGTAACGCCGATTGCCTTCTGTTTACACTACCCTTACTTAATGCTCTGTCGCATCGCGTGAATGGCTAGATCTAAAAAGATCGCCCAATGAAATGAAAGAAGACATCCAGATCCTTATTTCATGCCTGTTTCATCATGATCCATGCAGTCAATGTGTAAAAATTCAAGCAATAAAATGTTCAAAGTAGAATTTCTACTATAAAGACCTGATTGCCCACGCTCATAATACATCAGTTTGTAGATCAGACTTCCCTCTACAATTTTGTTCAAAATGTTGTTTCATTATCATTTCCACGATAAAAAAGACCGAAGTGTACTGCTCGTCACGAACGCTGAATTGTCGGTCACCAGTAGTGACCGAAATGTGACACCGACTGCTTCAGTATTGCAGCCAGATCAACTGTTCACGCAAGTTGGTAAGTTAGTTCTTTATTGTTTTTGATTTTATGAATATTTTGTTGTTCTGTGTACTTTTTATGAGCCGACACTGTTTGAAACAAGATGCTGTGGAATCGTGCCAACAACACAAACTCGACATTGTGGTCTGGTCCGAAAAATGACTGACTTATTTAAATTTATTGGTGCTAACTCACCTTCATGATAAAAGTATTACAAGAAAGAGACTTTTCATTTATTTCATTCATATATTTAATAAAGAAAAGCATTCATTTCAAGGATTGAAGGGTTTTTATTTGGTCACGTGACCTGAGCTTGTGCAGTACTTTCAGTTTCACAGTTCTTCCAATGTGGTCGCACTTTCATCAGATGAATCAGTTAAGCTTCAACAAAACAAAACTATACGTATATAATTAGATCTATACTCACATTTTGTTCAGAATTTCATACAATTATATGAATGTGCACTGTAAAATAAATGTGTAATCACAAGATTTGTTGCCAGTAAGTGAATAACAGACTGAACACATTCTCTTATTGATTCAACTTGTAAGCTGAAAATTTAGCAATATGACAATACTGGACAAATACTGAATTTGTCTGCAAACTGGTTGACATAGAAACATGACTTAGAGAACAATAACAACAGGAAATGTGGCTGTTTTCAGCTGATGAAACCTACAACCGACTGAGGAGAAGCTTTCTGCCTGGAAGTGAAGACCACCATTGTTGCCAGCTGTACGCGTGACTAACCGTCTCCTGCTGCAATTAAGAGGACTTCAGTTGGAAGGAAAGAAGTATTCAAAACAGGTACTGCAATTTTGCCTCTAGGATTAGATGGGTTGTCAGCAAATAAAAAAAGGTTGTCTAAAATTGACAGGGTCATTGGATGATCTCAGGCTAGTTCTTCAACACCATCTCCTCATAGAAAGACCTATCCCTTCTGCAGACTCTCCTGTGGCTGCCTGTTCTGCTACTGCAACTCATCCTGAAGGAGATATATCTGCTGCTGACATGAATGAAGACACTGTTGAAGAAGCCCTATTTTACTTCACCAAGCAGGGCCAGTGGATGGCTGTTTATTTTGTAGAAAAAATTCTATATTGGACAGGTGTTGGAGTTAAAGGAGAATGGCAGCTGGGCGTCAGTCCAGTACCTGAACAGGTCAGGGGTCACACAGACTGTTTCTGCTGGCCTTCACGGGAGGATATTTTTGAAAACACACATGCTGAAGATGTTTTCTACTGGGACTTTGATTGTCTTCCAGTTAGCAATGATGGTCAAATCTGACAAGCAGATGATGTGGAGGAAATCATCGCTGCATACACAAAAGTGTCATCCGTCTACTGCGAGTAAACAAACTGCCACAAAGCAAGCGGTATGGCTGACATATGTGCAACCATCCATGTTATTGCAAATGCACCAAGTATCACTTGTTGACTCCTGGGATTCTGACTTGTTGATTGCAAGTGACAGATCTCAGCTAATTACCGTATATCACACTTTTGTCAGTTAAGACTCAGACTGTTTATTATATCAGAGCACAGTGGCCAAAACTGTTGTCTAGTCTGCTCACATTCATTCTGTTTCAGTGAATTCCCAAGTACAGAACAAAAATGTTACTTAGTTGAAGCTACAGCAAGTCCACCTGAGACTGA
Organism: Monoplex corrugatus; assembly: GCA_030674185.1. Lineage (NCBI taxonomy): Eukaryota > Metazoa > Mollusca > Gastropoda > Littorinimorpha > Ranellidae > Monoplex > Monoplex corrugatus. The sequence goes on from JAPXFY010000017.1 coordinate 61,222,618, forward strand.
TTTATCCATCTAAAGTGCAGTGGCTACAACAGCGTCACCTTGCCATGTTGTGATGAATCCTGTGTGCCGTTAATGGAAATTTTGGGTTTTTTTAGTCCACACACATTCATTACATGGATGATCTCTGGACAGGAACAATGATAGCCATGCTAATTGTGATATTGATCATCTGCTGCTTTAGATATTGACTGGCGCTTGGAAGTCAAAACACTATCCAGAAGGGTGACGGAGTTTTGCGATATGTGAGAATTAAGAAAATTATTAATCAATGTCAAATAAATCTGTATTTTTTCATTTTTACAGTTTTGAAAGTGTGCTAGTTGAGTGTGTCTTGTTTTGCTGAATCCAGTAATACCAAAAGCATTTTTCTAGCTCAATGGAAAGCAAAGTTATGAAAATGTGTCTCCGGCATACTTTCATGCAATACTTTGTATCAGTTGGGCATTGGCAAAACCCCTGATATTTCTGGTTTTAATAGCAAATTTTATCACTTTCCCTTTATAAGAACTACCTGAAAAAAATCAAACATCATCTATGCATCAGGAATGTCAAGAAAAATGCAAAACTGATCAGAAAATACACATCAGTTCTGTTGTATAGCCTGCTGAAAATGACAATTTTGTTTTAATTTGCGCTTTGGTGCAAAAATGCACGTGAAAATTAAATCTTTAAAAATTCGCAACTTTTTTCCTAATTGAGATACAGAAATGGTGTTGGTATCATTAGAATCACAATATAAAGATCTGTTTATTGGTAATAGTTTCAAAAATCTATACATAAATCTCAAAAATCTGTTTGGAGTAGCTACTTACAGATATGGTGATGAGGTTTTCCTTGCTGGGGGCAAACCTGCGGTAGCGTGTCTTCACTGATACTTTGTACAGCCACAAATCATGCTTCTCTTGCTGCAAGGTGGGGTGTTCTTCTGCAAGATCAAAACAAACCGCACATGTTTTCAAGGTTCATGGTGGGCTGTCTGAAAATCTGGAGAAGTATGAAACAAATGCAAAATTTATATCTGCCTTTTGCATGTGAGGATGGACATGTATTCCCAGACGAAGAATGAGTTTCAGATTTTTATTCAATTTTCGGTCTGAAATTTGGGGCTGAAGACACGGCTGTAAGCTGGATTCCCCCCCTCCCCTCCCTGATTCACAGGAAAGTTTTATACAGAAACTGTCCTGCATGAACCCAGACAGTGCACTTTCACGATTTACTCACAACCAGCCAGCCAGCCATCCCATAGGCAAGTAACTCAAGCTTGGGATTATGGGCTGCTTCCAGCAACCGCTCGTGATTATGAAGATGAAGATGATGAAAATGATGAAAATGGGACCGTGCCTTGTCTCATCCCTCCCCCTGACCTGCCCGATATGGGTAACCCTACCAGAGGCATGAATCTGAACTGCCAAATGAACTCCAGTTAACTTCCTTCGTTATCAGGACCATGACTAATAGAGATACACACTTTCCCAACCAGTAGTCCCTGTCAGTATAGCTCAAAAGATCATTGGGACCTCAAGCCTCCTGACCATGACAAGGTGGCGATCCCTCCATCATCATCATCATCCATCTCCATCACTGTGGACAACGGTGGGAGCTCCACTCTTGTCACAAAGGATCGCCAGGCGACACGGTCTCTGCTCCTGCATATGATGTCATGGAGCCCCAGTTTGCAGGTGTCAGTGATGTTGTTCATGAAGGATTTTGCTGGCCTTCTTTGTTTTCTCTTTGCCTCGACTCTCCCCTGCAGGACTGATGTCATCAAGTCGGTTCTTGTGTTTCTGTTCATGTGCCTGATATACTTCAATTTTCCTTTGTTGATCTCTGGGAGAATTTTACGTTGGACAGCTAATTCCTTTAGCACGCTTTCATTGGTTCTTTTATCTGTTCATTTTACTCTGAAGAGATGCCTGTAGAACCACATTTCTCCAATCCCTCCAGGAGAGCATAGTCACAAAACACACACACACACACATGCAGACACACATACACATAGACACATACACAAGAAAGCATTAACACACACACACAAACATACATACACACAAACGCACACACACACACACACACACATGCATGCACATATACACACACACACATCCACTAACAAACTACACCAACTACTCTATTCATGAACTCACTGAGCACAGGGTAAGAATCAATCAGGTTTCGCACATTCTGACATTTAGTGATGCTGGTTTTCTCCACAAAAGAAAGATGGGGATGGACCACTGCAGGCTCAAGCGGCTGCTGGGAACTGTTCATTGGTAGTGTATGTCCCACCATGCTCACCACCACCATATCGCCCTCCCCAGGAAACTGCCGGAACTTCACCATCTTGCCCGTCAGCAATCCTAGTTTACAAAAGAAAAAGAAAATAGAAATGATGAGAGCTTCAAGCAATTTTGAAGTTCTCTTTTTTTACTGACATGTTGAATATTTTTTATATAATTTTAACTTTTTAGCTACTGCAATTCAAACTTGGGTTATGCTTTTTCATGTATGCCATCACCCTGAGTCGGTATCAAAACCGTTAAAAAGAATGCATCAACAAAGAATATATAGGTGACAACATCATGACAATATTTGAGCTGATCTTTTCCCCACATATATGCTCTATGCCTGGCTGCGGAACCATATCAATATCACAGTTTTCACAATTTTCATATTTTGTTCACTTCGGTACAATTCTGGCCTCCAGTGCTTGCTCAACAGCAAAGTCAAAAATAATACTGTGTCACTTACAAGCACAATGGATTGCTAAACTAAGTGCACAACCTGAAATTCACCAATATTACAACAAATATTAAGTATTCATTCATGTACAGTTCCCTAATTCTATGTCAATTCTTATTCTTATTCTTATTGTTGCTTATAGCCCAGCCAACTGCGTAGAGCCATATCAGGGCAATAACCGTTTCAAAACACATCCAGTACTTCAACATGAAAAAAAAAGAAAAGAAAATTAAGCACACATATCAATGCATTCGCGCACATAATCTAAGGACTGACCACTCCATCCAATTTATCACATAGGGGATTTAAAAAAACATACCTGAGTACAAATTCAAACAACTAAGAACACTACAGCATATGTAAAAACAGGCCTAACATTGCTTTCGCATATCATTTCCCAAGAACCAAAAAGACACTTAATACATGTACCCAATTATCAATCCTAAGAAAAAGTATGTAAGACTTTATTGAACACATACAGGTAAATAGACCATCAAGGCAAAAAAATAAGAAGAAAAAATGACAGAAAGCAAAGGACCAAGGCCAAAGAGAGTGACAGGAAAGAGGAAATTCTAGCACTGGACTTCCAGAAGGCAGGGATATGATTTATACTGAAAGAGCCCCTGGCATCCCCATGGGGGGTGGGGGATGGTGTCTAAACCAACAACTAACAGCTGCAGGCTGCACATCAAAGTGTTGATGTGTGATAATCCTGTGTTTTTCTTCTTTTTCTTTTATATGTCTGCTTGTGATGGTTGTTTTGGAGTGAAAGAGCCAAGTCAGCCATGAGCTAGAAGGCCTGAAGTGGAAGAAAGCTGAGTGGTATCAAGGTTTCTTTGTTGTCATCAGTCTAGTCTTCCGTGGTCTGTCTCTTGCTTTAAGTGCAGATATCCTGCAAAAATGATGGCAGGACAATCAGTATAATCACACTGCCTACAGATGGGTGATACATTGCCCAGAATATTGTATTACCGCCAGTGCACAGGTGGTCTACTGGGGAAAAAAGTAATGGCTTCCACCTCTCCTGTTCACACATACACACACGCACGCACGCACGCACACACGCACGCACGCACGCACACACGCACGCACGCACACACACTCATTTTTTTGTTTTTTTGTTTTGTTGTTGTTTTTTTATTTCTTTGTTAGTTATGTGATCAACATTTATACAAACTTTCTCAACCTTTCCTTTCCTTAAAACCTTATTCCCTCCTTGTCGATTGTTTTATATCTCCCTCCTTCACCCCCTCTCTTTCACCATCCCAACCCTTACTTCCAAATAATAAAAAAAGAAAAGAAAAAGAGCTCCACACACAAGTAAATCATATGGCAAAAGTTTTCATAAATTGAAAAAGTGTTCACATAAAATTTGGCTTATTCAAAATTCTGTTCATGAAAAATAGTAACTGCTTATTGTTATTGTTGTTGTTTAAAACCCTGCCAACTGCATACAGCCATATCAGGGCTATAAGCGCTTCAAAACAAACAAAACTTCAACACAACGAAAAAAAAAAGAAAAGAAAACTGAGTAAACATATAAATGCATTCGCGCACATAATCTAAGGACATGCCCCTGGCGTTGACCATTCCATCCAATTTATCGCAAAGAGGATTTAAAAAACACACCTAAATACAAAATTAAGCATACCAAAACATATATCAAAACTGGGCATAATTTATCTAAAATTGCTTCCATATATGATTATATCTCACCTTCCTAGAGCCAAAAATGCTCTTAATACATGCACTGAACTGTCAATCCTAAGAGGAAGTATGTTAGCCTTTATCTAACACATACAGGTGAATGGACCAGCAAGGCAGAAAATGATAGGAAGAAATGACAGAAAGCAAAGGAACAAGGCAGAAACAAAGAGAGTGACAGAAAAGAGAAAATTTCTAGCACAGACCAGTTGCTGTGGTGTAGTGGTTAACGTAATGGACTACCGACTGGAAGGTTGTGGGTTCAAAGCCCCATCATACCTTCAAAAATCATTGTGGGATTTTTCGGCTCTAACCGGCTCCTACCCAGAGTTAGGCGTGCTTTGGGCTCATTGGGAAGACTGGAACCACACAGTCGAGTCTCATCCACTTCGCAGATGCATCATTGAGAGTGTTGCTTAAATCTTCTGACCAACACCGCAGGTGTCTGCATCTCTCAGGTCTGGTTGATGCCAGGATATATTATGATAGTAAGCGTAGAGTACAACCCTGTCACACAGTCTCAATCCTAGATGGAACTCCATAGCATCATGATTATCACCCATATCGACATCATCATCATAACATAATAAGAACTGTTTCAGCTTCTGTGGCCATTAAGGTGGCGTAGAAAATGGGAGGATTTAAACAAAAAATGGTGAGCACATACATAACCTCCCTGAGTGCAATGATCCTTTGAAAAAAAAAATTCTACCACAGAATTTCCAGAAGGTGGGGGATACTATTTACACTGAGAGAGACCCCCACATCCCCACATGGGGTAGTAAGTGCTTTCATGCAAAACAAACAAAAACCACCAACGTCACCAATACCACTACAGTAACAACTGGGTTCTCTTAACAGTTTCTAAACACGTGAAATCAAAAAGGGCCAGAGGCAAACCTGTCCATCCCAGAGTAATGGTGGCCTGAGGGGTACTGGTTTCTGTCAGGAAAACATGGCAGGGTGGCACCTTGTTTCTCTTCTCCTTCCAGCTCTTGAACAGCTGCAGACAACAATAAAGATGACTGACTGTAACAGTTGTAATGTGCACATCAAAAAGGTGACTGACTGTAACAGGTGTAATGTGCACATCAAAAAGGTGACTGACTGTAACAGGTGTAATGTGCACATCAAAAAGGTGACTGACTGTAACAGTTGTCAATGTGCACATCAAAAAGGTGACTGACTGTAACAACTGTCAATGTGCACATCAAAAAGGTGACTGACTGTAACAGTTGTCAATGTGCACATCAAAAAGGTGACTGACTGTAACAGTTGTCAATGTGCACATCAAAAAGGTGACTGACTGTAACAACTGTCAATGTGCACATCAAAAAGGTGGACTGACTGTAACAGTTGTCAATGTGCACATCAAAAAGGTGACTGACTGTAACAACTGTCAATGTGCACATCAGAGACGTGACTGACTGTAACAACTGTCAATGTGCACATCAGAGAACGTGACTGATCTGTTAAAAACTGTCAATGTGCACATCAAAAAGGTGACTGACTGTAACAACTGTCAATGTGCACATCAAAAAGGTGACTGTAACAACTGTCAATGTGCACATCAAAAAGGTGACTGACTGTAACAACTGTCAATGTGCACATCAAAAAGGTGACTGTAACAACTGTCAATGTGCACATCAAAAAGGTGACTGTAACAACTGTCAATGTGCACATCAAAAAGGTGACTGTAACAACTGTCAATGTGCACATCAAAAAGGTGACTGTAACAACTGTCAATGTGCACATCAAAAAGGTGACTGTAACAACTGTCAA
>JAPXFY010000017.1:61233842-61328842 GCA_030674185.1 Monoplex corrugatus
TACTCTTCGATCCTGTCCCCATATGTTGTCACCAAAGGATACAGCTGTTTGATATCCACCACAGGAGGAAGAGTGAGAGCATCTGGCTTGGTGTCAACTGCCTTCTCCAAGTACTTCTCTGACCACATAATGATAAAAGCAATAACAAAGCTATTCATAAAAATAACGAAACATCTGATAATATCAAAGTTCGCATGTTACAAGTTCCACCTTAATCTGAATCAAAGTCACTGCCACTAGTGCCAGCATTCAAGCAAACAGAAACCAGACACACAGAAAAGAGAATGAGAATGCATGTTTCTGGTTGCAACTGTACTTGACAAAAACATTCAACAAGCACACAAAGAAGCATATCTAGCGTGGACAACACAAACACACACACACACACACACACATATATATATATTCTTTCTCTTTCTCTTTTTTTACCTCTTGTAAGAGCTTTCAAAACTTGCTATATTTAAACAATACTACTGCTTCAAGTGCTAGTATTGGTTTCATCTTTTTCTCCTCTTTGTCCCACTGTCTGTATTGTACTCATAGGATTGGTTATGCGAGATAATGCTATTTGTGTATGTTTCCTTGATCTGTTTACAAGCCAGCATCAGTTTACATGTGTACACTAGCACAGCCCCTACGTAGACGTTTGCGTGTGTGCATGCCTGCATGCATATGTGTGTGTGCATGTATGTGCATTTCTGTGTGTGTGTGTATGCATGTGTGTGTCTCTGTCCGTCTGTCTGTGGGTCTCTGTGTATGCAATCATACAGAAGAATCTTTTCATATCATATGTGTTCAACACTGTTATTTTCTCATTCTGTGTCATATCATGCTTATATCAATGACTTGTTGTTGACTTATCTTTTTGCGTATAATATTTTCTGTAAAATACAACGGGCTTAAGAGCTTGTCTTCCAAAAGATTGTGCAATGTAAATTGTCATTATTACTTTTTCTCCTCTTTGTCCCACTGTCTGTATTGTACTCATAGGATTGGTTATGCGAGATAATGCTATTTGTGTATGTTTCCTTGATCTGTTTACAAGCCAGCATCAGTTTACATGTGTACACTAGCACAGCCCCTACGTAGACGTTTGCGTGTGTGCATTCGATCTCGTGAACTGGGTTCATCCCATGTTCGCGAGATCTGAGTAGAGATTCACGCAGACAGCATTAGAGCGCTGACGAAGATGGCGAGAACGCCATCGAAAGCTACGGAACTGTGAGTAGCGATTTTTACACTGTTGGGAGACCTTGTTCTTCAAAATTGGTAGCATTATGTCTACCCCCCAACTGTTGAAACTTCCCCTACGTCTCATTCGCGATTATGATCGGACGATCATCACTACCTTTCGTGAATCAGAGAAATTACACCGCTCCCTAGCGAAGTTCAGGAACCATCTACACTTCACACTGCACTGCAAACATCACGGCGTCTTTCCCACCAGCCTAAAAATCAAAACTTCGATGAAAGGAACAGCAGCAAATAATATCATCAATCAGGCACAACGAGCACTCATGAACGAACGCATCAAGCAAATCAACACCCGCATCACTTGTCTGGAAGGGAAAATCCAAGACCTCGAGGAAAGACTGAGCTCTAGCACACTACCAGATGCTATGCTCTCCGAAATCAAAGAGTGGCTAAACAACACATGACGAATAGAATGGGACAAAGTACGCCAACGCCATCGAAAGAAATTCGAACTTCTAGCACCAAAAAACAACAGGAGACAACAGAATGACAAAAGCGAGATTACACCTGTACCGGAAGAAACAAAAAGAAAGACCAAAGAGAGGTGGGTGATCAATCTATCAGATCGCCAACTCACTAAACCAGAACAGGAAGTACTAGAGAAAGGACTAAATTTCGCCGTAGCCCCTAACAAGCTTCCAGTGGTAGACCTCATCACAAGCATTGAAACAGCTTGCAGGTATATTGGCCCTAATTCAGAAGAAGCCACACACTTAAGATCAGACTGTGTCAGAATCATGAAACAGGCCAAACTACCGAAATCCAACTTAACACCGGACCAAAGACGGGCTCTGGCGGATTTAAAGAACGAACACGCCACGATGATCCTACCAGCTGACAAAGGTCGTGCCACAGTCATCATGCCTAGACCCATGTACTATGAGAAGGCAAGCAAACTTCTGGAAGATACTACAACATATGAACGCCTCAAGAAAGATCCTACTTCCAAGTTTTCCAACAAACTGAAAGACACACTGAAACGCCTGAAAGAGACGGACCGCCTGTCATTAGAACAGTACAGGAAATTATACCCAACTGTGTCCGACGTCCCCAAGTTCTATGGTCTACCCAAAGTCCACAAGAAAGAAGTCCCCCTCCGTCCCATAGTCGCATCCAGAGGTTCCATCATGTATGAGACGGCTAGATTTGTGGCGGACATCCTATCACCTCTCGTAGGACACACAGATCATCACATCCACAACAGTGCTGACCTAGTGGAAAAACTGAGTAACTAACACCCTCGCTCATGATGAACTCCTTGTGTCATATGATGTCTCTGCCCTATTTACCAGCGTACCAGTGAAAGAAAGCATAGAGATCATACGCCGAAGGTTACAAAACGACCAAACCCTCCACCAACGTACATCTCTCACAGTGGACAACGTATGTGAACTCTTGTCCTGCTGCCTCACCACCACCTACTTCACCTTCCAAGGTGAATTCTACCAACAAAAAGAAGGAGCAGCCATGGGCTCCCCAGTAAGCCCAATAGTAGCCAACCTGTTCATGGAGGATTTTGAAGAGAAAGCATTGGCTTCTTTCCACTCCCCACCACGATACTGGGGGCGCTACGTAGACGACACCATGACTATCCTCCCCCAGCAACTGGTCGAACAGTTCACAGAACATCTGAACAACCAACACCCAGCCATCAAATTCACGAGGGAAGTGGAACAGAACAACTCCATAGCCATGCTGGACACCCTCATCACCAGAACTGATGGCATTCTATCCTTCTCGGTCTACCGTAAACCAACTCATACGGACCAATATTTACAGTTCGACAGCCACCAGCCCCTTGAACACAAACTGGGAGTGATTCGAACCCTTACCCACAGAGCTAACACCATATGCAGTACCCAAGAGGCAAAAGACAAGGAGACAAACCACCTGAAAAAAGTGCTCACCATCTCGGGCTACAAAAAGTGGGCCTGGAACAGCCCGGAGGCAGGAAATCCAACACCGCATCCCAACAGCCAGTGAAACAACACCAGCGCAAGGGACACATCACCATCCCATACGTAGGAGGTGTGAGTGACGCTCTGTCCAGAAAGATCAGAAAACTGGGGGTGGCTGTACATTCCAAACCTTCCAACACCATACGCAGCCAGCTGGTCACCCCCAAGGACAAAACCAGCAAACTCGACAAAGCTGGCATTATATACAGAATAGACTGCCAGGACTGTAACCAACATTATGTCGGTGAAACTGAACGCCCCCTTCAGAAGAGACTAACAGAACACAAGAGGGACTCTTCTCCAGTAGGAGCTCACCTACACGCCGAAAAACATCAATTCAGTGCGGACAATGTCAACATCCTGGACAGAGAAAATAAGTGGTTCCAGCGAGGAGTCAAGGAGGCCATCTACATCGCAGCCACCAACCCCCCGCTCAACAGGGACCGGGGCCGTTACACCCTGCCCCCGGTGTACCATTCTCTGATTCGATCTCGTGAACTGGGTTCATCCCATGTTCGCGAGATCTGAGTAGAGATTCACGCAGACAGCATTAGAGCGCTGACGAAGATGGCGAGAACGCCATCGAAAGCTACGGAACTGTGAGTAGCGATTTTTACACTGTTGGGAGACCTTGTTCTTCAAAATTGGTAGCATTATGTCATTATTACTATTACTATTATTATTATTATTATTATCATAAGAATATCATCATTACCATTAATATATATTTGTTGTTGCTCTTGTTGTTGTCACTGTTGTTATATCGTTAAATCTTCATTATCATTCTTCTTTGTTGCTGTTAATGTTGTCACTGTTGTTATATCATTAAATCTTCACTAACATTCTTCTTCTTATCACTATTATCATAAACAAAAATCATGTATCAAACATATTTAAGTTGTTCATCAATTCTGCATTAAATAACATAAAAAGCTAAAGAGTAAAAGAGCTATAAGAACAGTACATCAGTAAATCATAAACAAATAGAAAAACACACACCATGTTCCACAAACCACTGGGACGACCAGGACAGTATACGATTCAAAAGATCATCGGAGGCCAACAGTCTTCGTGCAGGTTCTGTGTTCTCCCGACCTGATGGTCCAGCCGCTGCCACATTCACAGCTGCAACCAAAGGCTTGAAGACATACTGCTGGTTCTGCTGCCTCTGCTGCTCCCGCAGAGGGGTAGGTCTGTGCAGCGTCTGATTCCCCACAAAGTAAGGCTGATTTTGTTGTGTAGAGCTGGGCGGCTTGTTGGAAAGAATCTCCTCAAATGTAGGCAGAGGTGCAACGGGCAGATGGAAGTGTTCAAAAGTGATGTTTCGATCCAAATTAAACCGTACACTTTTTTTCACATTCTGACGATCTTTGGAAGTGCCGGGTACAGTTGGCTGCATGTTCTCTGAGGGTGAACGCGAGTTCCGTTCACTTTCACCATCACAATTATTTTCAGATGCTTCATGTGCACTTCTCTTTGGAGGAGTTGGTGGTCTTGCAGTCTCTTTTGATGATAAACCAGCCGATGAAGCAGACATACTCTGAGATTGTGGCTTTCCTGTTTGGGCTGAATGTGTGGGCTTATCATTATTTTCTGCCGAATGCTGAGACGTGTTTTCAGCAGGTACGGACACTTTGTACCTTTTTTGGCCTTCTTCATTTTTTTGTTTCTGCTTGTTTTTGTTGTCTTCTTCGTTTCCTCCAGATGATTCTATGGCCAAAGTAACACTCTCTTCTCTTTCCACCAATCCCAAATCAAAACTTGCACCTTCTTTCTTGTCCAATCCTGACCTTGTGCTGCCATCCTGTTTTTTATCAACAGATTCTGACCTGGAACTACCATCCTGTTTTTTATCAACAGATTCTGACCTATAACTACCAGCCTGTTTTTTATCAACAGACTCTGACCTGGAACTACCATCCTGTTTTTTATCAACAGATTCTGATCTGGAACTACCATTCTGTTTTTTATCAACAGATTCTGACCTAGAACCACCATCCTGTTTTTTATCAACAGATTCTGATCTGGAACTACCATTCTGTTTTTTATCAACAGATTCTGATCTGGAACTACCAGCCTGTTTTTTATCTACAGATTCTGATCTGGAACTACCATCCTGTTTTTTATCAACAGACTCTGACCTATAACTACCAGCCTGTTTTTTATCAACAGATTCTGACCTGGAACTACCAGCCTGTTTTTTATCAACAGATTCTGACCTAGAACCACCATCCTGTTTTTTATCAACAGATTCTGACCTAGAACCACCATCCTGTTTTTTATCAACAGATTTTGCCCTAGAATTACCATCCTGTTTTTTGTCAGCAGACTCTGACCTGGAACTACCATCCTGTTTTTTATCAACAAATTCTGACCTGTCCCTTTGGCTCTTCAAAGCAGAACCTGGACTGGAAGAGTGCTTTCTGTCACTAGAGCCTGACTTTGAAATGTCACTAGATCTAGATTTTGAACTACCACCAGATTTTCTGTCACCAGAATCAGATGCTGAACTGTCAACGGATGCTGACTTTGAATGGTCAATGCGCTTTTTATCACCAGATGCTAAGTTCGAATGATATCTGTTTCTAGAATCAGATGCTGAACTATCACCAGATGCTGATCTTGAGCGATCAATGCATTTTTTATCACCAGACTCTAGTTTTGAATGACTTCTGTCACTAGAATCAGATGCTGAACTGTCAACTGATGCTGATCTAGAACGGTGACTGCCTGTTTTATCACCAGGTCTGGATTTTGAATGATCACTAGATCCTGTTTTTAAACTGTCCCTAGATCCTGATTTTGAGTCCAAGGATGAAGATTTTGAACGGTCATTATATCCCAACTCTGAAAGGTGACTAGATCCAGATTTGGAGCGATCACTGCCTTTTCTATCACCAGATCCTGTTTTTGGATGACTGTTAGATCTTGCTTTTGAATTGTCACTATGTTTTCCATCACTAGATCCAGACCTTGAACTGGTATGGTGCTTTTCACCATCAGATTTAGACTGTGTCCTCTTACTGTGCTTTTTATCGTCTGATCTGGAAGAGGTCTTGTACCTTTTATCAGAAGACATTTCAGTGCCTTCTTTATCACAAGAACCTGCTCTGCTCTTGCCTTCTTTAGTCGTGGATGTTGAAGGCAAACTTTCTTTGCATGTTCCCTTTTTCAGTGCATTATCACTGCTATGTTCCTCAAAAGGAACTCGTACTTCAGCTTCAAACTGATAAAAAATGTTGGATCTTTCTTTTATGGGCTCCTCAGATGCTGAGCGTGTCTGAAAAGTCATTTTGGACGAAGTGCTGCTGCTGCAAACAGAACTGGAAGCAGAATCCACCGATGAACACCTGCTCTGTTGTGAGTGGCCATTCTTCTTTGTACCACTTGTAACCTGAAAGAATGTCAAAATTCTGAGAATGGCACTGCTAACATTAAAAGCAAGCAAGAAATACACAAACTGTTATATTTACTACTTCTGTTTAACAAAAATCTTTTTGCTAATATAGAAACTTACATGGAAACATGGAATAAATTCCTGGAAGTTCAAGTATGCAAATTGTGATATAAGCATAAGAACAAAAGCAGTCTCATAATGCCTTATCTAAAAATGTTTTCAATACATGCCTGTATATGCACCATTTTAAGCCACTGAGGTTTTTTTCAAAGGCATCAGAAATTTATCCTAATGGTAGAATAAGTTTTTTTTTCGATGTCAAGCCACCAAGCTGATTTCTTGAAGAATACAAATATTTAAAACAAGTACGCATGTTTTCATACAGGTGTTGCTATTGTAACAAACTTTATAGAGTGACATAACCTATCAATAGGTACCTCTGATGTGCATATGTTCTGCAAAGTTCTATGGGAAACAGAACACACTTAACTCATTCTACCTCATTCACGAGTGTACTCCTAAAGCTTGTCCAACCGTTCCTGTCCATTTATGAGTGTACTCATAATGCTGACTGTTCCTACTTGGCATGGTACCAATCAGTTTATACTTATGCTTACTTCCCTTTGATGGTTTAAGCTTGTCCGCAAATGGGTATGATAATTTGCCAGGTGGCAGTTTCGTTTCCAACAAATGCTTGCTAATTTGCCAGATGGCAGTTTTGTTTCCAACAGTGCTTTGTTTGTAAATTACTGATCTTTTCACTGAGAACGCTAAGTGTATGCTGCATATCAGAGCAGATGAAGCAATCAGACGAGCCTGTGAGCAGGTGAACAACTATGACAGCAGTAAAAACAATGAATCTGTTGAAGATAATATCAGTTTGAGTTATGAAAGTGACAGCAGCAGTCAAGACAATGTTGTTCTGTCCACATCGACCGGTAGATCGAATACTATGAAAACCAATCAAGATGGTCATGGCTTATCACAGCAGATGCTGTCCATGAATTCATAAATTATTTTAAAGCAATGTCCATGAAAAATGGCGGAAACACCACTGACTGAGCCATAAAATTGACAGATAAATGTCATAAATCGGGAAACGATAAACATCACAAACATGTTGTGCAAAAGGGGGAATGTTGTGTATAACATCTGAACTCCGCGCTGTGTAAGGTCACTGATTTTTTTTTACTTGTGGCTAACATAAACTGTATAACGATATAATGGACACCCATCTCCTTTCCAATTTCATTACATGGGGACTTCATTGTATGAGATTCAAAACCAAACAGTCTAATGGCAAAATAAAATTTCACTTGTCAATTTTTACTGTTCATTGGAACAACTACATGCCATCTTTTCTTTTAAACAGAGAACAGATTTTTCTTCATGACACTTACTTACTCTCGATGTTCACAATGAATCAACAACTGTTTAAAATGTTATTGACCGTATTCTGTATGTATGTTTCTGTACATTACATATTGTTTATATTTGTATACGTCAACAATACCATTTTCTCTATACATGTAAGAATTCATATCACTGTCTGTTACACACTGTTTGTTAATCATGTCTGTTTATTGGAAAGCAAAATGAAATGGGGGGAAAATGTTTTCAAAAAATGTACACACACACACGCATTTTAATATGCAATCTATGTTGTGTCACTATTTCATCTGATTCTTGTGTCATGTGTTCTTTTCAACACACAATGTACAGACAACCATGTTCTTCATCAATGAATCTGTCTACATATCAAATCAAGATCCATGTGCGGCTGCACTGGAAGGCAACTACAAGTTTATCTTGAACACTGAAGAAGTGTTAATTGCTACATATATAAAAAGTTGTTTGGAGCAGTTTACGTAACTTTTCCCTTCAATGTGTACCTATCAGAGTGTCACTATCAATACATTTATTATGATTTAAGTCTGCCTTTTCACTCAAATCTAATAACATCCATCAATGTCAAGGGATTATACTTTGCAAAAGCCTGGGCAGGTGTGTAGAGCTCTCCTATAGAAGACTAGCTCTTGCCCACAAAGCATGTCTTCTCTCTCTACACTGCTGATGAATTCCAAGTGGAAGGAAAAAGTATGGCTTGGCACCGACGATATTAAGCTCCCTAAGGAAGTGGAAATCAAAATGCTCAGCCACATTTTTTTTCACTCTGATTATATTCTCTTTGCATATCTACAGACACATGTTGAAGGAGAATAACACAAAATCATGGGTGACCACTTTTGTTAGGTCATGGGTGACAACTTTTATTATCAAACATATAGAAAGTTGATACCTATCTGATTTTTTTAAACAATTTTTGTCACAAACTGTGTGATCATATACACATGACTTGAATATCAGTCACCATAACCTAGAAGAAACTCCATATATGCAATTGACAGAACAGAAAAAGAATGTATACAAATTTCCTTTTGATAAAAAGAGATTAAAAAAGAAAAAAAGATTATAGCTTTTCTCCCCAGCCTTGAACCCATGCAGTCCGTATGGAAGAAAAAAATTCTCTCTGATGCCAACCTAGCTTCTATACAGACTGATGTAGACAGATTAAAACTTACCTTATGGTCATGCTCCTGATCATCCTCAGTCTTTCTGCGCTTTGTAGGCTGCCTTTTTTCAATGGAGTCTTCAGGTCTCTTGGATGGATGTGATGACTTCCCAAGCCGACTGCAATCTTCCTCACGATTGCGTTTTTCAGAGGGTTTCCGAGATGAGGTCACTTTCACCGCATGTCCCTTCAAATCTGTCACCACTTTGTCTTCATGTACATCTGATTTTTCACACCGATTCTTGTGTTCCTCAGGCTTATCAAGATGTACATGAGCTGAAGCTGCCAATGAAGATCCTGACTCTGATGCAGGGGTCTCATCCTGGTTCATCCTCTCTGTCCTCAACAAGCGCTGCTTGGATATAGGCAAGACACCGGTGATGAGAGGCAGCCGCATGTCAAAGACCTGCTGAGTGCTGGGCAGTTCTGCATCCTTGTGGATCTCAGGATCATAGTGAGGAATCACTTCCTGCCGTCGACCAAGAGAAACCAGGGAGGGATTGATTATTGCCTTCAATCGCCGTGCTTCCATCTCCTGCCGGGCTTTTTTGGTCGAATCAGATATGTCTGGAGTTGCCGGAGCAGTTTTGCGTTTGCGTGTCTTTGGAGCCTTAGACAAGGCACGACTGGTTTGCAAGGTCTTGTGGACAACGGCAGCAGGCTTTTTCTTCAACCATTCCATGTCTGAGGAGGCACTGGTGCTAGGCACCTGCTCTCTGGAAGTGGAGGACTGAATACGCATTGCCTGCTTGTCATTTGTTTCCTTAGCAGGCTGGACGGACTCACAGCTTTTGAGACATTTCTGCTGAGCAGGTTCCTTTCTTGATGCAGACACAGGATCTTCTGGGTGACATAATTTCTGCGGCAAGCCTACCTTCTTCCCTCTTCTTCTGACCTCTGGCTGAGCTTCTATCTCAATCGCTCCACAATGCACGTTTCTCTGATTGATCTTTATCATTCTCTCACGAGCCAATTCTAATATTTCCTCTGAAGAAGGTATATCTGAACTTCTGATTTTCAAAAACGACCTTTTCTGGTGAGCATCTGAGGATGTCGGTCTTACCGCTTCTTCTGTTGAATACCTTCTTGCCCCTTTTTCATAAACAGAAGAATGTGATTTAGATGCTGGCAAATCATCCAAGTCCTTCCCTACATTTCTTATTCCAAAACCAGCTAAGGCTTCTCTGTCTTCAGTTACCTTCAGCATTTTACTGTTTTCTGTAACGTCTTCTAAGTCATGGTCCGACTCTGCCTCTGAGATCGGTTCTGTGATCATGTCAACCTGTGTTTGCGCCAAATATGGATCCTCATCTCTCTGTGTTGGCATGGTATAGAAGTCCTCATCATCATCATTGCTTAGAATTACATCAGCCACTGTTTGTGCATTATAGACATCTCTGCATTCAGACTGTGGACTATTCTGCTTGTTGTCATGTGAGGAAGAGTGGTTGCTGTCACTCTCACTGTCTGAGACAGCTAACCATTGATCATCTACCAATGTCGATCCATCAAATAAACCTTGTGATACATCTCTATCAACCTCAACATCATCATCATTTCCCTCAACCTTACTAGCATCATTTCCTTCCACAGTGGTGTTCTTGGGGATGCCTTCAGTCGTGACTTGATCATCAGTGCTTTCCGTGGTCAAATCAATCAAGTCTGATGCTAAACAATGTTTGAGGATTCAGAATCTTGCCCCACATCAAACTCTAAATTTGATGGTGAAGTTCCAGTTTCTTGTCCAGATACTTCCCTAAGACTAGCATCATTCACACACCTCTTCTGTAGGACTTGCACCTCTTCTGAACTAAGAGTTCTGACCTTAGTCTTTATGTCCTCTCCCTGTACCTCCCTGCTTTCAAGGAATGGCTGCACACCTTGTCCTAGTATCTGCTTTCCAGTGTCCTGGATTGAGTTTCCACTTACCCCTGATTTTTTGTTATCAGTCAAAGTTGGCGTGACATTAGTTTCTGATAAAGATGAAACACTTAAGTCCATATCTATCTGAGTTGCTGCTGCAAATAAAGCATCATCCATGTCATCGTCAAAGTCATCCTCTGAATGTTTATCATCCTCAGCTTTCTGTTGCATTAGTCCTTCTGTTTGTGAAGTATGCACCATCTTTTCCCTGCCCATTTCATCATCTCCTTGTGCAACATCCCTCAGATCTATGCTTGTGTTAATATCTCTTGATGTTTCCTTCTCCTCTCCTCTTGTATCAGTGTCTTTCAGTACATCAGCATCTACCTGAGTCTGATTTAAATACACATCGTCTTCATCTTCATCATCATGAATGCTGCCAACATCAATCTGCGTGTCATTGAAGTAGACATCATCAAGACTATGGTCATCATCATCAACATCGATCTGAGTGTCAACCAAGTACGCATCATCATCAGAGCCAAAATCTTCATAAATGTCATCCATCAAAGTAGGCTGTAAAAATGTTGATGGCAGCTTTTTTGTCTGCATTTTGTCATCATCAGAACTGTCTGACGCAGCCAATAGAACTTCATCATCTGTAGAATCTATGATACTGGTGAAATCACTGTTCAGTCCACTGTCCTTGGTGGTATCATCATCATCTTCGTTATCGTCCTGGGGATGGATTTCTTTTTCATGATCAGGGTCCATGTCTAATTCAAGCAGCTGCCTATCTGTGATTTCATCAGACCACTCATCTTCTTCCTCATCGCTAATGACCGTAACATCAACCTGTGTGAAACTTGTGAACATCTCTTCTTCATCAGAATCAACAACCATTACAAAGTCGTCCTCAAGAGTGTAGCTAAATGGTTCCTCTTTCACAACAGCCAGCGTGTTTGAATGTCCGATATTCACTTCTGGTGCCATTTTGTCTTGCATGCTTTCTGTACTCAGCTGGTTGGTTATAACTTCCAAGTGAGCAGGCTCTGACTTTGGTACAACCACTGAAGCAGAAGTTGGTTCTGCTGGATGCTCTTGCTGTGAGGAAGCTTGCTTGGCATGTGTATTCTTAGTGTCCTGGACATTATTGTCAAGACCTTTATCCTCAATGACTGTGTGTATGGGCATATCATCAAACAAACTCTGGCTGTTGTCACTGTCTGCATCAGCAACATCACTGACTCTGTCCAAGGAAGGATTTGTTTCCAGTTTGATCGGCATGAATACTGGCGATTCCTGTTCGCCAACTTCAGCCTTTAAGCTCTGCAGAACATTCGTACCTTCACCAGCAATCCTTGGCATTCTGACTGATATGGTCAGCTGACCTGCACCTGAATTCTGTGACATGGTCAGCTGACCTGCATCTGAATTCTGTTCAGAGCTCACATCTTGTGACAGATGGGAGCAGCCCCCATCCGCTGGCAATGTCACTGTCACAGAAAATGCTTGCTGAAGTGATTCTCTTTCCGTCTTGATTCCTGATGCAGGTAAAGGCTGTAACTGACTGGTGTCTGATGGTGTTTCTGACACAGTGTCTCCTATGCTGTCTTCTGTCTTCACTTTCCCCAAAGCCTGTAGAGACAAAGCTGGCCAGACGCTGCTTTCACCAGTGGAACAGGAGCTGTCTGGCACAATGATGGATGACACTCTTGAGAGGAGAGGTGGTGACAGTGACTTCCCAGATTCCTGTCGCTCAAATATGGATGGAACACTTGGCACACCTGTCAAGGAAGGTGGACCTTGGAAACACTCATCATCAGACTGCTCATAAGGCTGGGTCATGTCCAAGTCCATGGATTTCAGATCAGATGGCACATACCCATACTCTATAGTGGCTGTTGAGTTACTGGGGACAAGACAAGGTACTTCATCTGCTGATGGTGGCATCGTGCTTGAAGAAATGTTAGACTCATCGGATATGGCTTGCAAAACAGGTGCTGTTTCAGAATTGTTGTCCTGGTTTGTGTTGTCAGCCAGGGCTTTGTATGTATCTGGATTCAAACTTTTCACATCAGAAACTTGAACCCTTTGAAGAATGTCCTGCATCTCACTATCATCTTCCATGGCCAGTGTTTCTTGTTCAAGGATACTAGGAGACAACTGGGAATTCTCCATGGTGGGGTCACCATGCTTCGTAAGTGCATCTTCTATCTGCTGAGTCTCTTGATTTGTAACATCCTCTGTCTGCAGAGCTTCTTCATCCATAACATTCACCCTTTGATGAGCTTCTTCATCCGTAACATCCTCCATCTGCTGAGTCTCTTCTTCATCCATAATATCTACCATTTGCTGGGTCTCTTCCTCATCCATTAAATCCGTCATACTTCTCTGCCCTGGGGATGAGGTCTTTTCTAGGGACACAGCAATTGTGGCAAGTTCATCTGAACTAGAAACTTCCGAAGTATGTGCAAGATCATTCCCAGATTGTATAGTCTGTGAAGCTTGTTTCACTGGTTTCTGGTCTGCTGACGCTGACACTGTGGACAAATTAGTCTCTTTAACTGACGATGTACATCCAATGTTTTCACTGAAACGTCTTCGTTTTGAAGAAAATGTCACCTGTGGAAGAATCAAGTCCTCTTCATCATCACTGTCTCTGCAAACTGATATCCCTGTAGTCTGATCAGCAGAAGCTGCATCATTAACATCAGAGTGTGCATCTTCTTGACTATACAGTTCATCATCATCTTCATTAGAGTCTAGATAGTCAGTCTGCCACATTGTTTCTATGGCACAGTGAACAGTTGGGCTTTGGAGTGGTGCAGGCTTAGGTGCAATAATATTGGCCGTGGAGCTGAAGGCAGATGTTTGACATGGTGTGTGGCTTGGGGCTTTTGCCTGGGAAGTCAAAGAAAGTGACAATGATTTAGGATTTGTGCACGAAGTTGCCACTGTCGGTGATCCATGAGACAAGTCACTGGCTAACAGCGACACAGAACAATGTGATGATTGCGATTCATGTCCTTCTGAGTCTTGGCTTGAGGTCCCCTCAATTCTTTCCTCCAGGAAAGCCTCTGTTTGCCCGCCAAGCTCTTCATCACTTGTCTCAGCAATCACCTGATCATCATCACTGTCTACACTTTTAAAATCCCACACTCTGCCCTTGTTCACGCTTTCACCATGCGGTGCTCTGCCAACACACGTGGCCCTGTCTTCATTTTTTCTGGCATGGCTAGTGCTGGTAGCAGACAGGGACACCATGACCGGCAGATCCGGAGAAGACAGGGAATCAGAAGCCTCTCGTCCTGGTGATGTCCATGTCCTCTCAGACAACACAGTTCTGAAAGCATGGCCATGCTGCTGTCTAACATGTTGTGAGTGTGAAGAGCTGGCTGACTGTGAGTCCTGCCCTGTCTTTGTCCTCTTGCTGCCAGTCACTTCTGGTATAGGATCTTCAGGCAGGGGTTCTAGGCTTGGGCTAGCTCTCTTCAGAGAAAATCTTCCCTTGCGTTGGCTGGATCCAGAAGACCCTGTAAGGGAAACTGTTATTGTTATTGTTGTTCAAAAGCCCTGCCGACTGTGTAGAGCCATATCAGAGCTATAACTGCTTCAAAACATACAACACTTCAACAGGAAAAAAAGGAAAGAAAATTAAGTACACTATCAATGCATTCATGCACATAATCTAAGGACATGCCCCTGGCGTTGACCACTCCATCCAATTTATCGCACAGGGGATTTAAAAAACACACCTGAAAACAAATTAAAGCATACCTAAGGACACTAAAACATATTATAAATGGGCATAAATTATCTAAAATTGCTTCTGCATATCTCACCTCCCTAGAGCCAAAAATGCACTTAATACATGTACCCAATTATCAATCCTAAGGAAAAGTATGTAAGACTTTATAAGTTTATTGAACATGTACCGGTGAATGGACCAGCAAGGTAGAAAATAATAGGAAGAAATGACAGAAAGCAAAGGAACATGGCAGAAACAAAGAGAGTGACAGAAAAGAGGAAATTTCAAGCACAGATTTTTCAGAAGGTGGGGATACTATTTATATTGAAAGAGTCCTCGGCATCCCCATGGGGGACTGTAAGGGGGAAAAGTCATCAAGGAATGCATGACTTTTTTTAGGTAAAGGTTTCTCTGACCCAAGATCAAAGGAGAGTGAGGTAGTAAACACATCTTTTCTTGGGGTCTGCATTATGAGGATAGCGCCACTTCCTTTGTTGTTTTATCTCCCTCGTCTATGAACACAGTTGGATAACTATTCAAACCTTACTGGACTAGAGGCCATGAACAAAAAGGTTTTCTTGAGTCAGACTTAAACATAAGCAATCACAGTCAAAAGCAGGAGCTCTAGCTCTGCACCAATAAGCCTTAATTAATCAATATGATTAATTTAGGAATGTTAAAATGTTCACTTGTTGTAAGGACTCGTCCAAACGCATTCAAACTTCACTTGCTGGTGTCTCTAACTGAACATGTTCTTTACTTACATTATGACAGACACCGGATTAGACAAGTGGTGGAGTGGAGTTCACTACTTCCATATCTGACTGCACAAGTTTGAACCTGGTTCAGGAAAGACTTTCTGTTTGTGGCCTCCAGTTCACCAGCTGTGAATAGGAAATCTGATCCTGTTCATCCGATTGGAAGGTAAAGTAATGATGCAGAGGACACAGGCATCTCCCTCATAATACTGGCCTCGAGATAAATTGAGGTCAGTATCTCCGTCCACCTCATACTCCTTTTATATCCTTTTGCATTTTGACTGATGAATATAAAATGCCCCCACAATATTCACAATTTTTTCATCATTTTCACACAAATACAGTTATGATGCACAATCACATTGCCATTAACTTATCTTAAACTGCAGAAGAAAGAGTTTTTCTTATCATGCCCATACAGCCATAGCTCAGTTACTACAGTCTCTGGTAAATGACACATACAATGTGTCACAGTCAAGTCTCCTTTTTCCAAGATATAGCAAGGGTACTTGGTGTTAAATTCCATGCAGCGCTTGGAACAGAAACTTGTACATAACTGTAAAATCAAAATAGTACAATAAAACATGTTAGCATAATACTAAAAACTAGTACAATAAAACCAAAAATCAAAATACCTACAATACCACATCTACATATAAACTGGAATATTTCCTGCTCTACAAACCTTCAAATTACCATACCTCAGGCACTCACATCTCACAGAGATTCTCTTTACCATACAGCAGGCACTCACATCTCAAAAAGACTCTCTTCACCTGACCATGCCTCAGACACTCACATCTCACAGAGATTCTCTTTACCATACCTCAGGCACTCACATCTCAAAGAGATTCTCTTTACCATACCTCTGGCACTCACATCTCAGAGATTCTCTTTTCCATACCTCAGGCACTCACATCTAACAGAGATTCTCTTTACCTCACCTCAGGCACTCACACCACCTCAGATTCTCTTTACCATACCTCAGACACTCACATCTCAAAGAGATTCTCTTTACCATACCTCAGGCACTCACATCTCAGATTCTCTTTACCATACCTCAGGCACTCACATCTCAGAGATTATCTTTACCATACCTCAGGTACTCACATCTCAGAGATTCTCTTTACCATACCTCAGACACTCACATCTCAAAGAGATTCTCTTTACCATACCTCACGCTCTCACATCTCAAAGAGATTCTCTTTTCCATACCTCAGGCACTCACATCTCAAAGAGATTCTCTTTACCACATACCTCAGACACTCCATCTCACAAAGATTCTCTTTACCATACCTCAGGCACTCACATCTCAAAGAGATTCTCTTTACTATACCCCAGGCTCTCACATCTCACAGAGATTCTCTTTACTATACCCCAGGCTCTCACATCTCACAGAGATTCTCTTTACCATACCTCACGCTCTCACATCTCAAAGAGATTCTCTTTACTATACCCCAGGCTCTCACATCTCACAAAGATTCTCTTTACCATACCTCAGGCACTCACATCTCAAAGAGATTCTCTTTACTATACCCCAGGCTCTCACATCTCACAGAGATTCTCTTTACTATACCCCAGGCTCTCACATCTCACAGAGATTCTCTTTACCATACCCCAGGCTCTCACATCTCAGAGATTCTCTTTACCATACCTCAGGCACGCACATCTCAGAGATTCTCTTTACCATACCTCAGGCACTCACATCTCAAAGAGATTCTTTTTACTATACCCCAGGCACTCACATCTCACAGAGATTCTCTTTACTACATACTTCAGACACTCGCATCTCAGAGATTCTCTTTACCACATACCTCAGACACTCGCATCTCAGAGATTCTCTTTACCACATACCTCAGACACTCACATCTCAGAGATTCTCTTTACCACATACTTCAGACACTCACATCTCAGAGATTCTCTTTTCCATATCTCAGGCACTCACATCTCACAGAGATTCTCTTTACCACATACATCAGACACTCACATCTCAAAGAATTTCTCTTTACCATACCTTTGGCACTCAAATCTCAAAGAGATTCTCTTTACCATACCTCAGACACTCACATATCAGAGATTCTCTTTACCATACCTCAAGCACTCACATCTCAGAGATTCTCTTTTCCATACCTCAGGCACTCACATCTCACAGAAATTCTCTTTACCATACCTCAGCACTCACATCTCTCAGAGATTCTCTTTACCACACCTCAGGCACTCACATCTCAAAGAGATTCTCTTTCCACACCTCAGACACTCAAATCTCACAGAGATTCTCTTTTCCATACCTCAGGCTCGCACATCTCATTGATTCTCTTTACCATACCTCAGGCACTCACATCATCAGAGATTCTCTTTACCACATACCTCAGACACTCACATCTCAAAGAGATTCTCTTTACCATACCTCAGGCACTCACATCTCAGAGATTCTCTTTACCATACCTCAGGCACGCACATCTCAGAGATTCTCTTTACCACATACCTCAGACACTCACATCTCAAAGAGATTCTCTTTACCATACCTCAGACACGCACATCTTAGAGATTCTCTTTACCACATACCTCAGACACTCACATCTCAAAGAGATTCTCTTTTCCATACCTCAGGTACGCACATCTCTGAGATTCTCTTTACCACATACCTCAGACACATCTCAAAGAGATTCTCTTTTCCATACCTCAGGCACGCACATCTCAGAAGTTCTCTTTACCACATACCTCAGACACATCTCAAAGAGATTCTCTTTTCCATACCTCAGGCACGCACATCTCAGAGGTTCTCCTTACCACATACCTCAGACATTCACATCTCAAGACATTCACATCTCAAAGAGATTCTCTTTACCATACCCTAGGTCTCTTTACCTACATGCAGGAAGATATCCTCTTCTGTTTTTTGACAAAACAATATGGAATTTCCTCCCAGTGTTTTTAAGACAAAACAACGTCTGTTCCTCTCAAAACCATCTCAAAAAAGACTTCTGGTGAGAATGATGCTGTAATTTCTCTAAGTTCAGTCATGTTGCACAACTCTGTGTGTGTGTGTGTGTGTGTGTGGTGTGTGTGTGTGTGTGTGTTGTGTGTGTGTGTGGTGTGTGTGTGTGTGTTGTGTGTGTGTGTGTGTGTGTGTGGTGTGTGTGTGTGTGTGTGTGTGTGTGTGTGTGTGTGTGTGTGTGTGTGAGCATGTTTTTGGTACTCCACAAGCTTATCTGTCACCCCTATCCTTGCGCGTGCCAACGAGAGTGCAGTCATCATCGTGGACTATCATCAATCCAGTACAGTATTTCCTTTTTGTTGCATTTTTTATGAGTCTTCATTGAATTTAGAGTACAGCAGGTGGTAACCATTTTCTATATTCTATGTTCAAAGTATTAAATAATTTCAATTTGTGTTGTATACATGTGTATATGTATCATTGACTAATAGTTCTATGGATACCCTGGCACTGTAGTGTAGTGTTACTGACAGAATAAAAATTGCTAGCTGGCTACTTAGCTGAAATTAGTAGCAACTTTAAGATAATTCAAGTAGAAATGATAAAAAAATTTTTTATCTAAATCAATAGATGCTGCCATACTGTACCAATGTACCTTTTCTGGTATAGCATTGTATATTTGTATGTTTCACAAAAATAAAATGATCATGATTAAAAAGAAATCAAAACTAATAAAAGAAAAAAAAACCCAAACAACCAAACAGATATATATGTGTTTATGTGTATGTGTGCACATGTATGCAAGTGTTGCATGCATGCATGTCATGTTTGTCAGATTCTGTTATGAGAAAAAAAAATTACCTCTTTGGGACTGACTGAAGAGAGGCTGTGAAAATGGGCTGGTTTCGTTTTTTAGTTTGCGGAGAGATTCGGAGATGAGCACCTCCTCATCGCTGTCGCTGTCACTGTACATGGTGCAGGCTGCTTACACCACAGGTATATCACTCCAAGCGTATGTCATAAAAGCCATCATCCTGACAAAAAAAGTCCCGAAAAAATCTATAAAAAAAAATCAAAAAAACCAAACCAGTATTACTGTGAATGTAACAAGAATTCACAAAATGAATAAAGATGGACAAGCAAGGTACCAAAGCTCACATAATACACTTTTATCATACCCATACCTAACAACCTTACACACACACACACACACACACACACACACACACACACACACACACACACATACATGTATACACTCACACTCTCTCTCTCTCGCTCCCCCCTCCCCCTTCAGTACATTTCTGGTATACACTAGAGATAAGAATGGATAACAAAAAACTGTGGAGACAGCTGGACAGCAGAAGCCCCTCAAACACAAAGGAGAAACCCCCCTCAAGCAATCTTCTGGCCCTCAACTCCTAAATTCTCTCTTTCTCTGTGCATCAACACACTTAACATAAACATATGCATTAGAGATAAGAATATTAACTTTTTTAACGATAAATGATATATAGTTATAATACAAACTTAACACAGATCTATGCACTAGGGTAAGGATATAACTCTTTAACAATGAATGATATATAAAGGATTATTGTTAAATTATTCATTCAATCGATAACTAAGTCTCTCAACCAATCAATCACACAATCAATTAATAAACCTGTGTGTGTGTGTGTGTGTGTGTGTGTGTGTGTGTGTGTGTGTGTGTGTGTGTGTGTGTGTGTGTGTGTGTGTGTGTGTGTGTCCCTTACAAAGAAGGTTCTCTTCTTTTCATATTCAAGGAACTATGCATATGCAATGTCAATCACCCACTGCATTTGCCAGTCAAGTATTCAACTAATTAAATGTACTCATCATCAATATACCAACTAATCAACCAAGTTGTATTCAGTTAGTCAGTAAACAGCTGATCAATGCATAATTCAGTCACACCATCAATCAACTCAATAAATACTGAATTAATCAATTAATCAACATGACCAAACAATTCATCAACAAATGAACCAATCAAATAATCAGTGAAGTATCACTCAAACTTATTATTCTTATTTCTTATTCTTACTGTCTAAAGCACAGTGGACAGTGTAAAGCAGTAGCAGAGCTATCACCATTTCAAAATGAACACCATACCTCATCTAAAAGAAAACAAAAACAACAAAAAACACTTAGAGACAAGAAAATTAAGTACACATGTACATCAATGCACTTGCACAGTTAATCTAAAGAGATGACAAGGGGATTTAAAAACCAAACCTAAATACAAATGTAAATGTAACTAAGGACAGTAAAACATATAAACACAGGCCTAAATTACAAAAAATTGCTTCTGCACATCACATGTCCCTTAGAGCCAAAACAATGCATTTCATTCATGCACCCAACTGTCAATTCTAAGTGAGAATACATTAGGCTTTATAGAATACATACAGGTAAATGACCAGCAAGGCAAAAATGACAGCTGTGCGTAGACTGTGAATGTTTCGAGAAATTTCAATTAACAATAGCTGTGCAAAAAGTTTTTAAATTAACAATAGTGATTTAATGATGCTACATTATGCGCATGAAAACTACTATAAAGCTGTGTTAACTGCACAGACAAAGAGTAACCTGTAATGAATTATGTGTACACTGGTATTATGTGAATCACTGGATGCCAGTACTGATGTGTTGTATGTTTTTTATATTTTCATTTCCAATCCTGAAAGGCATGTTTGACATGATGAAAGCCATGGCCTATCTCCTAAACAATACACCAAATGTTTTGGAGGTGTTTTTCCTTCTGGAGATTATGTCAATATGTGTGCTCCCTGTGTTTTCAAATGTGGCTTTTGACTTTTAGGTTTGAGTACTTTGACTGGTATTTGTGGTCAACCAGTTGCAGCCATATGCTTCAGAACCATTAAACAAATGGGTATAGACACAGACTGCACTGCATTCCCTTACCTTCAGTTCAACCTGCAAACTGTAAAGTGTCTGAATGTCAGCCTGCACTTCAAACAGCTAGCTGCAGGGAAAGGGGGGGGGGGGGACATTTTTTAACCCTTTGACTGCCACACCCTATATACCATCTGCAAAAACTTAACTCTTTGACTCCTTCACCCTATCCACCAGATTCTTGCAGGAAGCTGGTGGATAGGATGAAGGAGTCAACGTAAGTTTTTGCTTTGCTAGAATGGTTGACAATGCAGATGCTGGTGGACAGGGTGCTGGAGTCAAAGGTTTAATGGATATTCTCCTTCGCTGATAAGGAAAGAATACAGATTTTCTTTTCAGGAAAGGTAGCTGCTGACAAACAGTTTACTCAGACAGTGCCTGATGTACACTTCAACACATTTCTTCTGACTGTTACAAGTGCCTTATTAGTTAAAGATTAATCAAATACATAAAACTAGCAAGTATCACATATACTTAGTTTTTAGTGATAGTGATATTTAAGAGAATTAATAACGAGTGGAAAGTTCATTCTTTTGTTAATTTCTTTATTTCATCAGTCACTGTGGTATAGTGGTTAATGAAACGGACTACTGACTGGAAGGCTGTGGGTTCGAATCCTTATCAGGCCCTCCAAAAATCCTCGTGGAATTTTTCAGCTCTAAGTGGCTTCCGCTCAGCAATGAGCATACTATGGTTCACTGGAAAGACTGGGATCATACAGATCTATGTTATCACTGTATGGAGTGTACGTACAGTCGATATTCGCAACAGAATCAGTATTAATGTCAACATCACTCATATATACATGCTGCACTGGCAGCAAGTATAATCTTCATGCACGTAGTACTCATGTCATAGTACTTATCAGACAAGCAAGTTCACAGCCAGTCTAAAGCTACATTAGCTCTTTACGATGATTGTCAGAGCTGTACTACTTAGTTTTGCACACAACCTTTGAACTATGTACCAAATATTTTTACAATCAAGGTATACTATAGCGTACTTGAACAACAAACAGATGTGTGCATGAAGTACACTATAAAGTATCTTTGTACAGAAAAAGTTGTGCCATGTGCCTAATAATTTTAATTTTTAGGCCTAGGCTTTCAAAGTTTGTTCTATGTGTACAAATGTTCTTGGTTTACCTCTGCAATCAAACGTTCATATAAAGAAAATAAAACTGCTGATTTTGAACTGCAAATACTGATGCTGATCATAAATTAGCTAATAATGTATAATGTATTAATAACAAAAATTGGGCCTAATGTAATAGACATAGTAATATATTATATAGGCCCTAGCCTAAATAAATATCACTGATGAACATGTAAGATAACAGGGCATACTATACAGCAAATCATGTAAATCAGTATGGCATGGAATTATTGCCAAGGCATCACAAGTAGACGTAGGCCTACATTTCATTATTTATAATTTCTGTTCACGGAATTCAAAATCAGCGTGTCTGTCACATGAATACCTGTCTACTTTCTGTTTCAATAGACTCTCGAGCAACGCCGTTAGGTTCGGGTCTGCATTTTTTTCTTAAACTTCCTTTAGTCTTTCGAAAGGTACTCGTATAAATAATTACTCATAATTATGCACTCACTAGAACAAAGAGAGCATCTACGCCGTCTCAAGAAAACAAAACGAGCATAAAAACTATTTGGCCAAAACTCGTCACTTAGTTTATTAGTTTAGTTTTTAAAACAGCGTAACAACGTGAGCAAGATAGATCTAGATCAAACTGGCAAAGCGAGGATATCATCACTTTTCCGTTTTGGATCACGCTGATTCTCAACCAAAAAAAAAAAATCCCATTGTTATTTTCACAAGACTGAAGGTGCACATACCACTGCAGCTTATCTACATGGGTAATGGATTCAAAACACAACACCCTGGAAGTCCGATGAAGGCTTGTACTCGTTGCCGGAAGTACGTCACGATTGCAAGCCGAGCTTATTCTTGGTGTGCTTCGGAGGAGGGGGGAGGTTCACATGGTCATCTCCCTTCTCTATTTGGACCCCGCCCCGTGTGTGTGTGTGTGGTGTGTGTGTGTGTGTGTGTGTGTGTGTGTGTGTGTGTGTGTGTGTGTGTGTGTGTGTGTGTGTGTGTGTGTGTCTGTCTGTCTGTCTGTCTGTCTGTGTGTCTCTGTGTGTGTGTGTGTGTGTTGTGGTTTCAACGACTGAATCGATGATTAATTTCAGTTAACTGGTCCCTTTCAGTCCTTAAGGAGTAATGGCAAATTAAACCGCTGGCTTGATGTTTACACAGAATTCATAAAGGCAGCGTCAAAACAGTTCTAAAAAACAAAAAACAAAAAAACAAAAACAAGTTTTAAGACAACAAGATTACAACAACCTACAACAACCCAGATATGTTACCACAACAAAATACGAATACAATACAATAATCACAGTCTGCCCTTTCCATTCTTTTATCTAGATTTCAAGCCAAGCATAGGTGTGTCTACTGGATAGAGCAGGGTCAGTCTCGCACCCTTTCCCCCAACATTCTATATTGTCAACCATGCTAGTAAAGCAAAAACTTAATCCTTTGACTCCCTCACCCTATCCACCAGTTTTCCCGCAGGAAGTTGGTGGAAATGGTGAGGGAGTCAAAGGGTTAAGTTTGAAGGAAGGTGGTGGATATTGCGAGGGAGTCAAAGGGTTAATTTTTTGCAATTGGTGGATAAGATGCAGGAGTCAAGAGGTTAATGTCATGCCGCCAACTCCAGGGTCGTGGGTTTAACCCTTTGACTCCCACACCCTGCCTACTAGCACCCTGCATTATCAACCATGCTAGCAAAGCAAAAACAACCCTTTGATTCCCTCACCCTATCCACCAGCTTCCTGCAGGAAGTTGGTGGATAGGGTGAGGAGTCAAAGGGTTAAAGTTTTGCGGTTGTTGGATAGGGTGCGGGAGTCAAAGGGTTAATCCTCATCCGGGCCAAAGTTTTTGTTTTTGGTGTGTGTGTGTGTGTGTGTGTGTGTGTGTGTGTGTGTGTGTGTGTGTGTGTGTGTGTGTGTGTGTGTGTGTGTGTGTGTGTGTGTGTGTGTGTGTGGTGTGTGTGTGTGTGTGTGTGTGTTTTAAACAAATTTCACGGCATCTGTGGCATCAGTGCAAATGGAATTGTTTCTAAGTACACAAGACACTATCATGAGGAACTGAAACTGAAACTGAATCGGACGACTGGGATTGCGTAGCAGATCTTCCTGAGAAAAAAAATATCAGCAAGAACGGTATGAGACTGGACATAGTGTTCCACTCAACTCCCATTCATCGAAAGAAATGATTTTGATAAAATGTATGTGCCATATCAGAAAGTGGAGGAAATCCCCATCTATAAGACTGAAAAGTGGGTCATCTAGCCATAAACTGAGCTTCAGGAAATCGATCTCCCAAACCAAAGTCTTTGCAATAGAGTTTGAACTCTCGATTTCTGATAAAAAGAGAGAAACAGAGCTCCAAACCCAGAGGCAGAAGCAGCTGAAAATTGCTTTAGCTGGATATAGTTAAGGAGGAACAAAGTGAACTTCATAAGGCATAAAAAATTTTCCTGCACACAGCAGGGGCCCAATAACCAAGTGGTTATGACGTCTGTTACAAAGATGATTTGGCGCTCATCACCCTGGCAGTGCGCGTTCAATTCCAGATGGGGGGAGGGGGGGGGAGGGGACTGGTGAAAACAGAAAGAGGACTTCCAGGAGTCATAATATGGATTTGGCCTGGCTCCCTCAGAGTGTAAGGAATTCAGGGCTGATACTCGCTTGAGGCATCTTCTCATCCGGCTGAGGACCTTCTGCTGTCAACTTCTCCCGAGAGATTCTTACTGTTGTGATTCTCAAGTCATCCTAACATGCCCTTCACCAATTCTTCATCTTATCCTCTCCTAACAAGTAAACTAACAAGTTACTATTCAAATGAATACTTGAACAAAATGTCATCTCAACCATCTATGATGAACTTCGTTCCAACCATTCCGTAATACTGATGGGGCATAGATGATATGGGATTTGATACGGGCATTGAAAAATAGTGGTGTGTGTGTGTGTGTGTGTGTGTGTGTGTGTGTGTGTGTGTGTGTGTGTGTGTGTATTAGTGTGTATGTGTGTGTTGTGCGTGTGTGTGTGTGTGTGTGTGTGTGTGTGTGTGTGTGTGTGTGTACGCCCGCGGGTGTGTGTTTGTGTGTGTGTGTGTGTGTGTGTGTGTGTGTATTAGTGTGTATGTGTGTGTGTGTGTGCATGTGGTGTGTGTGTGTGTGGTGTGTGCACGCCCGCGGGGGTGTGTTTGTGTGTGCGTGCGTGTGTGTGCGTGTGTGTGTACGCGCGCGCGTGTGTGTTTATGTGTATGTATGTATGTGTGTGTTAGCGCGCGCGCACGCGCACGTGCATCAGTGTGCCGTGTTGATATAAGCATGAAAGTCTACAAAGAAAGAGAACATTTTCAGAGACATCTTTAATAAAACGATCGATATGGGGTTCCAATGTTGTTGTTCGTGTTGTTGTTGTTGTTATTTTGTTTTGGTTTTTTGTTTTGTTTTATTTTTGTTTCGTTTGGTTTGGTTTGGTCAATGTACGCACCAAGCACACAATCAATGACATCCGAGTGAAAGGTCTGTGGCTTCTATACAATAACAGCACCATAGACAGGAAAGACAGAGAATCCCATCTCATAAATAAACTTGGAACACGCAAACCATATAGTCTTAATGACAAACCAATGACAAATCCATTGCGCAACAGAATTCAGAAATGCCATTTCATGTTTCTTCCTGTTCCCAGGTCTACCTTATTCGTTGCACTGGGCACAATCCACTCCCTTACCTCTTGGCTCTGTCTCTGTAGAATAAAATCACTTTCTTAGGCAAACCACACTCGCAGCAAGAAGCTGCATTGCGGTGACACACTGTTTGTGCAGGAGAAACTGCCCAAATTTCACACGACAAACGTTGTGACGAAACAAACAAAAACTAAACACAAATAAATAAATAAATAAATAAATAAACAAATAAATAAATTAATATATTAAGAAAGAAAGAAAGAAAAAAAGAGTATTCCACATCTTTTCCCACAAGAGAATGACGTGATTTACGTTCAATGCTGAAAGAAATAAAGCACACTACGAAGATATCCACGCCCTCGTCATATCAGTGCGATTTTTAATGGCAGTCATGTTTTTCAAAGTCTGTTTGTCTGTGACAGGCAAGAAGATAACTTGGTTTTCAAAGTCTCTCTGTCTGTGACAGGCCAGAAGATAACGTGTCTCTCAAAGTCTGTCTGTTACAGGCCAGAAGATAACTTGTTTTTCAAAGTCTCTCTGTCTATGACCAGGCCAGAAGATAACTTGTTTTTCACAGTCTGTCTGTGACAGGCCAGAAGATAACTTGTTTTTCACAGTCTGTCTGTTACAGGCCAGAAGATAACTTGTTTTTCACAGTCTGTCTGTGACAGGCCAGAAGATAACTTGTTTTTCAAAGTCTCTCTGTCTATGACCAGGCCAGAAGATAACTTATTTTTCACAGTCTGTCTGTGACAGGCCAGAAGATAACTTGTTTTTCACAGTCTGTCTGTGACAGACCAGAAGATAACTTGTTTTTCACAGTCTGTCTGTGACAGACCAGAAGATAACTTGTTTTTCAAAGTCTCTCGATCTGTGACAGACCAGAAGATAACTTGTTTTTCAGAATCTCTCCGTCTGTCATAGGCCAGAAGATAACTTGTTTTTCAAAGCCACGCCGTTGTTGTACTACATCCTTTCAAGAAAACGAACCACTCAGTCAGTATGCTTTTCTTCTTAATCTACCACCATATCTTTTTAAAACGTGCCTCAAAACGGCGTGGTGGCAGAACTTTATTTCTTTTTAACACATGACAAACTTCATAATCTAAAACTAATTGTCCCCCAGCACTAACTGCCAAAGGAAAAACCCGCGTTGTGTTCTTCTTAGGGTGCCTCCTTGGGGTGTCTCTCTCATGGGTCGGAGGCCCTTTCTTTTATACACTTCCCTTGCATCAAATAATGCAAAATAATGCAAATTTTATGCTGGCCATAAAAACTGGAACTGACCAAGCGTGAATCCTTTAAAGGGATGTCCACCTTTTTACAATATCTAGGATAAACTAACCATTCAGTTCTCTTACTAGCTGGGCAGCCGATTATGGTCGTGTGACTGCCCCTTTTAGTTTACTGAATATGTAATGAACAGGGACAGGCCATGTATGTCCATCACGAGTAACTTCTAAAGAGCTACTCGCCCTGGGCAGTCACGGTTTGACCTCTCCGACCACTTAGAGTGACTTTTCCTGATACTATCACCACTAGTGTACCTGGCCTATTTCCATAGGGCCATAGGACAACACCTATTGAAGTGTAACACTCGCCCCTTTCTAACAAACAAAAATATAATTACACATTATATTTTTGTATGTATGTAAATCGTATGGGAGATGGAATGTCGCAGTGAGTGAGGAAAATAATCAATTAACACAAGTATTATTAATTTCATTGCTCTGGGTCTATCCCTTTACCAGAGACAGTGCGACATAACGTCATCCCAACGGTGCCTTAAGGCAAATTCAGTCAATCAGTAACATACATGATCATTACTTGTTAAAATGTATAATTTGTAGACAACAAACATATTCCCAACACCACTTGATGTAATACATAAGTTCCAAGTCAATCAATCAGTAATATACATGATGATTACTTGCAAAATTTGTAGACAGCAAACATAACACCACTTGATGTAATACATAAGTTCCAAGTCAATCAATCAGCAATATACATGATGATTACTTGCAAAATTTGTAGACAACAAACATAACACCACTTGATGTGATACATAAGTTCCAAGTCAATCAATCAGTAATATACATGATGATTACTTGCAAAATTTGTAGACAACAAACATAACACCACTTGATGTGCTACATAAGTCCCAAGTGCACTTCTCCATCACCAAACGTGATGCGACGTCTCAACGGCTTCACTGCCCCAGGGACGGGTAAAACTTCACCCGTGACTCGTCCATGAACGTAACATCCTCAGGCGCAGGGATAGTCCCCCTGTCGGCGTCAGTCGCGCCAGTCGAACCGTCAACCGCCGGAAGAACCGTGGGATGGAGGGTCTCCTGCCTGCTTCTCCAGAACCCTGCGACTGGACTAGTCAGAAGGGCTTTACTTCCAAACATTCTAACACGTATATACAACACGACTCCAGCGATAGCTATCGCCACTACTATTGCAATTAAAATATATACCCAGATGGGCCAACTAGTCCTTTTTTTGGTATGGCCTTTAGCTGTCGAAGTTGTGAAATCAGTGGACCCATTCTAATTTCCTTCAGATCCTTAAGCTGTTTTGGCAGTTTGACAGGACCCAACTCGGTTAAAATTTGATTAACTGGTTTCCACAGTGAAACATTTGACAAAGCATACTTTGTCAGCCAGGCTAGGTGGAACTCGTTAACAGCAAAGACATTTTCTTGTTGATAGTAGGGTGTTAACGTTATAGAATCACTGGCCCCTGTACACGTCATACCTAGTGTTATTACACTTAGCAGTGGTTTAACTTCCATAGGTCTGACTGCTTGGTCGTGACACAAAACATTAAGCGTAATGGGTTTAAGGGGGCTAATAACCAACATTCCATTGGAAAGATATTCATCTCGGGGTAATGCAGTGTTTAACTGTACCTTAGTCTGACATTGCTGTTTAACGGCTACCGAATCATTCTTGAACAAAGCAAGGATGCAGAATTTATTTGAATACATAGGATATAGTGGACTACGAACTGCACAAAATCTTATTAGAGGTTTTGAGCATGCTTGCATTTCATCTTCTTCGAGCAAAACAAATTTCGTTCTCTGCTTGTTGACTGCAATAGCCTTGGATTCAATTTCATAAGTGGCAGTCATGGATAAACCCCACTCAGACGTACCAATGGATGGTAAAAGTAAGTTATGAACTCGAAACACTTCGAATTCTTCCCTAGAGTCTAATAGAGGAATAGGAACTACACCAGAATCTGGTTTGCTTCCAGAAAAGTTGTACACGTTAAGTACTGGTAGAAGCTCCATAGGTTTGCATCTGGATCGCCTGTTAGCTTCAAAGGAGATTGAATATGGTTTTGAATCTCAAGTAGTAGTTTCCTGAGATTCCGAGGTGTAATTGTACTGGGAGCCAAGCGCCCCAAGGACAGCATGTTCAGTTGTAGCTGGAGATGCTCCATGTATACAATCACCCGACTAATCATTGACCTAATTTCGGCCACCACAATGTCTACTTGAGTATATGCTGAAACAAAATTACTTAGTTCTCGAATTTCTCTCACTAATTCGTCGCTCACAGAACGCAAGTGTTCGTCTACCTGTTGTAATCCCTCCACCAGTTCATTTATTGTTTGCCGGTTTTCAGCAATCCTAACACGTGATGCGTTAATAATAGTGAGGCTCTCTTGCACTACATGCGAGATCTCTAATTGATTGTCTGCCAGCCTCCGAACATTATTCTTGATACCCCTTAAATCACTGTCCCGAAGAGAAAATGCAGTGCATTCCCTACAAATGGCAACAATGACCTTTTTGATCGTTCATTACCCCCCTGCAGTGTTCGATATTCGGCAAACTGGTCTAGCAACCCATCATATGTGTCCCGCACCAATTTAAGATCTTCATTGAGTCGTGCAAAGTTTTTTGAATACTGTTGGCCCTTGGTGAGATAGTGTTGTACTATTTCCCAAGATATGCCCATGGCGTTTTTTTATGTTCTCTGACATCTGATCCATCGCCCTGACATACGGATCAAGATCAATGACAAATGTGACAATCCATCTTGACCTGGTGGTTGTAATCTCATTGACCTTCTCAAACACCACATTATGAGAACCTAAATTGCCCTTGACCAGTCCAACGCACAACAGTAGCAACACTGCTGTAGACCTCATTTTCCCTCCTGCAACATAATTTCCCACGCATGACATATAGACCCCTGACATCCATATGTCAACATAAGTTCCGCATAGTGCTAGCTATGCAATCGGCGCAATTTGCACCACCCAATCCCTCACCCAATCAGTGAAAGGATTTTCTTATAGCGAAGCCTCTCATAACAGAGAAATAACGGCCTCGAGCAAAGTCTTTACTTTACTCTGGTTGCCCTCATATCGCCCCTGAATGGACGACACCAGCTTTTCCTGAATTTGATCTGTGTCTACCTGCTGAGTTCCGGAAACAGTTTTTGAATCAGCCTCCTTATCTGACTGCACCTCGATGTCGGTCATGGTCACATGGTTAGCCTCTTTTAGCCTTGTTTGCCTAGCCCGTAATCTTTTCTGAAGCTCCATTAAGGGTATGTCATCCTCGTCTGAGGATCCCTCCCGTTCTTGCCGAAGGAGCCTCGTCATTCGTTCATGTTGGTGCTATCTTCTGCTCTCGCTCACTCTCATCTTCACTTGCATTCTCACTGGAAGATGACTCGTTTGGAGGAATTGCAAGCTGAGCTTTCCTCACTGGCTTACCTGTTTCTACCATGGGTGGAATGTTCCAATCACCAACCGGAGCTTTCCGAAGGTGTTCTACATGGGTTTTCTGTTCCGTACCATCCAACTGATTTCTGATTCAAAAGGTCACTGGGGTTAACTGTTCTACTATCCTAAAGTATGGTTTCCATTTCCGTTCTAACTTACTTTTTCTTTGATGATTGCGCAAATAAACCGGATCACCTACCTTTAATTCTGCAAGTTTTGCAGTCCTGTTTGCATAACGTGCTCCTTTCTTTTGGGATTTCTTTATCCTATGATACACTTGAGTGAACACTCGGTGTTGGTTTTCCAGCGCAATCTTATGCTGATCTTCACCCATATATTTTCTTCTGGGTCGCAGGATGTTGTCAAGCGGCAACACCGGATCGCGATTGTACAGGAGAAAGAATGGGGAATGCTGAGTGGTTTCTGACATGCTCACTCGAATTGCAGACAGGGTTTGATCTAAGTGCACATCCCATGTCTGGAGTTCATCTTGTATCTTTTTGGACATGATGTCATGTAACGTCCTGTGAAACCTTTCCACTTTAGCATTTGACTGTGCGTGGTAGAAACTTGTAGTGATATGATCAATGCGGAGTTCTCTCAACATCTCTTTCATGATCCTATTTTCATTTTCTGTGCCATTGTCAGTCACTAACTGTAGCGGACAGCTATGTCTAGGAATTACCTTTTCCATCAATAGCTGGGCCACCGTTTCTGCAGACTTGTCTGGAACTGCAAATGCTTCTGGCCAACCACTGTAATGATCTACAAATGCTACTATGTATTTGTTTCCTGACAAACTTTTTGGGTACGGTCCAGATAGATCTAGATTTACCTTTGCAAATGGATAGGGTGGGACATCCATTTCTTGCACGGGCGCCTTTT
Organism: Monoplex corrugatus; assembly: GCA_030674185.1. Taxonomy (NCBI): domain Eukaryota; kingdom Metazoa; phylum Mollusca; class Gastropoda; order Littorinimorpha; family Ranellidae; genus Monoplex; species Monoplex corrugatus. Next base: position 61,265,689 of record JAPXFY010000017.1, read on the forward strand.
GTTTCTGCATGACTCTTTCTTGACACACAATACAGCCACTTACATACTCATACAAACCCCGGTACATGTCTGTCCAAAAATATTTCAGTTGTATGGTGTCATAAGTCTTATCTATGCCCATGTGACCGTTTTCATCATGATACTGACGTATCACGAAAGGAATGAGGTGTTCAGGTATAACTAACCTTGCTCTTGGCTCGTCATTCTGATGTGATAAGAAGTACAGAACATCATCAATGACCATATACCTTGTCCGTATCATCTTGGGTGCATTTTCCTGCTCCATCTGTTTCCTTATTTGAACTAGCTTTGGATCCTTGTCCTGTTCTACTTTCATGTCAAACTTGGCAAGCTCAATCTTGTCTAACTTTTCTGCCGGCTCATCTACCTGCTTGAAACTGGCAAATCTTTTGGTGCAAACTCATTAGAGTTAATCACACCTACCTCAAACGAATTATCACTAACTTCTTTGACCTGTTCTACTTCCTGTGCATTTTGATCAAACGAGCCCTCTGGCATCCTGGATAGCAGATCGGCTAATACATTTGTAGGTCCTGGGATGTACTCTATAGTACAATTGTATCCAGCAATCCCCAGTGCCCACATCTGTATCTTCCTATTTTGCATTGGAGAGTTTAGCAGATATTGTAGGGGTCTGTGATCCGTACAGATCTTGAACTGTGCATTATGAAGATAGTGATCTAGTTTTTGCAAGGCATAATGAATGGCAAATGCTTCTTTTTCTATGACGGACCATTTTTTTTGGCTCTCACTCAACTTGTGGGACAAGAAATAAATTGGTTTCTCTTCCCCTTCACACTCTTGTGTGAGGCATGCCCCTATACACGAGTCACTGGCATCTGTGTATAGCACATATGGTTTTCTGGTGTCTGGATAGGCCAACAGTGGCACAACAGACAAGCTTTCCTTCAGATAATTGAACGCGCGCTGACACTCTGCGCTCCATTTGAAACGGGCATATTTCTTTGTGAGAGCGATGATTGGTTCAGCTATCTTTGAGAAGTTGGGAAGGAATCTACGATAATAGCTCACCATCCCTATGAAGCTGCGCACTTCTCTCACAGTAGTAGGCGCAGGCATGTCTCTGATGGCCTTAACTTTTTCCTGTTCTGGCTTGACCCCATCTTCACTTACCACAAAACCTAAGTATTTGATTTCCTCTCTCATGAACTGACACTTTTTCAACTTGAGCCGCAGATTGTGTTGTCCTAACCTATCGAACACCATGTCGATGTGTGTGAAATGTTCTTTTGGGTCTCTGAGAAAATCAAAATGTCATCAAGGTACGCTATGGCAAAACTCTCGTAGCCACATAGTACAGTGTTCATCAACATCATGAACACACTGGGTGCGTTCGTCAACCCAAAAGGCATGACATTGAATTCAAAGAGCCCCTTGTGACATGCAAATGCTGTTTTCTCTTTATCCTTTTCTGCCATCTTCACCTGCCAATACCCACAGATCAAGGCTTGAAAAGTACTTGGCTTTTCGCAACAAGGAAAGTAAATCATCAATCACAGGAAGCGGGTATGAGTTTTTCTTTGTGATTTCATTGAGCTTGCGATAGTCTACACAAAGCCGTTTGGATCCATCTTTCTTTGACACAATCACTAAACTAGAACACCAAGGAGACTGTGACCTTCGTATAACTTTGGCTTTTAGCATCTCTTCTAAGGCCTGGTCCACTATCTCCCTGTCTTGCAAAGGTACCCTGTACGGGCGCAGTTTAATGGGTGGATGTTCACTAGTATCAACGGTGCATTCGACAGTACTAGTCTGTCCCTGATCCAGGTCGCTACTCGCGAACAGATGTTTCTTATTTTGGACTAATTTCACTACCCGCTCTTTATACTCATCAGGAGCGTCAACCTCTGAAAACTCAATTCCAGCGGTATATCTTCTATTTGCAACCTTTGACTCTGGTGACACACCTCCCACTGTGACTGCGTTCACTTCCTGAACCCTTTCTACATGGCCTACTATACTTCCTCTCTTTATTTTGATTGTCTTATTGGTAATATTCATCACTAACACAGAATAACAACCTTTCCTGTTTCTCTTAACTACAGTGTTTCCTAACATGACTCCCGGTTCATCCGCCAAGAAGCCATTGTCACCACCCAAAATTTCTAAATGTTGTTCACCCTGGAAGTATGGGGAGTCCTTCATCCTAACACTCATGATCTGAGCTGTTTGCGGTTTCAGAACCGTAGTTTTGCCTGCTCTGACTAGTGATGCTATATGGATGTCTTGTTCGTAGTGAACATACACATCCCCTACTCGAACTTTCTTCAAGTCAAAATAGATACGAACTCCATGCTCAGTCATCCAGTCCGTTCCCAAAATAAAATTTCTGTCTAGGTCTTTGACAACAATGAAAGGGTGATTAAATTTCTTCCCTCCAACTGTAAATTCTAACATAACTGACCCTTTCACCTTCAACTCCTCACCACTAACGGATTGAAGAGACACCTTTTGTTTCTTCAGTTTCTGTTTTGTACCTACTTTGGCTAATGCTTTTTCATTTATCAAAGATATCCCCTGCCCCTGTGTCAATAAGACTTCTAAATCTTTGTTTCCCAACCTGTATACTAATACACTTTGGATTTCCGCTAAACTAACTCTAAACATTTCTCTGTTTTCCCTTTTGTTCCAGCCAGTGGCTTCTACCTGACCGGAACGGGCTAGTTTTCCTGTCGCTCAGGTCTGACCCGACAGTTCTCTTTTTGTGTCCTAATTTCCCACATCTCCAACACCTGACATGCTGTTCCTGTGGCGTCTGACTGACCGCCTGCACCGCGCGTCTTGGGCAGTCTTTGATGCGGTGTTTCCCACCACAGCGGAAGCAACCTCTTGGACGGCTACCGTCCACTTCCATTGGCTCTTCCTGCCGGTGGTTTTCCTTATAGCCGAAGGTTTTTCTGGTATCCGAGGAAAATCTTAGCCTAAACTGTTTCCTCACATTTTCCTCCTGGGTAGCTTCTTGTACTGCTGTCTCAAAGTCGGCACAATTCATCCTAATTAACTTCATCTTAAGGTAATCATGGTAAAGACCGTTTTCAAAGTACCCTATCAACTGTCTTTGTATCAAGGGCTCGGCCAAATTTGCCGGCGGAGGAAATGCTTCTGCTGCCAATGCATGTACGCGTTCCGCGAATGCTGGCACTGTTTCATCCCGCCCTTGCTTGATCTTCATTAGCAAGACAAATGCATGCTGTGTGTCTACCACATCGTTAAAACGAAGCCCCAGTTGCCGTTTCAATTCATCCCAATCAGGCCGTTCAACACTAGCTAAAAACCTAGCAATGAAGTCACTGACGACCCCCTTGCTGGTCTGATACGCGATGTTTAACTTTCGCGTGTCATCTGCCCCGCATATAGTAGCAACTTTTTCTACTTCCTTCATCCACTCTCTAAATTTTTGTGGATTCCCTGAAAATGGCTGGATCATCTGTGCTATACCCATTGCCTCTAACACCCCTGGTGGGTTTATGCTCTGCCTTTGCTCTCCTTCAGACATTTTTTTTTTTAATTATTAGCTTTTTTTGTTTTGTTTTTTAAAGCCCTCCTTCCTAGTCAATCACAAGGTTAGGGAGAAACCACAAGAGACCTACCTCTTAGAAGGACCATTTCTTCCCGTTGTACAGGATGACCCCCTCCTCCTCGGACGATTCGTAGCCGGTAGGGATGTACCTCGGCTCGGCAGGTGATGTTGTCGCCTCCGCGGTGCACTGAACCTGACGTACGAAGCCCAGCGGCCACCTGTTCACCAGCGTGATGGTCAATGGGTAACGACGGACGAGCTGCTCGATTCGCTTCCTCCTTCTATCCGTTGTTTTCTTGGATAGGGTTTTTTCGAACATTCTAAACCCGCTCTAAAGGATCCTGGTCACGGCACCAAAATGGATAGATCTAGAGTTGTACTACATCCTTTCAAGAAAACGAACCACTCAGTCAGTATGCTTTTCTTCTTAATCTACCACCATATCTTTTTAAAACGTGCCTCAAAACGGCGTGGTGGCAGAACTTTATTTCTTTTTAACACATGACAAACTTCATAATCTAAAACTAATTGTCCCCCAGCACTAACTGCCAAAGGAAAAACCCGCGTTGTGTTCTTCTTAGGGTGCCTCCTTAGGGTGTCTCCCACATGGGTCGGAGGCCCTTTCTTTTATACACTTCCCTTGCATCAAATAATGCAAATTAATGCAAATTTTATGCTGGCCATAAAAACTGGAACTGACCAAGCGTGAATCCTTTAAAGGGATGTCCACCTTTTTACAATATCTAGGATAAACTAACCATTCAGTTCTCTTACTAGCTGGGCAGCCGATTATGGTCGTGTGACTGCCCCTTTTAGTTTACTGAATATGTAATGAACAGGGACAGGCCATGTATGTCCATCACGAGTAACTTCTAAAGAGCTACTCGCCCTGGGCAGTCACGGTTTGACCTCTCCGACCACTTAGAGTGACTTTTCCTGATACTATCACCCACTAGTGTACCTGGCCCTATTTCCATAGGGCCATAGGGCAACACCTATTGAAGTGTAACACCGTCTGTGACAGGCCAGAAGATAAATTGTTTTTCAAAGTCTGTCTGTGACAGGCCAGAAGACAACTTGTTTTTCAAAGCCTCTCTGTCTGTGACAGGCCAGAAGATAATTTGTTTTCCAAAGCCACTCTGTCTGTGACAGACCAGAAAATAACTTGTTTTTCAAATCCCCTCTGTCTGTCACATGCCAGAAGATAACCTGTTTTTTAAAGCCACTCTGTCTATCGCAGGCCAGAAGATAATTCGTTTTTCAAAGCCCCTCTGTCTGTCACATGCCAGAAGATAACCTGTTTTTTAAAGCCACTCTGTCTATCGCAGGCCAGAAGATAATTCGTTTTTCAAAGCCCCTCTGTCTGTTACATGCCAGAAGATAACCTGTTTTTTTTTTAAAGCCCCTCTGTCTGTTGCAGGCCAGAAGATAATTTGTTTTTCAAAGCCACTCTGTCTGTTACATGCCAGAAGATAACCTGTTTTTTTTTTTTAAAGCCCCTCTGTCTGTTGCAGGCCAGAAGATAATTTGTTTTTCAAAGCCCCTCTGTCTGTTACATGCCAGAAGATAACCTGTTTTTTTTTTTAAAGCCCCTCTGTCTGTTGCAGGCCAGAAGATAATTTGTTTTTCAAAGCCACTCTGTCTGTCACATGCCAGAAGATAACCTGTTTTTTTTAAAGCCACTCTGTCTGTCACAGGCCAGAAGATAATTTGTTTTTCAAAGCCCTTCTGTCTGTCACAGGCCAGAAGATAACTTCACCGTGTCAATGCCAAGACATCACGGGGCCAGGGGTTTGCCTGAACTGCCGGAAACTACGCCAGCATTCCCTGGCCAAAGAAAGGCTGCAGATGACCTTTCCACCTCTGAATATTCACGAGAAGAACGTCACTTCCTCCGCTCTCGTCAGACGAGCTCGTCCAGACATGACACCGAGTGAAATTCAAGACAAACTGATCAGCGGAGAGATTGCCAGAAAGGCTCTCATATTTCCCCGTCATCGTCGTGGAGACAGAAATGACAAGAACGATGACAACGAAGAAGAAGAAGAAGCAGAAAAATAAAAATAAATCGATGACAATCGTCCAGCCCAACACGAAAACGTCAACACTCCAAGACTGTGTGACGACACAGACACCAAGGAACCTCACTCTCCCGAAAAACCACCAGATCAGATGGCACCTTCGCCCAGCAAAGAGGGACGACGCTCCACAAACTCTCTGACGTTGTTGGCGAGACTGAAACTGCAATTCGGCAGTGGTGAGGCCACGACTCCGCTCTATTTCATGGACCTGAAGCACATGAACTCCAAGATCTTCCATGGACGTACTGGTCGGAGCATGAAGGTCCAGGGCCTAAGGTCGTTGGATGAGGAGAAGAAGAAGAGGAGGATAGAGCGGTCCGACTGTCAGCCTCTGTGGCCAGTTTTCGTTAGTCCCAGAAAGTGTAAACTGATCGAGGAACCCTCCTTCAGAGCCTACTATGATCCACCTTTGCTTGCGAAACAAAAACAGGTATGTATATCAAGTTGGTGCAGAGTACAGTTTAAACAAGTGGCAAGACGTACCCTTCTGTTCTGAAAATGCAATGAAATGCGTAGTTAGGGATGCGTGCAATGAAGTTTTTCCCCCATAGCATTGGGTATAATGTTAAGGTAGGATTGGTGGTGTAACCCTTTGACTGCTTCACGCCGTCCACCAGCATCCTGCATTGTCAATCATGCTAACAAAGCAAAAACTTAACCCTTTGACTCCCTCACCTTATCCACCTTCAGCTTCCTGCAGGAATCTGGTGGATAGGGTGAGGAATTCAAAAGGCTAAGGTTTTGGAATAGGTAGGTAGGATGCGGGTGTCAAAGAGTTAACATTACCCTTTTCCCTAATCCTAACTCAAATGACTAACCTAATGCTAATCGAAGGCTCTATGTCATCGTCGAGGAGGAAAACAGTGGAAGATACAGCATAATTGCAATACAGTAGAAAACATGGCACTCTAACGCTGTTGATATCTTCATCACATTGCAGTAATTCTTGCAAAATGTATGATATTAGTTTTATTTAACGAGAGTCCTCTTTCAAGCCAGATGTCTCTTTACGTGAACGTTGTGTTGATTAGTCACCTGTCTGTGCTAGAGTCATCCATTTTCATCAGCAGACTGGCACAAAGGGTCTGTTGCTACACTGGCACAAAGGGTCTGTTGCTACACTGGCACAAAGGGTCTGTTGCTACACTGGCACAAAGGGTCTGCTGCTACACTGGCACAAAGGGTCTGTTGCTACACTGGCACAAAGGGTATGTTGCTAACTGGCACAAAGGGTCTGTTGCTACAAAGGGTCTGTTGCTACACTGGCACAAAGGGTCTGTTGCTACACTGGCACAAAGGGTATGTTGCTACACTGGCACAAAGGGTCTGTTGCTACAAAGGGTCTGTTGCTACACTGGCACAAAGGGTCTGTTGCTACACTGGCACAAAGGGTCTGTTGCTACACTGGCACAAAGGGTATGTTGCTACACTGGCACAAAGGGTCTGTTGCTACAAAGGGTCTGTTGCTACACTGGCACAAAGGGTCTGTTGCTACACTGGCTCAAAGGGTCTGTTGCTACACTGGCACAAAGGGTCTGTTGCTACACTGGCACAAATGGTCTGTTGCTACACTGGCACAAAGGGTCTGTTGCTACACTGGCACAAAGGGTCTGTTGCTACACTGGCACAAAGGGTCTGTTGCTACACTGGCACAAAGGGTATGTTGCTACACTGGCACAAAGGGTCTGTTGCTACACTGGCACAAAGGGTCTGTTGCTACACTGGCACAAAGGGTCTGTTGCTATACTGGCACAAAGAATCTGTTGCTACACTGGCACAAAGGGTCTGTTGCTACACTGGCACAAAGGGTCTGTTGCTACACTGGCACAAAGGGTCTGTTGCTACACTGGCACAAAGGGTCTGTTGCTACACTGGCACAAAGGGTCTGTTGCTACACTGGCACAAAGGGTCTGTTGCTACACTGGCACAAAGGGTCTGTTGCTACACTGGCACAAAGGGTCTGTTGCTACAGAGCTAAAGCATATCCAGCGTTCTCTATTCAAGGATAAATCACCCTGTATAGAATGTCAGTCTTTCCGATTCTGTTCGTATCCAGCTATTCTATCGAAGGAAGGATCGTGTTAGACAATTTCCAAAGCCTGTTTATCTCTGCTTTTGGAATCGTTAAGTTCCAATGCCAGAATCCTTATATTCTGCCATGGGGATTTGTGTCTGGTGTCTTACCACTGTTCCTGACTGTTGAGTTCATGAAGTCTTGGTTGTAAATCTCAGTGTAAGACAGATACTGATAGTGATAGACAGATCAACGTAGTTACTCTCCAATCTTGTGGTGGCTACCTTTCGGGCGTTTTGATTTTGGAATCTGGTGGATAGGAAGAGGGAGTTAAAGGGTTAATTCTTTTGTAGCTGGCGGATAGGTTGTGGGTGAAAGGGTTAAAATCTAGTTTCATAGGAAAGCAAAATACAGACAGGCTGAAAAATATTTTTGAAAAAAGTGGATGGTGAGGGTGGGGGTCAATGCATATAGCAAGGCGTGCTGTCCTTAAGGAAAAGTAGCTTTGAATGTCACAAGATAAATCCATCGTGACAGCCCTCACACCCCCTAAAAAAACAAAAACAAACAAACAAAACAAACAAACAAAAACAAACACACAAACGAACAAACAAACAAAAACAAACAAAAACAAACAAACAAAAACAAACAAACAAACAAAAACAAAATCAACCACGACGCAACACAATTCTGGTCCAATACAATCTAGGTAACAGCAGAGGGACATCCAGGAGTCATGACCAGGATGAGGCCTGGCCCCCTCAGAGTGTCAGGAGTTAAGGGCCAAAACACTTGCTTGAGGGGAGTTTCTCCTCCGAGAACCTTCTGCTGTCCGGCTCTTCCCAGAGTTACTTACAGCCAGTCTAATACAATTCAGTACAATACAATGCAACCCAATACAGTACAGGACATATAGCGACTATGACAGGATAAGGCAGAGTCTGGATTGGCCTTCCTCAGTCCAAAATCACCATGGAATTTTTGCCAGTGAAGAGACAGAATCTAACATTGTTGTTGATATTTTTGTTTAAAGCCCAGCCGACTGCACAGAGCCATATCAGGGCTATAACCATTTCAAAACATACGCAATACTTCAACAGTAAAAAAAAAAAAAAGGAAAAGAAAATTAAGAAAACATATCACTGCATTTACGCACATAATGTAAGGAGATGCCCCTGGCGTTGATCACTTCGTCCAATTTATCACACAAGGGATTTAAAATACATACCTAAATACAAATTTAAACGTAACTAAGGACACTAAAATATGTATAAAAAAGGACCTAAATTACCTAAATTTGCTTTCGCATACCTCATTTCCTAGAGCCCAAAATGCACTTAATACATGTACCCAATTACCAATCCTAAGGAAAGTATGTAAGACTATCAAACACATATAGGTGAATGTACCAACAGGTAGAAAACGATAGGAAGAAATGACAGAAAGAAAAACAAAACAAAAACAAAAACAAAACAAAAAAACAAACAAAAAAACGACAGAAACAAAGAGTGACAGAAAAGAGGAAATTTCTAGTACAAAATTTCCAGAAGCTGGGGATATTTTTTATACGGAAAAAATCCTCTGGCATCCCCACGGGGGAAAGAATCTAACATGAGACAAACAGACAGTCTGCTGACAGTCAGGAGCAGGTGTGACCTTCCATTGATAGTCTGGAGCAGGTGTGCATCTGTTGACATCATTGACAGGTGTGCATCTGTTGACAATCATTGACAGGTGTTGCCTTGTGACAGTCATTGACTGGTGTTGCATCTGTTGACAATCATTGACAGGTGGATCTGTTGCAATCATGACAGGTGTTGCCTCTGGACAGTCATTGACAGGTGTGGCTCTGTTGACAATCATTGACAGGTGTTGCCTCTGCTGACAGTCATTGACAGCTGTGGCCTCTGTTGACAGTCATTGACAAGTGTGGCCTCTGCTGACAGTCATTGACAGGTGTGACCTCTACTGACAGTCATTGACAGGTGTGGTATCTGCTGACAGTCATTGACAGGTGTGGCCTCTGTTGACAGTCATTGAGGTGTGGCCTCTTTTGACAGTCATTGAGAGGTGTGGCCTCTGTTGACAGTCATTGACAGGTGTGGCCTCTGCTGACAGTCATGAGCAGGTGTGGCCTCTGCTGACAGTCAGGAGCAGGTGTGGTCCTTTGACAGTCATGACAGGTGTGGCCTCTGGACAGTCATGAAGTGTGGCCTCTGTTGACAGTCATTGACAGGTGTGGTCTCTGCTGACAGTTAGGAGCAGGTGTGGCCTGTGCTGACAGTCAGGAGCATGTGTGGTCTCTGCTGACAGTCAGGAGCATGTGTGGTCTCTGTTTGACAATCAGGAACAGGTGTGGTCTCTGTTGACAGTCAGGAGTAGGTGTGGTCTCTGTTGACAGTCATTGACAGGTGTGGTCTCAGTTGACGGTCAGGAGCAGGTGTGACCTCTGTTGACAGTCATTGACAGGTGTGGCCTCTGCTGACAGTCAGGAGCAGGTGTGGTCTAACCGAACCAAGGCAAATCAAACCCAACCAACCAACCAACCAACCAATCAACCAACCAACAACCAACCAACCAACCAACCAACCATCCATCCAACTAACCAACCAATCATCCAACCACATATCCAAGCAAGCAAGCAAGCCAAGCAACCAACCACCAACCAACAACCAACACCAACCAATCATCCAACCACATATCCAAGCAAGCAAGCAAGCAACAACCAACCAACCATCCAACCACCTATCCAAGCAAGCAAGCAACCATCCAAACAACCAAGCAACCAACCAATCAACTAAGCAAGCAAGCAACCAACCAGGACACCAAACAAGCAAGCAACCAAGCAACCAAACAGCCAACCAACCAACCAATTAATCAATCAACCACCCACCCATCCAACCAACCAACCAACCAATCAATCAACCAACCAAACAAACAACCAACCAATGACCCATCCAAACCAACCAACCAACCAACAAACCAACCAACTAACCAACCAACAAACCAACAAACCAACCAACCAACAAACCAACCAAAAAAACAACCAACCAACACAACCAACCAACCAACCAACCAACCAACCAACCAACCAACCAACCACCACAAATCACCCCCACCCACCCACCAACCAACTCACCAACCAATAACCACACCCACCACATACCCACTGACCAAACAGAAAAGGCCCTTCAGTATATCCTGACTGCACCACGGTACTATTTAATCACTTCACAGACTAATCAATTCATCAGCACCATCACCCAAGTTCCCTTGCCCGTCATTCACCTCAAACTCACTGAAGGTGAACCCATACATCACACACACAGAGGAGAGAGAGGGGGGGGGGAGGAGAAGAGAGAGAGAGAGAGAGAGAGGAGAGGAGAAGACAGCAGAGCGAGAAGACGAGACAGAGAAGACAGAGACAAGAGACAGACGACAAAGACAGAGACAGAGAGAAAGAGAGAGAAGAGAGAGAGAGAGAGAGAGAGAGAGAGGAGAGAGAGAGAGAGAGAGAACATATGTCTGTTTAGTCATTTTCTCGGAAAATATACTTTGAGCGTTGGTATTAGTGTGTGTGTGTGTGTGTGTGTGTGTGTGTGTGTGTGTGTGTGTGTGTGTGTGTATGTGTGTGTGCGTGTTGTGTATGTGTATGTGTGTGTGTGTGTGAGTTTGTGTGTGTGCGAGTATTGTGTGGGTTGTGTGTGTGTGTGTATGTGTGTGTGTGTGTGTATGTGTCTGTGAGTGTGTGTGTGTGTGTGTGTGTCTGTTGTGTGTGTGTGTGTGCATGTGTGTAGGTGTATGTGGGTGTGTGTGCGTGAGTGTGCATGTGTGTATGTGTGTGTGTGAGTGTGTGTGTGTGTGAGTGCGTGTGTTGTGTGTGTATGTGTGTGATTGTGTGTGAGTGTGTGTGTGAGTGTGTGTGTTGTGTGTGTGTGTGTGTGTTGTGTGTGTGTAAGGAGAGAGAGAGAGAGAGAGAGAGTGTGTGTGTGTGTGTGTGTGTGTGAAGTGTGTGTGGGTGTGTATGTGTGCGTGCGTCCGGTAATAATGAATGTATGAGTGTGTGCTAATGTGTGCGCAAGAATGATAATGGGAAAGAACCCTAACCCCACCTTGATATTTACTGATTGTTCTTCATTCCAACAGATGCAAGAAGTGGACGATAAATACCAACGAGAAGATCTGCTGAGAAGAACAACAGACTATATCAGTTGGAACTGCTTCTTGTGTTCAGATCACTTTGAGGATAACCAGTTCATGAAATCTGCCAAACAGAAGTTGATTTGGTCTGCTGTCCCAACGCTGTTTCGTGTTCCTAATCCACCTCCGCAAATGACCACCAAAAGGCTTTCGCCACAGAAATGGGCTGGACAACGAGATAAGAAGAAATGAAAAAACAAAAAACAAAAAAAACCCCAACAAAACAAAACAAAACAAAGTACATGGGATGAGAGACAAGTCAATTATGTAAAACTGTTTTGGAATCTCAGACTCAATTTTGCATTGCGCGACCTAATAGACAAAAGGCAACAACATCCAAACGGCAAAACAGAAAAGTATTGAAGTCTGCTCAGTTATGATCTGTGGCACTCAGTACAGACAAACAGTTTTCTTCGCAGACAATCGTTTTCCAGAAACCCACAGAGTGGGGGTAGAGGGAAACAAGAGAGTGATGGAGGAGACGGACACGCACGCGCGCGCGCGCGCGCACACACACACACACACACTTATAATTCGTTACATAGTTCGTAGTTACAGTTCGCTAGTTCATTGCTTCAAAAGTTGTTTTGTTGTTGTTGTAGTAACCTTCTTATTTGTTATCTTTTCTTTCAATGTTTACAATTCTTTACACTCTCTGTTCATAGTCACAGTTAACTGGTAGTTTATTGTTTACAAATTGTTGTAGCACGGTGCTTAATATGTTATCTTTCGCTCCCCTCTTCCCCTGCCCCTCCTGCATCTACATTTCCTTTCCCACGTCGTTTTCTTTTCTTTTTTGTATACTACTTTAATACTTTTTTTTTTTGGTCTAAAATCACTAAGTGAATAGACGTTAAACCAATGACCACACACACACACACACACACACACACACACACACACACACACACACACACACACACACACACACGCACACGCACACACACTCTCTCTCTCTCACACACACACACACGCACACACACACACACACTCACTCACTCACTCACTCACTCACTCATACATACACACAACTTCAGATATGAGAGAGGGAGGAGGGATGGGAAGGGAGAGAGAGAGGGAGAGACAGACAGACAGACAGACAGACAGACAAAGCATTCGTAAGTCTTCTTGTGTGGCACATTCGCGAAGTTCTTTGATGTTTGTGAAATCGATCAGTTAATCTTTGTGTGTGTGTGTTTCTGTCTCTCTGTGTCTCTAGCTGCAGCTCTATCTCTGTCTCTCTGTCTGTTTGTCTGTCTGTCTGTCTGTCTCTCTCTGTGAATGTATGTGCTGTGTGTGTGTATTTGTGAAAGAAAATGAGAGAGAGAAAGAGAAAATGAGAATGAGAGAGAGAGAGAGAGATAGAGCGCGCTTGGATAAGTGTCACAGGAGTTTGCCTAAGATCAGTCCTTAATTAAATACACTTATGAACCCTCAAACAATTACAAGTTCATGTGAATCATCTATCTCGGTCAATATGCGATTCTGAAAACGGAATAAATAGACTACAAACTTGAAATGTTTGTATTCCTCTGGAAAGGAAGTTTACTTGTACAAATGGTTTCGACCCGCGCGCGCGCGCGCGCGCGTGTGTGTGTGTGTGTGAGATGAAAACTCGCTGACCTCTAAAATATGCATCATCTCTATAGCATCCATCTTCTGCCCACCGTGCTTTGACCACAGGCAACACACCGGTGTTTACGTCTGGGAAAGGGTGCGGCCGCCTGCTCCAGCCGGCGAGCGAGGACCACTTTGCTTGGTGGGCGCTAAGAAGCAGTGACTGCTCTTTCCGTAGGTGGAAGGCAAGATGGTGAGAATGCCTCGTCCTGCGTAGTGGTGGAGTAGGTCTACCGCTCTTATCTACGGCTACTTCGTTGTTCACGATCTGGTTTCTGTTTGCTTGAACGCGGGCAGTCACACTTGTTTTGGATCTCGATTATTTGTCTATCTGCGCACAGCCCATTCCGTAGGAAAGAAAAAGTAGCTTTTCCCAAACTGGAGTGACGTCATCTGCGCACAAGCCCATAGTACATCTTACTTCCTGTCAGGTCGAAGAAGACGTTCGCGATTTTGGTCTGTCGAAGAAATAGCCTACTGATCGAAATACTTAACGTATTGTTAAAACAAATTGCAGTGAACGTTACGGGACACGAGTTTAAAAGTAAAGAAAATGTCATCAAGACAGAATAATGTGTATTTTGACGAAATGACAGGCATTCCGGCCAGTTCAACCGCAACATTCATTTAATAAAATAACGAATACAGCTGGTATTGCACCACATGGCGAAATCGGTGAAGAAAACAGTAATCCGGACTACAATTCCAGTAACTTGGGTCGAAATGATTATGATGACGATGATTCTGTTTATGAATCGGATGATACTGTTTACAGCTTTAACGATTCGGGTGAAAGTCAGATTGAAGGTAATCAGATTGACGGTAATCAGATTGACGGTAATCGTGATGAGCAATTTCAAGCATTTTTAAGAAATATGTTCGTGCTATCGGTCTGGATGCACATCATGCAGTACATACGTCAAGAAAGGGGAAATAACGATTTTTTGCTTGATCTTGAACTCTTATCACTTATGTATGTTATATATTCTGTCTATGAGGGCTATAATTTTGAGTTTTTTTTAAACATAAATGATAATATATGTATACATTTTTGAAAATTACTGCAGTTTATGACACCATTGTTTGCAACTATGGCATTCAATGCTGCCCACGTTGCTCTCTTCATCATCAACTGCATTCGAGCATTTCAAGCATTTCTACCCAGGACTGTTAGGGACTGGAACCATCTTCCCAGTGAAACAGTAGAGGCAGCAACAGTCGACGCTTTTGTGTTGCGAGCCTCCGCCCAACAGTGAGTTTCTGGACACCACGTGGCCAGGAAAGGAAAGGAAAAAGCAAAAAGTAGGCTAGGCCCTACTGATTTGATGATATATCATCATCATCATCAGGTGCCCTGCCGCATGGCGTTGGCGACCATGGACTTCCAACCATCTCTATCTCTCGTTGCCCCTAGCATCTCCCCCACCCTCTTCATCCCCAGCCACTCTGCAAGTCCGTCCAGCATTCTGTCCTTGGATCTACCTGGGTCTGATGATGTATATGATGTCAAAATTAAAGTTCATTCTTTCCTCTTTTTACTGAATATCATTGCAATTTCGAGTGATGTGTGACTAAGTAAATATGAACGAGAGAATGAGGTGTGTGTTGAGCCGAAATCGGTCACGCATCCAGGGCGATCCGCTGTCCGCCGCCGAACCACAGACATCTAATCTTAGTTGTCAAAGTTGGTTCGGCGCACAGTCATCTAATCTTAGATGTCTGTGCGCCGAACCAACTTTGACACATGTAGTAAACTTCATTACCATATATTAAATAGTACGGACATCGTATATGGGTATATTTGGTATCAAAATGAAGGTAATGAATTGTAAATTGAGTGGACTGAGGGGGAAATCGAATTTAAGAGCCATAAAAGAGCAATCCTAAGTTTTGTGGGCATTACTGTCGTTTTTCACGATTTTCGGACAGAAAAAATGATCGAATATACCTAATTCGTGTAGTCGGAACAAAGTAGAATCCGTACTCTTTCGAATGAGGTACGGGGATACTGTGTTCATGACCTGTCGACCTCAATAAACCAATCAAAATAAGCATACCATAGAACGGGTTCACACAAACGCGTTCCGTGACATGGCGAATCAACACAGAACACTGCAGAGTGCCGATGCAAACTTAGAGCAGCAAGATCTGGCGAGTTTTCGCGGTGATGTTGGTAAGTATTGCTAGATATTATATTTTAGGGCGATTTTTGGCAAGATCAGTACAACATAACAGTTATTTTGTGTTATATTCGTAGATATTTGCTGATAAAGTGTCGGGTTAGAACGATGTGGCGCGATCGAAGTGACAAGTGGATGAAAAGCCACATGTTTTTACAAACTTCTCTCTAATAATGGACAAATAATGAATATGATTTAAAACGGCTCTCATCTGAAAGTTTCGTGTTTGTACTGCTTGCTTATTTTCTTTTTTTTTTTACTTTGTTATTTGGTGTTTTAGGTCTGTAAAACAAGAAAATTGTGATCGACTGTGTGTCAGGGGCAGTTAACTTCTACTTGCTATGGACTCGATCATTTTCAGATATGCTTAACTTGGGTTCGAGTTTACGTTTATATTCATTATATTTTAAAATAAATGATCATAAGTAAGGAAATCAATACTTTATTGCTGTTAGCCAGAATTTAGCATCATGCATACATACTTGAAATTTAGTGGCACTCTGATCATCAGTGATTTTTTTTCTTTTTTAACTACTTTGAGTTGGACTTAACATTCTGTATAGCTGAGCTGCAGAGATTGAATTAATTGTGAAAACAGTATTATTAAGCACAGTAGTTTATATCAGCAGACAGATGTGCATACGCCTGCAGTGCTCTCTCTCTCTCTGCATTTCAAAATTAAATTTTAAAAATATAGTTAAATTTAAAAACACACAAAGTTTAACACAAACAGTGACACAACAAAAAGTTGATAATCGATAGTAAATGCCAATGCAGCTGAAATTTAATAGTAAAAATGTTACACCAATATTAAAAACATATACACGCACACATCTCATAAACCCAAAGCAACTTTTTTTTCATTTGAAACATTTTTTTTCTACTTCCATCAGGTGATGGGGTGTTTACGAGGCTGCAGTCTGTCTTTCTTGCTTCTGGAAAGGGACGCCGACCAGCACTTCCAGTAGTTGAGCTGACAAACCGCCTTCTGATACAGTTACTGATTCTCAGGATTGATGGCGGAAAAACCTACGATGATACTGCTGCTTTTCTTCTCCAGCTTCTCCCAAAAGGAACAAGTGCTCCACTGACAAGACTGCGCTACATTCTTGTTTCTGCAGAGCAGAAAGCCTTTAAGCTGACAACTCATGAGGAAAGAAAGTCATTTCTGTCTCAGAAACTGGAAATTGACATTGAAAGTTTAGGACTGTCTCTGCAAGGAGTAAATCGACAACAACTGCTGGATGGACAACATGTTCTGCCATATAGATCACCAACATTTCAACTGTTGAGAGACCTACAAGTTTTCAAAAAGCGAGAGCCAGGTTCCACATACAAAGACATGACCTGTTGGTGGCTTCAGCTGACTGGTATGACAGTGACAGATAAAAATCTGATAAAAGAACTTGATAAATTACAAAAGAAAGTGACCAAACTCCAACCAAACGCTGCCCGTAATCCAAAAATAGGACAGGAGTTGCAGGATTTTCTTGCATCCTATGCATTTTCACCAAATACACAAGCTGCTGGTCATGCCACTTCAGCCAGCACATTAGATAGTGATCACACTCAGAGTACTTTATTTACCAAACAAACATCATCTGACTCCACCGCCATCTTGCAGAAGTTATCATTTCTATGTGATTTCTAATGACATGAATTAAGACCTTGATCATTTAATTTATGTTCATAGCAATGTTAAAAGAAATAACCCTTTTTTAAAAATTTTTTCTTTATTAGTATTTATTACACATTTTCATCAGTTGTGCCTGCACATAGTTAAAATAACTTCAGTGCATAAAAGGGTGAGTGTATTTGTTTGCACTCGTGTCCACTATAATTTTAAAATCTAATTTTATCCTAAAATTTGAACAAACTGACTTAAAAAAAACTTAACTATTAACATCATGGTAATATGTATGGCATATTTTTGAAGAACAATGCATTCCCTACAATGCCCCCAAATTTCAAATAAATATCTCTTTTCCTTCAAACGTTATGGGAATTTATGTGCTACATTAGCAGAAGTATGTCCGTCGCTGTACATTTTGCGTATTTTGCCCAATTTGAACCTTTCCTAGAGATAGAGGAATCAGTCCAGCCTTCTGAAAAAAATTGGGCTTTATGTATATGTACAGTGTGACTGATATATACAGTTTTGAAGGTATATGTATCTTATTTCTAAGAACTATATGTCCTCAAACATGCTACATAATGCAAATTTGTACTTACGCAAATCGTGCAATTTGGCATTTTTGGCATGTAATATCTCTAAACAAGTGTTTGCTGTTGGTCTATGATTTGCGCTGTTGTGACATTGCATTACTGAGAGCAGATACAAAAAACATTAGATGGATCTGTAAGGAAATCTGCATGACAGGGTACAACAAAGTAGGCCTATCAAACCAAAATAGCAACCTCGGAATTATGGTGCAACTTTAAATGGCTATAACTTTTAAATAAATAAAAGATAGAGCAATCATTGTTGTTTTGTTTTGCTAGTTTCAAAGAGTTGTATGTGACAATAATAGTTTTAATTAAGTGTATCTGAACAACCTAGCACTACCTAGTGAGTATATAATTCAAAGATGATGTAATTAGATGGATAGAGGTAGTGCATGCATTCTCTCTTTCTCTCCCTCTCTCGTTATTCTCCGGCTCCCCTTTGATATCGCTGTTTATGATGGTGTCTTCTCCTTGTTCCTTGGTCTTTCCTCTTCTCCAGTGGGCTCCTTTTGTCGTTTATGACTCTTCTTCACTCAGCTGGAAAGGAAGAGACCCGCACGACAGCATTTTCTTTACACAACCATGCGTTGTGCAATGTCACTACTGAGAAGTTGGTTCACTTTTTCTTTTGAAAATAAAAAAACTTTTTCTTTTGAAAATAAATAAAATTATGAAAACCAGCATTGCTGCATACTTGTGTCAATATGTTGCAATTTGTTATAAAAATCGAATTTTATGTTGCTTTTAATTTAAATTTCAACATGATGTAAGTTACAAACATTTTCTATTGCCGAAAGTTGCCAGCGTCCGACTTCTTTTTTGTTACATGCTGAACGGTCACGGAAAACAGTGATCATAAACAATAAAGTCCGAAGGGACCATAACTCTGAGAGTATCCATGTCTTGCGCATGCGCATGTGCTCTTCCTCTTTTCTCGGCAGCCATCTTCCACCTCGCCTCGTACTCTCTGAGCAGCTAAGTATTTTTCGATTTCGCTACGCGATCGATTGATTCTCGTTGCTGTTTTTGTTTCTTGCCTATGTTTTCGTTTAAGGGAGAAACTTATGTGAAGCGATTGGGTGGCAAAGTGAGGGTTAAGAAGATTTCGTCCGCCGAATTCTCCAACCCACAGACCGGTGGTTCGACTGGCGCACCAAAACCCGCTCTCTCTTCATCTTTGTCTCTCCCTTCTACGTCTTCTCTCTCTCACTCTCTCGAGTCATCGCAACTCAGCTACGGTTCTGTTGCGGTGACCACGAGCCCTCAACTCAGCTGCGGCTCAGTTGACTTTTCGTCATTTTGCGGCCTTCACACTGCCCATCACAGTTATTGACTTAACTGCGGTTCTGTCGATTCTGTGCTCACCCCCTTCGTACAGCTCAACTCCAGTTCTGCTGATACTGTTTCAGCCCCTATGGCTGAAGGGCGACTTGGGTATGGGTCTCCTTCGGGAGGCAGGAAGGCCAGCACTTTGACTGAAACTGGCTCACCCCTGGTTCGCCAGGCAGGACACCCCCTGGTTCGCCAGGTGGGCCAAGGGAGACAACCCACCTATTGCGGGCGTCAGATCGTCGATCCGCCCTGGTTGCCTCCCTTCCTTCCCCGCAGCCTGCTGCTGCCCCCGCCCCAACCTCTGTCCCATTCCGGACAGAGCACTTGGGCGCCTTGGCAAATACCAAGCGACCCTTGGCGGCTGGCACCTCTCTGTCCCATTCCGGACAGAGCACTTGGCAGCCTTGGCAAATGCCAAGCAGCCCCCAGCAGGCTAGCCCTTTGGGCACTGGGGAACCCCCGACCCATGGGGACCATTACCCGCGGGCATCAGACCATAGGTCCGCCCCGGCTGGTCATCACAACCCAACTATGGTTCTGTTGCCATGACCACGAGCCCTCAATTCAGCTGCGGCTCTGTTGCCTTCACACTGCCCCTCACGGTAATCGACTCGGCTGTGGCTCTGTCGATTCCGTACTCGCCCTCTCAGTACAGCTCAACCCCGGTTCAGCTGCTACTGTTTCAGGAAGGCCAGCACCTTGACAGAAAATGGCTCACCCCCTGGTTCGCCAGGCGGGACGCCCCCTGGTTCGCCATTGGGCCAAGGGAGACAACCCCCTATTACGGGCGTCAGATCATAGATCCGCCCAGGTTGTCTCCCTCCCTGCAGCCTGCTTGTGCCCTCAACGCAGCAGCGGCTCTGAAAAAGGCTCACCCCCTGCTTAGCCAGGTGGGTCATGGGTGACAACACCCCTGCCGCGGGCGTCAAACCGAGGTCCGCCCCGGCTTGGTCATCACAACTCAACTACGGTTCTGTTGCCATGACCACGAGCCCTCAACTCAGCTTCGGCTCTGTTGACTTTTTGTTATTTTGCGGCCTTCACACTGCCCCTCACGGTAATCGACTCGGCTGTGGCTCTGTCGATTCCGTACTCGCCCTCTCAGTACAGCTCAACCCCGGTTCAGCTGCTACTGTTTCAGGAAGGCCAGCACCTTGACAGAAAATGGCTCACCCCCTGGTTCGCCAGGCGGGACGCCCCCTGGTTCGCCATTGGGCCAAGGGAGACAACCCCCCTATTACGGGCGTCAGATCATAGATCCGCCCAGGTTGTCTCCCTCCCTGCAGCCTGCTTGTGCCCTCAACGCAGCAGCGGCTCTGAAAAAGGCTCACCCCCTGCTTAGCCAGGTGGGTCATGGGTGACAACACCCCTGCCGCGGGCGTCAAACCGAGGTCCGCCCCGGCTTGGTCATCACAACTCAACTACGGTTCTGTTGCCATGACCACGAGCCCTCAACTCAGCTTCGGCTCTGTTGACTTTTTGTTATTTTGCGGCCTTCACACTGCCCCTCACGGTAATCGACTCGGCTGTGGCTCTGTCGATTCCGTACTCGCCCTCTCAGTACAGCTCAACCCCGGTTCAGCTGCTACTGTTTCAGGAAGGCCAGCACCTTGACAGAAAATGGCTCACCCCCTGGTTCGCCAGGCGGGACGCCCCCTGGTTCGCCAGGTGGGCCAAGGGAGACAACCCCCCTATTACGGGCGTCAGATCATAGATCCGCCCAGGTTGTCTCCCTCCCTGCAGCCTGCTTGTGCCCTCAACGCAGCAGCGGCTCTGAAAAAGGCTCACCCCCTGCTTAGCCAGGTGGGTCATGGGTGACAACACCCCTGCCGCGGGCGTCAGACCGAGGTCCGCCCCGGCTTGGTCATCACAACTCAACTACGGTTCTGTTGCCATGACCACGAGCCCTCAACTCAGCTTCGGCTCTGTTGACTTTTTGTTATTTTGCGGCCTTCACACTGCCCCTCACGGTAATCGACTCAGCTGCAGTTCTGTCGATTCCGAACTCGCCCCCTCCATACAGCTCAACCCCGGTTCAGCTGCTACTGCTTCAGCCCCTATGGCTGAAGGGCGACACGGGTATGGGTCTCCTTCGGGAGGCAGGAAGGCCAGCACTTGGGCAGAAAATGGCTCACCCCCTGGTTCGCCAGGCGGGCCAAGGGAGACAACCCCCCCTATTACGGGCGTCAGATCGTAGATCCGCCCAGGTTGTCTCCTTTCCTTCCCTGCAGCCTGCTTGTGCCCCCGCTCCAACCTCTTTGTCCCATCCGGACAGAGTGTTTGGTCGCCTTGGCAAATGCCAAGCGACCCACTGCGGGCTGGCACATCTCTGTCCCATTGTGGACAGAGCGCTTAGTCGTCTTGGCAAATGACAACCGACCCCCAGCAGGCTGGCCCCTTGGGCACTGGGGATCCGGGGACTCCATCGGCTCAGCCCATGACGCCTCCCATGGCACCGTACATGGTGCCATGGCAGCACATCCCATCTATGGGATTTCCCCTTGCCTCGTTCGCAGGGTATACTTGGTGGCCCTGCTTTATGCCCGGCGCCCCACCCACGCAGGCGTCTGCCCTGACCACCCCTCTGGATCCCCCCCCCAGGTCGGATTCCTCCCCAAGGGGGCCTCCCCGGGGCTTCTGACCCCAGTCCGTTTGGAGTTTGCCCACACTTGGGCACTCCACAGTCCATCGCCTCCTCTGTAGGCAGGCCAGGGGTACACTGACTCCACAGCCCCAGCCTCCCATTTCCTAAAAGAGTCAGGCTTGGTGGCTGACTCGGTGAGAAGGGCCCATAGCAAGGTGAGGGGCACTGAGGCACAGGACATCCTTCCAGGCTCTGTGCCCGACTTCCTTGGAGCTCTGGCTTACGGGAAATTCCTGAGGCCAGAGAAACTCCCTTTCCACAGAGTGGTCCTCACGGTCCATGAGGCCATTCCAGAGTCGCCACTCTCCCTCACACAGGATAACCTCCTCTTTGCGCAAGAGAGGTCTCAGGCCCAGCAGCAGCATATCTCCCTCTCGCAGCGCTGCCTGGAAAACTGGGAGGAGACTGCCAGGAGGGGTCTGGAAGTGGATCCAGTGGTGGATTCCTTCTTGGGTGTGGTCTGGTGTCCGCTCTTCAGGACCCAGACTACGACCCCGCTTCTCTCCGTCAGTCACCTGTCTCTCCCGCAATGGTTGCTTCATTCACTCCATGGTGGAAAGACCTCAAGCACTCAACCAATGCCCTTCGCCAGATTGTACCTCAATTCAGTCCTGTCAAGGCCAAATGCAGTACTCTTACCATCTTTGGTCACCCGCTCTTCATCTGCCAGAGCTTCCTCGAGAGCTGTGCCACTTAGGTCTAGTTCCCTCTTCGGGACCCACGTGCAGGCCACTATCAAGAGTCAGGACGAAATCAGGAGGGACCTTGCCCTTCACTCTGGTCCCGCTTGCCCCGCGGCAAAGCGCCCTGCTCCGGCGGCTCCCCCACCTTCCAGGGGCCTCCACAAGAGACGTTTTGCGCCTCCTTCAGCCCCAAAGGGCTGGGCAAGCACCCCCCCCCCCCCACACGCGATCCTGTGGGCAGTCTGTCCCGACACATAGACACTTTCAGATGGAAACCCCTAGGTCCATCTGTGATGCCTTGCTCCCGGACGACTGGGGGATTTCCATTGATCTCAGAGATGCGTATTCCCATCTCTTTATTCACCCAAGGGACAGGACGTACCTCCAATTCGTTTGAGGAACCGATTCTTCCAGTTCAGGGCTTTTCCCCAGGGTTGCTTGGGACCAATCATCAGTGAGCAAATGGCACTCCCAGTCCCGGTTAGCCCAGGGATTCCATATCACACACCCCCCTCCTCAGCGGACTTGTTCACGGATGCGTCCTAATCCGGGTGGGGAGCCTACGTGGGCCTGCTAACAGCAGCAGGTCAATGGTCACAAGACCTCCTTTCCTGTCACATCAACATTCTGGAACTGGAGGCAGTTTTTCCAAGCCCCCAGAGACTTTCTCCCCTTTCTTAAGGGAAAATATGTTCGCATCGACACGGACAACACTACTATGGCTTGTTACATCAACAAGCAAAGGGGCACTCGCTCCCACTCCTTGTCTCGGAGAGCGGAACAGCTTCCACTCTGGTGTGTAGAACAATCCTTTCAGATCTCAGCGATGCATGTCCCGGGAAAGATGAACATACTTGCGGCCTCCGTCCGCAGCTCCCACAGGATTCTTCCCTTGGAACAGGCACTGGTCTGTGCAGTTCTGCAGCCAGTGTGGGCAGCGTGGTCCAATTCACAAGTGCACCTGTTTGCCACCAGATTCCACCGCCGCCTTCATCTGTAGGTCTTTCCAGTCCCAGATCCTTTGGCTTGGCCCGTGGATGCTCCGTCCATCCCACGGTCAGTCCTGTTGGGCTACGCCTTCCCTCCGTTCCCCTAACTGGGAAAGTTCTGCGGAAGGTGCGGGCAGACTCTGCCACGATGGTTCTCGTGGCGCCTCGATGGCCTGCCCAAACATGGTTTCCGGAACTGCTGCACCTGTTCCATGTGCCTCCAATAAAACACACTGTCACAGGCCGGTCCTTGCTTCAACCAAGGTCACGCATTCTGCACAGCAACCCGGAGGCTCTAAACCTTCCTGCTTGACTGCTGTGCAGGCCTCAATGTCTCCCATTAGGCTTGTCCCCGGCAGTGATCGGCCCTATGGTGCAAGCACACAGACCGGACACTCAGGGAATGTATAAATACCATCAGCCAGTTGGGTAGTCCTTCATTCGCGGACAACCCTGTCCTGCTGGATATTGTCCGTAGGGCTTCCCTTGGGAAGCCTGACCCCCGCGGCACCCGGCCGGGGATCTCCTTCTCGTCCTCTCCTCCCTGGGACTTGCGCCTTAACGAGCCCATCAGGGAGTGTTCTCCCAACTTCCTCTCATTTCGGACGGCCTTTCTACTCACTGTAGCGTCGGGGAGGCACTGTAGCGAAGTGCACGCTCTTGGCGGACTCCCCGGGGATGTTGCTTTTGAACCGGAGGGCTCAATGTCTCTCCGCCTACTCCCGGACTTCTTGGCCAAGAACTAGTCGCCAGGTTCTCCTACTCTGTCTATCTCCATTCATCCCCTGACGTCTGTCCTTGCTCCGGATGACGAAATCTTCTCGCCAGAAGCCGCACTACCTGTTTCTCTCTTACAACGAAAGTTATAAGAAGGCCATTAGCCACGCATCCCCCTCTCGATGGCTGTGAACAGTCATCAAGGATGCGTATGCCAGGCCGGGCTCAGATTCGGCTGTCTTCTCCTTGAGGCCCCATGAGATTAGAGCATGGGCCTTGTCACTGGCGTTCACTCAGGGCCAGCCCCCTGAGTGTCCTGGACACCACGCATTGGCGTTCTCTGGGCACGTTCATTCCATCCTACCAGCGCGATGTATACCGTCTGCGCGACGTAGATCTAGGGGTATCGCTTCCGCTGTGGTGGCTCAACACCCCATTTCTGCTGCACGCCCTGACTTGTTTCATTCCTCCAGGTGTTAACCAGGTAATCCCTCCTTCCGGGTAGCGCTATTCTGCATCAGTGAGCCACGGTACAGTATGTGTAATTAAAAGGAAATTTTCCTTCTAAAATTACGTTTAATCTAACATACCGTGGCTCACGCAGAGTCTCTCCCGTCCTCCCCGCCTTCCTGGTTCCTTCCGTTCACAGTCAGGGTCTTGGTTTCCTCGAAAAGAGGAAGAGCACATGCGCATGCGCAAGACATGGATACTCTCAGAGTTATGGTCCCTTCGGACTTTATTGTTTATGAGGCAGGAATGGCAAATCGCTGCCGCTTATTGCATCAGTGAGCCACGGTAAGTATGTTAGATTAAACGTAATTTTAGAAGGAAAATTTCCTTTTCTTTTGAAAATAAATAAAATTATGAAAACCAGCATTGCTGCACACTTGTGTCAATATGTTGCAATTTGTTATAAAAATCGAATTTAATGTTGCTTTAAATTTAAATTTCAACATGATGTAAGTTACAAACATTTCTATTGCCGAAAGTTGCCAGCGTCCGACTTCTTTTTTGTTACATGCTGAACGGTCACGGAAAACAGTGATGATATTCATTAAACAATGTATGATTAATCACAGAATGTAGGCCTACATTTTTCACTGTTTACAGTTTCCATTTCTTGTAGCATTATATTTGTTGCAATGACTCTACTTACTATTTTGATCTGGAACCGTTTTAAGTCAATGTCAGGTATTTTTCTTAACCTTAAAGAAATATACATTCCAGTTTACTGGTTAAATAACCCATTTATCACTCTAGTTAGGCTTTTGACTGCTATTGTTAATTGAGAATGTTCTTGCAAATGCAAAGTTTGGTACCTTGTATATTGTGCAGACTGTCCGTGAGTTTTGCGTGGATTTCTTTTAATATAACTGTATTGTCATATCTTTTCTCGTATGTATTTCTTTTACAACAAATTTACATCTGAAATGTGCGATGAGGTCAAAATTCATTTAAACTTTCTGCTGGTTTCTATTGTATTTGTGACAAAACTACCATTGTTTTCACAAAATCTGCAAAAGAAGCGACATTTTTTCTTGCCCATGTAGGATATGACATTACTCTATTGCAACTTTTATATGTTCATTAATTTAAAAAGAAAGGGTTCAGATGAAGGCCAGCCGGCTTCTAAGGTTCAACTTTGTAATGTATGTTTTTGTATATATTTTTTAGAAAAATGGTCCGATTTGATTAAATGTATAAAAGAAGTAATATTTTATGAGAGCAACATTTGCCTCTGATTTATGGTTAGTCAAATTTAATTTTCTAAGTAAGTAAAGTAAGCTAACTGATGAATGGCTCCAAATGAGTAACATTTGTCTCTGATTTACGGTTAGTCAGATTCCATTTTCTGAGCCATAGTAGTAAGTAAAGTAACTGATTGATGGCTCTGAACAGATTATGCAGTGCATGAATGCCCCCCCCCCTCCCCAGGGTCCCACCTAACATGCTTTGTATTTCTTGGTCGGTAACTTTAATGCCTACAATTTTTTTTCTTGTGTGTGTGTATGTGTCCACATTAACATGTGTACACGTGTATTTGTGTAAACACACACACACACACACACACACACACACACACACACACACACACACACACACACACACACACACACACGAGCACACATCCACACATGCATGGGGGCGCGCGCACACACACACACCCCACACACATGGGCACGCACTCACACCCACACAGATAGACAGACTGACAAATGGACAGACACACACACACACACACACGTAGCAGGTATAGATATTTTTAGGCTTTTGAAAGTAGGCCTATTAATTTATTTAGATTATATCCCGTAATTATCAGTGGGATACTTTTTTTTTTTAAACTTCGGAATTTTACGAATTTACATAAATCATGACTGACTAGGAGTTTGACCGGGCTTTTTATGCGGAAAGGCCGAACAAATATATTGTAAGCAGATCGAATTCCCACTATTGATGGACCGTTCTAAAGTTTAAACCTTAATGAATGCGTGATCGAATAACTATGTGTTCCGAAGGCTCTTGATGTTGTTAAGGGCCTTCTTCAGTGAGGGTAGACTTCAGCTTAATGACGACAAAACAGAAGCTATCCTCATTGGCACCCGTCAGAAACTTTCTCAGCTGCCTCCTCTTTCTCTCCCATTATGTAACACATCAGTCCCAATTTCTGATTCAGCTAAAAACCTTGGTGTCTGCATTGACTCTACCCTCTCCATGAACAACTTTGTTTCTCAAACTGCCAGATCCTGCTACTATCATCTCCATCGTATAAGGCTGATCAGGAAGTATCTCTCTGTCGAAACAACTGCAAAACTCGTTCTCTCCTTCATAATGTCTCGCATTGACTATTGCAATTCACTCCTGTCTGGTCTTCCTGCCTCCACCATTCACATCCTACAGCGCATTCAAAACAATGCTGTACGCCTTGTACTCAAAAAGAAAAAAGCTGACCACATATCTCCTCTCCTGGCACAACTTCACTGGCTCCCTGTATCAAAGCGCATACAGTACAAACTAGACACCATGTGCTACAAAAGCCTCAATAACGCAGCCCCCGATTACCTGTCAAGCCTACTTGAGATCTATGTTCCCTCACGTACCCTCCGCTCTGCCTCCGATCCTCTGACTTTTCGCTTTCCACGCACTAAGCTCAATACCTATGGTCCACGAGCCTTCTCTGTTTCTGGTCCACTCTCCTGGAACAAACTTCCTCTCTCAGTCCGTCAGCAACCTACTTTTGTCTCCTTCAAGTCCGCTCTCAAAACTCACCTTTTCTCCTCCGCATAAAATCCTAACCCCCCTCTGCAGCCTGTCTCCGCTCGGAGGGAATCACATGGTTATAATATATAATTGTATATGCTATGCTCTCTATAATTTTCCATTGCTTTTATTCTTGCTTTTATTGCTTTTATTCTTTCTCCCCATTTATAGCCGTGTGTGTGTGTGTATGTGTGTGTGTGTGTGTGCGTGCGTGTGTGTGCGTGCGTGCGTGCGTGCGTGCTTGCGTGTGTGTCTGCTTCAGCGCTTAGATTTGATTTTATCAAGATTTTGCGCTATATAAATATTGTAATTATTATTCTAATTTTAAAAATTTAACTTAACGATTCTTTGCATCATCATCAACATCATCAAGTGCTTTGCCACATGGCGTTGGCGATCGTGGCCTTCTTCTTCTTCTTCTTCTTCTTGTTGCCATCACACGTTGAGACCAGTCCGAGCGATGAATGTAGTGGTCGCCTGCAGTGACGCCACTGGGCCGTACAGCTTGTCCTCAATGGGGGTCGGCTCCGGCCACACCTGCCTTCTCAGCCGCCGGAAGTTCCCGCAGTCCTGCAGGATGTGGTGCGTGTCCTGCTCTGCCTCTCCACAGGGACACATTGGGGATGGCACAACCTTCAGTTTCGAGTGGAGGTGTTTGTTCAGCCTGTTGTGCCCTGTCCGCAGCCTGAAGATGGTAACCTGCTCAGGTCTTGTGAGCAGGTGGAGGCTGTCTTTCTGTGCCGGGGTTCGGAACAGAGCTTTGGTGATGGTGTTAAGCTCTGCAAGGCTTACGGCGTTGTCGTCTTGTTCTTGCTCGGCACCGAGTTTTGCCAGATCGTCGGCTTTCTCGTTTCCCTCAATGCCGCAGTGGGAGGGGATCCACTGCAGCACGGTCCGAAGGCTCTTGATGTTGTTAAGGGCCTTCTTCAGTGAGGGTAGCCTGTCGCTATTGTATGCCTGCAGCACAGAGAGCGCGTCTATAAGAAAGACGACCTGTGTGGTCCGGTCTGCTCTCGTAGCGATGGTGTGTGCTGCCTGGGTGAGCGCATCTACCTCTGCCTTGTAGTTGGTGCAATGAAGGCCGGTCGGTAGCGCCTCTTCTGCCCGTTCTCCACTGGGGTACTGGATGTGGACCCCAGCACCTCCACTCTTGACGGCATTGGTGGCCGAGCCGTCTGTGTACACCCTGATCCACGATTCTGCAGGGTATCTTTCCTCAAGCGTTGCCAATGTCAGTGTCTTCAGGACTTGGTCGCTGTGTTCGCCTTTGTTGCTGATATAGGGAATAGTTGTTTGGACAGTTATGGTCTCTTCTCTGTCTTCCCAAGGCGGAGCGTCGAGGGAGAAGGAGAGGGGAAGGACCTGGTTAGGGAGGGTCTCTTGGTGCTTCCTATTCAGAGCTCTGGTCTCCACAGCAAAACTTGATCGTTGTAGTCTGCCTGATGATAACATTTGGAGCCTTTCTCTCATTGGATGATTCTCTGAGCATCTGAATTTGTTGGCCTGAAGCATTGCCTTCTGCTCTCTTCTCTTGGTAAGTGGTGGAATTCTGGATGTTTCTTCCATCTTCACTATGGGTGTTGTTTTCATGGCACCTGTGATGACTCGAAGTGCCTGGTTTTGGACTTTGTCCAGGGTCTGGAGGTGCGTCTTGGCAGCTGTCATCCAAGAGCTAGACCCGTACTCAAGGTGTGGTCTTACGGTACCTTGGTACACTGACTTCAGGATCTTGTCAGTTGCGCCCCACGTTGTTCCTGCCAGTTTCCTTAGGATGTTGAGCTTCCTTCTGGCTTTTCTTTCTGCCTGGTTGATGTGTGGTTTCCAGGTCATTCTCTTGTCAAAGGTGACACCAAGGTACGTCTGTTGGTCTTCGTACTTCAGTGTGGCGTTTCCCAGGGTGAGTTTTCCAGGCTTGGCTTTTGATGACAGCGTGAAAAGAGTGGCAGTAGATTTCTCCCTGTTGACTGTCAAGCACCAGCTTTCAGCCCATGCTGCAACATTCTCCAGGGCGATCTGCATCCTGTATGTTGCTGTTGTTGCATACTCCTCGCTGCACCAGAGTACCAGGTCGTCTGCGTATAGCGCTGCGTTGACGCCTCTTGGTAGTTCTGCTACAATGTCGTTGATGATCGTGGCCTTCCATATGCATCTGTCCCTTGTTGCCGTAAGATCTTCCACCCTCTCTGTCCTCAGCCACTCTGCAAGTCTGTCCAATATTTTTTCCCTGGGTCTACCTGGTGCTTTCTTTCCCTCCAGCTTTCCCGTTGTGACCAGGTGCTCCAAATCCCCTTTCCTCATAAAATGGCCCATAAATGTTGCCTGTCTTTTCCTAATCTTCCTTAGCAATGATCTTGTGTCTGCCTCCATCAAGAGTGTCTCATTTGTTTTCTTTGCTGTCCGTGGAACTCTCAGCATTCTTCTTATAAACCCATCTCGGCTGCCTCAATCTTGTTCTGACTGTTTGTTGATTGTCCATGCCTCACAACCGTATAACATTATCGGTTCTATATAACATTTTTCGTCTTCTTGAATGCTGTTTTAACTTGGCCGATTCTGCTGGCTATTTCTGATGTGCATCTGCCGTCTGGTGAGATGATCGTTCCCAGATATTTAAACTTATCAACCTGTCTCAAGGTTGTGCCGTTTGCTGTTATTTTGCATGAAGGGATTTTAATGGGTTTTTTTACTGATTACCACGACTTCAGTCTTCTTGCTGTTTAGCTCCAACCCCTTACCTTTGCTTTCCATTTCTAGTATATTCACAAAGCTTTGTAGGTCCCTTTCATTTTCTGCAGTTAGCACGGTGTCATCTGCGAATCGAATGTTGTTTATCATTTTTCCTCCAACCTTTAATCCAGGGTATTTCTCCAGGTTTCACTCTTTGCATAAAGGTGGAATAAATAATCTGAAAGCTAATGTGCATGATTATTAATTAATTCTGCGTTGTTATATAATACCTGTAATTATATCAAAGCACAGAACATTGAACTTTAAGATAGCCATCAAGCTTTCTGTTAAGAAAATGGATACACGTTAATGGAGGGATAGGCCAAACGAGACTCTCATGACATACTACTGAGACTTTATACCAGCGTTTAAAGACTTTATTTATGACAAAAAGGCAATTTTCAATCCAATAAAAGACAACAATAAGAGAAACATAAAATACTTACCAAATAAAAGTATAACTTTTGAGACTTTTCACAAATAATTAAACATTTTTTTATAGTATAGATTTCAACTTCTTAAAAGACATGGAGAGAAGGGAAAGGGGGGGGGGGGGGGAGGGAGGAGGGAGGGAGTAAAAACAGAAACATTCAGAATAATAAAAAGCAACTAAAGCTCTGCAACTGAGATTTTGTGCACATTTGAAGAATGTGTACACTGTGCAGCATGAATCTATGAAACGGTGTTATGAAATTGAAATATTTGATATCAAAGAAGTTGTAGGCTACATTGTGAATAATCATTGATGAGCAAAAAGTGTTATGATAGATTATGAAAATAAAAATGAAACAACATTAGGTTTGATAGAGAATACTCTAACAATATTCATATCAGCGGGTGTTGCTGATAGAGACAATTACTTATGAATCGATTGTCATCAGATGGCCACTTTCATTTTACGCCCGAATCTAAAGTAATGTTCAAACTCGTTCTAATGGTGAACATTCTTTTAAAATCAGATGGCATTTTCTGAGATATAGGACTTGGAAGATCGTGCCCTTCTGATTTACCATTTTAAGAAAAGGACAACCGATTTACAACCTCAGCAATAACTTTTCCTTAACAACTAAGACACAAGCGGCAGAATGGTTCAGACGTTCGCCTGCCAATAATTCGTGAAGAGCGGGGCATTGCCCGGCTGCCTTGGTATAAAACACTGGGGAGGTAGGTTGATTTCTCAGGTCCCACCCCTTGAAGACCAATTAGCCTTCTTGTCTTTCCGAAGTCTTGGTTAAAAAATGTGAATATGAATATGAATTTGAGCAAGGGAGAGGGGATGGGCGCTGCCCTCATGGTTCTGGCCCCGGGAAAAGTTGAAGTCTCTGCCCCCTCACTCCCCTACGACCTGAGGGTTATGGAACTATCTAGGTAGGACCTCAGGACCTGGCCAGCTCATGGGTTTATGTGCAGGCTTGAGGCTTGTGCCGCGATCATTCTGGATCTTCTCCATCACGTGGCACCTGTGATGATAGTGCATATGGAATTCATTCTGAGCGGAGACGTCATCTTGAGAAACTGAAACCGAGAAACTAAGACACAATCTTCATAAAAATTGTTCCTTCATCAATCGTACATGTGCGGTTCGACTGTCTTGAATAAAAAACTGAAGGGGAATTTTTGTTTTTTGAAAGCAGGCATTTACTGATTTTTTTCTCTTGAAAATGCCCTAAACTGTTGGCTGGGCGCTTACAAGAAAAGAATCACAATATTAGGATTTTACAGGAAGTAGCATGTGCACAGGATCACTTGTAACCCCTTGGCTGCTGTCGCCGGTACTGATCGTTCTATGGAAGTGCCAAGAAGAAAATAGTTGTAAGCCTATCGATTTTTTTAGATAGCCTCGTCATCATCGTGTGCCCTGCCGCATGACGTTGGCGATCATAGCCCTCCACAGGAATCTATCCCCTGTCGCTGCAAGTAGGCCTATATCTCCTACCCTCTCTGTCCTCAGCCGCCCTGCAAGTCAGTCCAATATTTTCTCCCTGGGTCTACCTGATGTTCTCTTTCCCTCCAGCTTTCCTGTTGTGGCTATCATCATCATCATCATCATCATGTGCCCTGTCGCATGGAGTTGGCGATCATGGCCCTCCACACGAATCTATCCCATGTCGCCGCAAGTACATGTCCCACCTTTTCTGTCCTCAGCCACCCTGCAAGTCCGTCCAATATTTTCTCCCTGGGTCTGCCTGGTGTTCTCTTTCCCTCCAGCTTTCCTGTTGTGACCAGGTGTTCTAATTCCCATTTCCTCATAATATGTCCTTAAATGTTCTTGACTTTTCCTAACCTTCATTATTAATGATCTTGTGTCTGCCTCCTTCAAGACAGCCTCGTTTGTTTTCTTTGCCTATCAATTGACATCAGGAAGAGAGTTCTTGAATGTTCCGTAGAATCAATAGTGTTGTATGATTGTGAGGCGTGAACAGTCAACACGCAAAGTCAGAACAAAATTGAGGCAACTGAAATGTTGTTTCTAAGAAGAATGTTGAGATAGCCTACCGACTGAAAATCATGAAGAATATTTATGGGAGATTAACGTAATGATAAGACCCCGCCTGTTTTCACGCCTGTTTCTCGATTTTCAGTTATCATGGATCTTTACAAGGTAGCTGTCGTGGATCTGATAGTTCAGCGTCTCCGTGGTTTAGCAACAGGACATTCCCCTGGCAGAAAACAGTTACTAGGTACATCAAAATCCCCAAACCGAGCTCAAACACTTCTATGTCAATTTCAGCTGCTATCGGCGGTAACATTAGGAGATGACGAGCGACTCATTGTGCGGTAGATGGTCATATTTGTGCTAAATACATAATAACAGGAAAATGTCGAATCATATCTATCTATCTAGCTAGCTAGCTAGCTAGCTATAGCTATGTATATATGTATATATACATACATATATAAATATATATGTATTATATATATAGAATGGGCACAGATGAATGGGTTCACAGTAGGAAACACCTGGTTTGAGCAGCCTAATAGAAGAAAATGGACATAGATGAGTCCAGGAGATGATACCAAAAATCAAATTGACTTCATCCTTATCGATAAAATATTTAGAAATTCCTTGCTGACAGCAAAAAAAAAAAAAAAAAACACCTACCAGGCGCAGTGGTAGGTTCCAGGGTTCACTCCCCGTAGAGGCCTCGACTTTTCTCCTCAGTTTGACCGAAAAATCGAACTGAACGTCTAGTCCTTCAGAAGGGGACAAAAAACGAGTCGGACCTGTGTGCCTTCTGGCTGCCCACGCTTAAGATCCCACGGCAGTTGAAAATCGTGACAAGCAGGGCATTGCCCAGCTGCCTTGGTATAAAACATTGGAGACATAAGTTTATTCCCAGATCCCCTTGAAGACCAATTAGCTTTCTCGCCTTTCTGAAGTCCTGGTAATGTGATGGTGTGGTGGTAAGGTGAAGGTGAAGACAGGAGGCAGAAGAGCGCAGATGGTAAGGCAGCCTGACAAAGAAGACCCAGGGAAGGCAGAGCTGGTGTTTCTCTCTTATTCCGACCCAACCGTTCACGACCAGACCAGATGAGAAAGGCATACATGGCACTTTGTTTGTTTGTTTGTTTTGTATTATCGTCCCAACGTGTTCACGATTAGGGACTGTCTTGAGGATGAACCGTGTCATGTAATTAAAGAAGGAGAACGTTGTTTTGTAGTTTCGATGTCTAAGATGGGAGGGGTTTCAAGAAGTTAGAGATGAAGGTGAGTCTAGAGGTGGCTGGGGGTGTTTAGAAATATGGTCCAACTGCCGATGGTGAGAGAGATTGGCGCCAGGACTAGACGAGCCCATCCGTGGGAGCTGTCTTGATTAGTTAGTTGAAGCAGCTGAAGAGGGTTTGCTTGCCCTGTGAAGAGAGTTCTTAAAGGCTGAAAATGGTTGCTTAAGGTCAGGCAATCGAAAAGACAATGCGGGAAGGAGACGAATTCCTTCATACAGGGACACCTAAATGGAGTGAACTTCGTTGTCCATGTGTTAATCCTTATCCTGGACATCAGATGAGCGATATGTGGAGACTTGTTGGCGAAGAGAGTAGCTTTGGTTTCGCCTTGACAGTCTTGAATTGGCCAGTTATGTAGAGTTGGCATTAGTTTTGTATTCAGTCTCCCAGCGAGTCCATGTTGCCTTCTTGATCTTACGGTTAATGTCACTGATGGAGAGAGGAAGTAGAGGGTTGGGGTCACTATTCTTCTTGGTTCCATCTTTGGCTGCTCTATCGGCCTTTTCATTTCCATGGAGCCAGTATGGAAGGAAACCCATTGATATCGAAGTTTGACGTTTTTGGTTTGAAGATGGGTAGCAGTATTTTGAATGGCATGGAGTATGTCTGGCCGGAAGTGCATTCTTCCCTAAGGAGGACATCCAGCGAAGATTTTGAGTCTGTGAAGATAGTGATGGTTTCTGGAGGATTTTCTAGGTGATTCGAGTAAGAGAGGGCCGTCAGAACGGCAGACAGTACTGCTGTGAGGATGTTGGTTGGAGAGAGTTTTTTTTTAGATTGTGGTGTTTGTTGAGGCAAGGTGTTCTCCTGCACCGCTGTTTCCATCATCTAAAACAGAACCGTCTGTAGAGATCTGGTAGTTGTTGATGTAGGGTCCAGCAAGGAGTTCACGGACGATGTTGGTGAGGAGATGAGGGTTGTCTTTTTTTAGAAAAGCTGGGCAAATGGTCTGATAAGTTTATGTGGACATACTTTGAATAGGTAAATCAACCTCTCAGTGCAGAAATTGATCGGTGAACAGGCAATAGAAAAACACTAATGATCCTAATTTGGACACGCACAGTTCGACCACAATACGGAATGCCAAAATCTCTTCTAATACCTTACTGCTTAGCAATATTTTATCGCAGTATCAGTTCTGTTTATAAAAGGAGCAACATGTAAATGAAACTGTGTATTCTAAGTCAGATTTTAAACATTAAGAATTCGATTCTACATCCTGGCAAGATGGCGGTCAATTTGGCGGTTTGCCGCACTTTGACTTTGACTGAATTTTCTTTAATGCAAGCTTAATATCTTGTGATTAAAGGTGTGATGTGGTTCAAATGAAAGATTAGAATACCAGCATTCTAATCGTGATCTTAAAATGTCCACAATTTGTTTCTTTATTTTAAAAATTTCCGATTATCATCATGGCTCACTGGTCGAAAATTTGAATAGTACCGAAAGATCGGACAACAAAATTATTGATTTCGGGAAGACGAGGGGAAATTTCATCTCGAGGACATTTTCCATCAGAAATACACACTTTTCTGCTAAACCAGAATGCACAAGTTACTCATTTCCTAGCTTTTAAGGGTTTAAATAATAGAATTTCCTAATATTTTTTAGAATTGCTAAACCAGGGGAGGTAATTGTACTCAGGATCGTTTGAGAAGAAAAGGCGTCTGCTACATGCCGTTGGGTGTGCACAGCTACAGTAAAAAAAAAAAGCGAATATGAATATGATTGAAGTAAGGGAGAGGGGATGGGTGCCGCCCTCATAATGCTGGCCCGTGAAAAGTTGAGATCTCCGTCACCTTGCTCCCCTGCGACCTCAGGGTTATGACACTATCTAGGTAGGACCCCGGACCTGGCCAGCTCATGGGTTTATGTGCAGACTTAAGGCGTGTGCCATGATCATTCTGGGTTTTCTCCATTACACGGCACCTGTGACGATAGTGCATATGGAATTCATTCCGAGCGCGGAGACGTCACCTTGAGAAACTGAAACTGAAACTGAAATATATCCCTCGTTATCAGCAGGGTTGTAGACGTGAACTGAACTGCATACTGGATTTGAAAGATACTTAACGTTTTAATGTCTTTGAAAAAATGTCAGCATGAAAGACCATTGCGCAGGCACCTTCAGTTTGACCCAAATGTCCAGAATCGTTAATAAACAGCCCAGTAATCCTTCTTACTGATGCATTCGCGTATTTTCTGCTGCTGTGACCCATGTGAACAACTTGTTTGAATTTTCGGTTACTTTTCCATCTTTCGCATCATTTTACTGCCATCACTTTTACACCACTCACTGGCTTCCCCAAACATCACTTAACCCAGGTTCATCGCAGTGTAGAGCAGTCATCTTTAGACCAGTCTGTGAAGTATTGATACTGATTTACTGTCAGACCGCCCACCAGAGGAACCGGATCATTTTTCCGGAGTTCAGCAGTCTGTTCCAGTCCAGTGTATTCATGATACTAGTTTCATAAGGGCAACTAGCCTAAGAACCAGGTTGTATGAGCATAGTTCACTGTCCTTTGAAATGGAGGTTTAAACCCAGTTTGGAACTTGCCTATCCAGTTTCACTTTGTGACATTCTGTTACTACTCACCGATGAACATTTGTATTGCTTCGCTACGAATACCGTTTATTACTTCTATGTTGTGGAAGAGAACAGCTGACGTCATTTCATGCTCAATACAACTACAACAAAGACTAGAAAATCATCAATAAAGAGCTTGAACTGAAGTTGTACATACGCTACTTGACAGATGCAGGGAGAGAATTGGTCTTGAGTTGCCTCGAGTATTCACAGACATTCTCACAACGTGATGTACAAAAGAGTAGAATCTAATTTCAAGTGGCAAGCAGGCACTTCTGTAGACAAAGACATCCTGATCATGAGCATTGCTCAAGAAGCCTCCAGCCATTTCAACAATCTGATCTCCTTGACTTTGCGCCTCTGCTCCATGATCATGTTGAAAGTGTAGAGGAAGGGGTTGATGACAGAGTTGACGGGCAGCACGAAGACTGCCATGGCAACGTTGACCTCCCCTGAGATGGGCACACCCTGGGCAGCCAGCAGACCCAGCAGTCCAATGGGAAACCAGCAGAGAAAGTCGGAGACGGCGATGGTGATCAAACGACGAGCTACGTTCAAGTCGTTGGACTGACGGCCCGTGTCTGTGGTGGCCATGGCGCTGGCCCTCACAGCCTGGTAGATGAGGCCTTGCCCAACCGCGATCAGTATGAAGAGGACAAAGTTCAGCACTATCATGATCCCAAAGGCGTAATCGCCTCCTTCGAATTTCTTCCTGGTGATTGGCAGTGGTATGCAGATGCCAGCCTGCTTGTAGAACTCCTGGAAGGGAGAGCCTGGTAACAAAGGCACTGAGGCCAGAAGGAAACTCATCAACCACATAGCGATGCTGGCATACTGGGCAGCTCGACGATGAAAGTGAAGTTGGCTGAAAGGAAAGCGCAGCACCAGGAATCGATCAATGGTGATAAGGCAGATGATGAAGACACACATTTCACAGGACAGGAAAGATAAGAACCCAGCCAACGTGCAAGTGCCACTGTGTCTCCAGCGTGTATCCTCCCACAGGTAAGTTCCCAGGTACAGGCGATCCGCCACTCCAATAATGGACAGGTACACACCCATCAGAAAATCGGCAATGGAGAGATTAGTGACGAAGACATGGAAGCCAGAGTTTCCTTTATCTTCACGAAGCAACCGAAAGATAAAGGTGGCCAGGTTGCCTGTTAATGCCATGACAGCTGTGACAGACAGGAACACACGATATGTGTCGGAGCGAAGGAGGGCCTCACACGATGACACCTCATCTAATGGCGCGTGACAGTCATTCAGGTTGAATCCTTTGGGAAGAGTGGCTTCACAGCAAACTTTGAAATTATCCGAGTATACCGAGCTCAGATGAACAAGACCCTTGAAAATGTCACGTGGGAATTTCACAAGCGGACAGCCTGTCACATCTAACACACGCAAATGCTTAAACAATTTGAAACCGTCTGTGGACGCCTTATTAAGACCACATCCAGACAAATTGAGGACGTGCAAACGATTGAACTGGATCAGGTCATTAGTACTCAGCGCTTGAATCTGGATCTGTGAAAGATCCAAGTGATGCAGTGGGATGTTGGTTATATTTGTGTTGTTGCTTTGGAACATCTGACTGAAAGGATTCCCTGATAGAAACAGAACTTTCAGACGAGGGAAATAGGCGAACTGGCGTGTGCTGAAGACTTGCAAGAGGTTGTGACTCAGGTCAAGACTATTGAGATTGTTAAAGGAAACGTTGTCCATTTCAGTCAATCCACAGTTGGCCAGACTAAGGTGAATCAGCATCACATGATGAGCAAACTCCCTCATAGTCATACCAGTGTTACGGACGTCCACGTAGCGCAGGTCAAAGTGCATGTCCACAGGGAACTTCTTGGTGCACATAAAGGCCAGGCCCCGGCACTGACAGTGCTGGGGACACATCATGTTACACCACAGTTCGTCATCCCGCTGCGGACACTGCATCACGCCATCACATACCTGATCAGGATGCAGACATATAGAGGAACTTCGACACCAGTAAAACCCTGGACACAAATCTTTTTTGAGGCTGCAGTCCTTTTCGTCTTCCTTTCCGGGACAGTCATACACGCCGTTACATCGCACGTAGACAGGGAGGCAGTAGCTTTGAGTGAGACACCAGAAATGAGTGTCTGGACAGGACTGGTTGTGGAGAGCCTGCACCTTGTACATGCCTTTCCCATCCAAAGTGACCATGGCAGGGGGTGGGGGCTGCATGACAGGCAAGGCCGCATCCAGTGTGGGGTCTAGCTGATCATCAAAGCACTGCAACTCGTCAGCGCCGTTCAGGCAGTCGTATACTCCGTTGCATTCGTCTTTCAAATAATAACACTGCCAGATATGAAAAGAAAAGAAATAATGACATTGCCATGGAATATCCGCGCGCGCGCCACACACACACACACACACACACACACACACACACACACACACACACACACACACACACACACACACACACACACACACACACACACACACACACACACATCAGCAGAACAGTTGATATTATTAGGAGAACAACACTGCTTGCCATGCACAAAACGTAATATATACATGTATACATACATACTACAAAATTCAAGCAAACAGAATGCACACAAAGAAGAAGAAACATAACGTCAGATTGATTTTTTTTTTCGTTCTTGCTGATACGGTGACCTCAGTTGTTTCACCTTTTAACTTTCCATTCGTGAGTTACAATTGTGTCAAAGTTTTAAGCATGACTGGGTCATGAAGATCGTGTTAAGTTGGGTGGATCTAATGGTGTCACATGTGAGAAGGTGATTGAGGCTGGTTTCAGGTTACTGCCTTTATAAAATCCTTCAGATCACTGTAGAAAATATAACTGTTATCATTCATCTAACATTTGCACGCACGCAGTCTCGTGTCTTTTTGCAGAACGAGAAACAAACGGGAAGCCAAAGAAAACTGGATCAAAAGACAATGTCACAACACTAAAGAAGGGATGAAGGCATAGGACTGCTGAAATACTGAAAACTCTCGTTTTGACGTAGCAGCATTTAAACCATGGTAACC
This sequence comes from Monoplex corrugatus, assembly GCA_030674185.1. Classification (NCBI taxonomy): domain Eukaryota; kingdom Metazoa; phylum Mollusca; class Gastropoda; order Littorinimorpha; family Ranellidae; genus Monoplex; species Monoplex corrugatus. The sequence continues at coordinate 61,305,280 of JAPXFY010000017.1, forward strand.
AAAGACAATACGGAAACGCTCTTACCAAAATCACGCCTGTACTAACCGATGGTCTGAACGCTGCATGGAATTGTCCGACTACAAACTCTATCCAGACCTTGGTATCCTCGACAACGTTCAGAAAACTATACGAGAGAAGCTGAAGAACTGATGTTGCAAGACAAAAGGCTGAAAAGGCGGTGCGAAGTTTGAAGGCAGGAAAATCACTAGGTGTGGACAACATTCCCTTTGAGCTGTTTAACCCTTTTTTGACTCCCGCACCCTATCCACCAACCGCAAAAATTTAACCCTTTGGCTGCTGGTGGGAAGGGTGAGAGTCAAAGGGATTTTTGCTTTGCTAGTATGGGGTGACAGTGTAACGTGCTGGTGGACAGGGTGCGGGAGTTGAAGGGTTAAACGTGGTGGAGAAGAGGAAAAAACAACAAACAACAAAACCAAGTCTTCACAACACTTGTCAGAAGACATGGGAGTCTAAAGAATGGCCTCAAAGAACGGACTCAGTCAACTGTAATTCCATTCCCACATAGAGAAAAATCCAGACAACGCTAAAATTACGGAACCATTGGCTTGATTAGCAACTTCAGTAAGGTCATGCTCAGAGTATTTCTCAACTGCTTTAAGACCATCACTAAAGAACCACTCGCCGAGAAACAGGCTGTCTTCATTCCTTGCAGGAGAATGATTGAGGTCCTATATTTTCATATCGCATCATGATAGAATACAACGTTTTTTAAGATCATTGCACTCAGGGAGGTTACCTTTGTGCTCACCTTTTTTTTTTCGACCAATTTTCTACGCCATCTTAATGGCCACAGAAGCTGGCACAGTTTTTACAATGCGATGATGATGGTGTCGATGAGGATGATAATCATGATGCTATGGAGTTCCATCTAAGATTGAGACTGCGTGACAGGGCTGTACTCTACGCTTAGTATCATAACATATCCTTGCGTCAACCAGGCCCGAGAGATACAGACAACTGCGGTGCTGGTCAGAAGATTTGCAGGAAAATACTTGCAACGTCAAAGTGATCTCTACCAAAATTTTATCGACCTTAAGAAAACATTCAAGAATGTGTATACAGAGGTATCTGAAAAAATCATAAGGACTTTAGCGTAGGAAGCAGTCTAATCCAAGTCACAATGGTGCAATCACAGGAGGTGTTCCGAACCATTTTAGGGGTCCGCCAAAGACCTCTGCCATCAACAGTCTTGTTCAACATCTTCCTGAAAAGATCGTCAGAAAAAATGCTTAACGATGACCACATACTATCGCCATTGATATCAAAAGCATCGGAAACCTTCGGTTTGACAACGACATTGGCGTCCATGGCCGGGACTAAAACAGAACTGCATGATAGTTATAATAATAACGACACTGATGACTCCGCGAACAAATCCTTATCTTGCACAAGCCCTAAACGCTTCACAAAAGCATGAGAGACAAAGGGAGCACACATAAAGGTTGTAAGTGTTAAATCTAACTGTCATGATGAACACAAATGGACTGTACTAATACAATAATGAAGAAGCAATAAAAATGAATTATAACGAAATATCCGTTTTATATGTGTATTAATGTAAAAGTAAAACAAAAACAAAACAAAACGAAACAAAAACATATCAAAACAAAAATAAAGACAAACAAAAAACAAAAAACACCCACGCAATTAAAAAAAAAGCTGGAGAAAAGCCATTATCGTTCTGCTCTGCATCGTTCCTTCTTTGCTTCCTGAAGCTGATCTGCAACACTTTAGGGTTTGTTCAAGACGGACTCATCGCACTTAGTCGATTCCATATGCGCTGCGACCAAATCAGCCAGCAATTATCTAGCAGACTTCCTAAGCGTGTGCAAAACCCTATGCGCTGGCATGGTCTTGAACTGAGAACGGAAAGGGGAAGGTGGAGAGGGAGGAGATCTTTGATTCACTAAGCTGACACCACCAGAATGATGGAAACATTAAGATGGGCAGAAAACAGGCCAATGCTTAATGTTGCGGGCTGGGATTGAACTCAAGAGACCAGATCCTGTGTCTATGGCTCTGTCAAAAGAACCAACTAGCCCACTTAAAAAAAAAAAAAAAAGAAAGTTACCGTGAGGTCAAACCCATGGTGCTCTAATCAGTTAAACAATGGGATCAAATGGGGGACGATCGGATACTTTTTGGTTTTTTGCTGGACCGTTAAAGTCAAGTGTCATTTGTAGGCACCGGTGTAATCAGGCCTGAAATCAGTATATTTTCTTCTCCTATTCAGGGAAAACTTACATCTCTTTCGTTAATGGGTAAGAGCCTGTTTCCTCGAATAAATAGGGCAGGTTTCTTATTCTGCGAAATGGGCAGTCTCATACTTGACTTTCTTTCAGTTCTGCTCCACATCGTTTCTTTTTCTGGCTGGTACGCTTACAAGCGTTTAATGCTAGAAGCTGTCTTGTGGATTTCCTAGGAATGGGGTTATTAAGAGTATGAACACAGTTTCGGTGATGTGTGTAGGAGCCACAATGAGGGTACCTGTACCAAACGTAAATCTAAACGAAAACAAGACAAATGGGCAACGAGGCGAACACTTTCATACCTGTTTCAAATTCCCGCAGTTCGCCATGTTTAAGGGACAAGGCAAAAACTGACAGAAGAGTTCATCACTGTTGTCCTGACAGTCCTGTCGATGATCACACACCATGGTGTACGGTACCCGTTGTATCACTGTGGCACACAAAAATGAGGGCGGACGTGGCGTCATCTGTCGGACCGGACACGATGAGAATGACGGGATATCCCAGAATTCTTTGGGGGAATTGTAGTTCCAGTCCTGGTTAGAGAAACAGATGGCTTGAACATCACAGGCCAGGAAAGCGTGTGTGTAGTGGCCATGTGGACACAGTACAGTGTCCAGCTTGAAGGAGGAATTGGTCGGTAAGCGAAGCTGGATAGACTGGAAAGGCTCTTTGGGCTGGAAAGCGGCCTCCAGCTTGTACTCACACATGCTGAGCAGATACTTAATCTGTAGGAAGCAGGGTATCAACTGGACAAAGTCTATAAAGCCATTGTAGAACCCACATACTGGACGATTTGTTGTACGCAGGATAGAAGTATGGTAAGCCATGATCCCAACCTCCCATATTGGAACAAAAGTATACCTGAATGGTATGTCACATAAATCATGCAAATAGTTCAGAAATGTGAAGACTTGGAAATATTTCAAATTGACATCGATTTGTTAAAACATGTTGCTTCTGCTTCCTACGTATCTATAATGTTAGAGGCTTCTCTTCCACTCCCTCTCTCTGTCTTTGTCTCTGTCCCTGTCTCTGTCTGTCTCTATCTGTCTGTCTGTCGCTCTCTCTCACACGCACACACAGTCTCTCCCTCACACACACACACACACACACACACACACACACACACACACACACACACACACACACACACACACACACACACACACACACACACAAAACACAAACACAAACACAAACACACACACAAACACACACGCACACTGACTATACATGTGCACAAACACATACACATATAAGCATGTAAGAACACAACATTCAGTAACTGATGAATAAGAAAAAAAGATCTCTTTGAGGTGTCTCACCTGTCTCACCTGTCGGCGTCACCGGGAACAGTGTTGGCCGCTGCACATGATGTCCTCACAAGTTGCCTCCAGCACTCTCGATCTTGGCTAAGTCTGACCACCTCCTGGAGTTTCTTGCCACTGATGTTTGTGATGTTTCTAGCAAGTGATGCAGGTGGCCGTCCTCTGTTTCTCTTTCCTTCCACTTTACCTTGGAGGACAGTGGACATCAAGTCTGTTCTCTCATTACGGATTGCGTGTCCAACATATTTCAGTTTCCTCCGTTGTATGAGTACTAGAAGCTTGCGTGTAGTACCCAACTCATTCAGTATGCTTTCATTTGAGCGCCTATCCGTCCATTTGACCCTCAGCAGTCTTCGGTAAAACCACAGCTCTGCTGCTTCCACTCGTCTTTCATCCTCTTTCTTCATTGTCCATGCCTCGCAGCCGTATAACATCACTGGCCAGACAAGACATTTTAAGAGTTTTATCTTAAGGTCTGCTGTTATGCTGTGGTCTTTCCAAATATTGTTCAATTGAACCATACTGTTCTTGGCCATTCCAATTCTCATCTTTTTGTCTTTTGAGCATGTTCCATCGTGTGTCTTGACTGAACCTAAATATCTAAAGTACTTTGAGGTGTAGCAACCAGTATTTCAAACACTTTGAGATCGGTCCAGTTCTCAGTGACTGTCATCTTTCAAGGTGCCCCTGACGGATAGTCTGGCATTATGTCGTGCTGGGTGATGTGTCCAATCCATGCCATTTTGCATCGTTTCAACGTTGCCATAAGCGATTCCTGTAGGCTTATGAAGGTGTTGATCTGTTTCTTTGCATACCAACTGGTCGTATTTTTGAGGTTAGGGTATGTGAAACATTTTCTCAGGCACTTGGTCTCAAATGCCTTAATCATCTTTTAGCAAGCAGTGTCCAAGTTTCACATCCGAAGAGGTTGGACAGCTTAAGTGACTTGTACAACTTGTGCAATCTGTACTTAGTAATGAGGCTGATGGTACAGCTTCTGCAGGTTCTGCCACCACTGCTATTACTACTGCAATCTGTACTTAGTAATGAGGCTAATGGTACAGCTTCTGCAGGTTCTGCCACCACTGCTATTACTACTGCAATCTGTACTTAGTAATGAGGCTGATGGTACAGCTTCTGCAGGTTCTGCCACCACTGCTATTACTACTGCAATCTGTACTTAGTAATGAGGCTGATGGTACAGCTTCTGCAGGTTCTGCCACCACTGCTATTACTACTGCAATCTGTACTTAGTAATGAGGCTGATGGTACAGCTTCTGCAGGTTCTGCCACCACTGCTATTACTACTGCAATCTGTACTTAGTAATGAGGCTGATGGTACAGCTTCTGCAGGTTCTGCCACCACTGCTATTACTACTGCAATCTGTACTTAGTAATGAGGCTGATGGTACAGCTTCTGCAGGTTCTGCCACCACTGCTATTACTACTGCAATCTGTACTTAGTAATGAGGCTGATGGTACAGCTTCTGCAGGTTCTGCCACCACTGCTATTACTACTGCAATCTGTACTTAGTAATGAGGCTGATGGTACAGCTTCTGCAGGTTCTGCCACCACTGCTATTACTACTGCAATCTGTACTTAGTAATGAGGCTGATGGTACAGCTTCTGCAGGTTCTGCCACCACTGCTATTACTACTGCAATCTGTACTTAGTAATGAGGCTGATGGTACAGCTTCTGCAGGTTCTGCCACCACTGCTATTACTACTGCAATCTGTACTTAGTAATGAGGCTGATGGTACAGCTTCTGCAGGTTCTGCCACCACTGCTATTACTACTGCAATCTGTACTTAGTAATGAGGCTGATGGTACAGCTTCTGCAGGTTCTGCCACCACTGCTATTACTACTGCAATCTGTACTTAGTAATGAGGCTGATGGTACAGCTTCTGCAGGTTCTGCCACCACTGCTATTACTACTGCAATCTGTACTTAGTAATGAGGCTGATGGTACAGCTTCTGCAGGTTCTGCCACCACTGCTATTACTACTGCAATCTGTACTTAGTAATGAGGCTGATGGTACAGCTTCTGCAGGTTCTGCCACCACTGCTATTACTACTGCAATCTGTACTTAGTAATGAGGCTGATGGTACAGCTTCTGCAGGTTCTGCCACCACTGCTATTACTACTGCAATCTGTACTTAGTAATGAGGCTGATGGTACAGCTTCTGCAGGTTCTGCCACCACTGCTATTACTACTCCCCTAATCTGTACTTAGTAATGAGGCTGAGTTGGTAAGCTTCTGCAGGTTCTGCCACCACTGCTATTACTACTGCAATCTGTACTTAGTAATGAGGCTGATGGTACAGCTTCTGCAGGTTCTGCCACCACTGCTATTACTACTGCAATCTGTACTTAGTAATGAGGCTGATGGTACAGCTTCTGCAGGTTCTGCCACCACTGCTATTACTACTGCAATCTGTACTTAGTAATGAGGCTGATGGTACAGCTTCTGCAGGTTCTGCCACCACTGCTATTACTACTGCAATCCTGATGCGTGTTTCTGCTGTACTGATTGCAATGTTGGTCAGGATAATTCCAAGGTACTTGAAAATGTCGAGCTCTCCCAGTTTCTGTTCATTCACGTAAACTTCTGTACTGCTGTTAGTTGTGCTGTTGACCATGACTTTCCTTTTCACTTTGCTGACTTCTATTCCATACGCCTCTAGCTCTACTTTGTCAACGAGTCTGCCGTTGTGATATTGCTGTTAAATGTTGATGAAAATCATGAGGGTTGATATCATCATCAAATCATAGGTTGCAGATGTGCCTGACACTAATGGATGTGAAGGTATGGTAGGCATGAAGATTTTGTACATGACCTCCAGGATTGTATTGAACAAGACTTATAATAGCAGACATCCTTGGCGTACTCATATTGTGGCTTGGAACAACTCTGTTTGTTCATTGTTGAGAATTGTAGCTGTACTTGTGTCCCACAATGCCTCTGTGATTAGACTTATTATATTAGACTGTCTTCTGTACTGAAGATTCTCATGATTTGCCATAGCAATAATACACAACTCTGTCGAAGTTTTCTTGATGTCCATCAAGTTGAAGTAGAGATCGCTTTGATGTTGTCTTCTTCTGTCATCATGCGACAGCTGAAGATTTGCTCAGCTATGCTCCTGCCAATCACTGATACCAGCTTGTTCCTTGGAAAGCGGTTCAAAAGCATGATCTTAAGCTGGAATTATTCTTAACATGAACAACGGACGTGGATTATAGGCTAATGGTTCTATGAAATCGGAATTGTCTGGAGTTTACTCTCCATGGGATTCCATTCTTTGGGCTACTTTAGAGTTCTGTTTCTTTTGACATATTGCTGGAAAGACATGTTATTGACATATTGCTGGAAAGACATGTTATTTTTTTCTCTCCACCTTGTTTGAGCAACTCAGATGGAATGTCATACAAGCCGGGTGATGTCGCTGTCTTCAGTATTCAGACTGCATCCTAGAACTCGTCCTACAATATTGGGACTTCTTCAGCACTCTGGATTTTTCAAAACTTTGTCTGATTGGAATTTGTAGTTGTACATTTCCTGGCAGTACTAGGTCCTCCGGTTTAGTATGGTTGTGCTTTTGGTGAAAAGTCTCCTGTTACTGTCGTCTGTGACCATGGTTTTATTCTGTTGCATCTTATTGAGTCTTCGCTGTTTGGTAGGCGTTCTGTACCTTCATTTTTCAGTGTTCTGACCCTGCTCTTCATCCACATCTTTTTGGATTCAGTAATCATCTTCCTTGTCTTGGTGTGTGTCAGTTTGTAACGTTTTGCCGCTTCAGGATTGCTGCCTTTCTCCGACTCAGATCCCAATACTTCATCTTTCTTTCTTTTTTTTATCCTGCTGCTTAATTAAACCACTGGGGGTGTTGCGGGCAGAAAGGACCATTAGGTATGCGGCGAGTTGAAAGGCCTGGACAGGTGGGATGTCACGTGAGGTCAGAGTCTCCTCGACACCGTCAGTCCAGGTCTTCCCCGGTCAGCCTCTGACTTTAAAGCCAGGTATCCTCGTGTTGTACGATCGATGGGCCGTCTAATATCACTTATAGTGAAAAGACGGTAAATCAAGGTACGAACGAACGAACGGTGGGCTGGGTGGTAATTTGGCAGTGGTGTGAAGTGCCCGAACCATCTGTCTCTCAATTGTTTAATGGAATGGGGATTGTTGTTGTCCCCTACATTCTTTTTATACATTTTAATTTTTTAGGATCAGTGCACTCAGGAAGGTTACCTTTGTGCTCACCTTTTTTTCGTCCCATTTTCTACACCATCTTAATGGCCACAGAAGCTGGCACAGTTTTTACAATGCGATCATGATGATGTGGATGAGGATGATAATCATGATGCTATGGAATTCCATATAGGATTGATACTGCTCGACAGGGCTGTACTCTAACTTACTATCATAATATATCCTGGTGTCAACCAGACCTGAAAGATACAGACATCTGCGGTGTTGGTCAGAAGATTTGAGCAACACCATCAGTGACGCATCCGTGAAGTGGATGAGACTCTCGACTGTGTGGTCCCAGTCTTTCCAGTGAGCCCATAGCACGCCCAACTCTGGGTAGGAGCCGGTCAGAGCCAAAAAGTCTCACAATGATTTTTGAAGTCCCCAACCTTTTTTTTTTTCGTTTCAGTATTACGGATCATGTCTCCTTGGGTCTTGTTGACCGCTTTTTTCAAGCAGTCCATCTCGCAGGTCAAGATTTTGCGTTCAAGAGGCTTGGTCAGGGTACAGGTTTGACATTGAGAAGTGAGTGCAGGAACAGAAATGGAAAGGATCAGCGTAGCTTTGATCTCAATGGATATACTGGGATGTTTAGAGAGTGTGGCAAGCTGGTACCTGATTTTGTTCACCTTTTGCTCTCTGATTTCAATTTCTCTGTTCAGAATTCCATTCCATACTCTGTGAAGATGCCTCCAAGCATCTGAAATCACTTGCTTGGATTTGATATTGTTGATGTCAGTATTTAGGTTGCCTGGTGTTCTGCTGATTTTCATCGTCTTCGTCTTTATGAGCTAACCTTCATATCATACCATTCATGAGTAGTGTTTAGATTAGTGGTATGCATTTGAAGTTTGTCTTCGTTCTCTTGTGCGAGGCAGGGGTCGTCGGTAAACAGCGACTCATTCAGGACTTCTAGACCTTGGTTGGCTTCTTTTATAAACTTGTCTATACAGATGATGAACAGTAGTGGTTAAAGGACACATCCTTGTACCACACCTGATGAGATCTCAAACCAATCTGAGAGTTCTGGCATTTGGATCACAATCATGCTGTTGACTTAGTTGACTCAAATGTTGTCCAGCAGCTGGTCGCGGACATCGCACAGTACTATCACTCGTCGTAGTTGGCGTCTGTTCATCCTGTAAAAAGCTTTTTCCTAATCTACGAAGATAAGTTTTAGATCCCTGTTGTGCTCATCTAGTAGCGCCGTGTCAAAAACAACTTAAGATGTGAATCACATGATTAAAAAAGTATCTCTTTTTTTTTTTTGCATATCCAGAGAAATCCTGCAGAAGCAACGACAGAATCTATTTTGCTTCACTAGTAATATCCAGAAAGAGAGCAGCAAAATTTTGTCATATGAGAAAAGTAATCAGAGTACATTCACTAGAGGAAGGCATATATGACACATGAAATGATAACAACAGACATGAAGGGTATGAAAGACAACATATCTGTATAGACTGTCACATATGTAAAGCAGAGACATTAAAACTGAACCGAATGAATATATGTAGGCCTACATACAGATGAATAGATAGTTATAACAAACATGATAGATATCGCCGACGTATCTGCAGATGGTAAAGAGCACACTTACATGGCGTTCAGCTTTTGTGTCGTAAGTCCAATGTGGACGTTGGGAAACAAGGTATGTTTATTCATCAGTTCTACCATCTGTCTCCATCGTTCGTGAGAGGTAAAACTGGCCAAGGAACCCTCAGAGCTGTGCAGAAATTTTGCGCGTCGTAGTACGTGGGGTACTTACCACGCAGATTGGATATAGATCTGATATTTTTGATCACGTAACACGAGTTCTCTATCAAAAAACCTTGTTTAGACCGGCACTGTTCATACCCACAATCCTCTTCGTCTTCTGCACCTGCACACTGTGTTATTAAGTTGCACGCAAGATGGGACGGAAATCAGGCCAGTTGGCAGTGGAGCAATTCCATTTTTCACCCAGCATCCGGGGCTTCTTTGAGACCTGACATAGCAAATGGAAACAATTGAAGCATTTGAATAAGTTTGTTAACATTATGAGGCAGAATAAACCTAATGATTTCTCTCTGAGTGCAGGCGCCATCAAGCAACTAACGTTAATATTCAAATAACTTGGGCGCACACATCCAAAGAAATACCTAAGGAACAAGTTAGACAGTTTTGTGAACAATGATTAGGTACAGACAACACACAGACGTACAACCACACCAGAGAGTAGAAAAATACAACGCCAAAGAAACAATCGTAAATTTGATCCAGTAAACCCAAACTTTGATAATGTTCCTGTCATAGCGCAGTTGACATAGAATCAAATCAACCATATTATACCTTATGCTTTCCCACATTGTGTCATTCATTCGCCTGAGTCATTACAGAAACACTCAAAAAAAAAGGAAAAAAAAAAAAAAAGAATTATAGGCCTACCACAGGAACACTTAAAACTAGTTGGTCCTTCAGAGCCAACATCGTTCCATAGAAATCATCAATTTCTTAACCTTTGACTCCCACACCCTGTCCACTAGCATCCTGCATTGCCATCCATGCTAGCAAAGCGAAAACTTAACCCTTTGACTCACTCAATCAATCCACTAGCTTCCTGCAGGATGAGGGAGTTGAAGGGTTAAGTTTTTGCAGTTGGTGGATAGGGTGCGGGAGTCAAAAGGTTAATTAAAGTAGAGACTGTCAATATGGTCTAGGATATCCACTATGCTTCTTTTGACTTGGTATCAGACCTAGATTGAAAGGGGTGTTAGAGGATTTTTGTAATAAGCAGTTTCAAAGAATACAGCCAGCTGCAAGCACCTAAAGTGATGAGGGTACTCAAACAACAAAAACAGCCACTTTGTTGATCTGTGGCTGCAGTAGGATGTATTTCAGTCCATGAACAATAACACGCACTGAACCTCAATACCATGGAGATGATCAGGGATGGGGACAGGCAAAGGGGGGGGGGGATGGTGGGATGACAGGGGACATCTTTACGAGTAGAAGTGTGGCTGTGCATTGGCTGTGAATATGGCTGAAATGATGAGGAGGTTTTCCTATGACACAGAAGATTAACCAGCTGTCTCAGTTGAGTTTTAAGACAACTTGTATATCTCACAGTCATGTACACCTGTAGTAGGCATTTAGAGTTGATACAGGATCGAAGATTGCTGATGGAAGAATGCGGACTTGTAGCAAAATTATTTACCTTTCTGTTGAATACTGTCGATACTGTTCAGCAAATCTATGCAAACTGAATAAGGCGTATGACTCACTTGAGACCGGTATAGTGATTGGTCTGAGACCGTGACAAGAGTTGTATGGATGCTTGTATCACTAATCTTTGTCATCCTGGTCGTCTCCTGGGTGCTCAAGACAGCAGCACAAGGGAAGGACATTCGCAATGGACATATGCCGGTACATCTCGGATTTTGACTTTGCAGAAAATTTGACGGCATCGGTAGAGATACACATACTCTAGTCAGTCACTACAGACAACACTGCTGCACTAACATTGATATAAAGGCTCTACATTACAGACAATACTGCTGCACTAACATTGATATAAAGGCTCTACATTACAGACAACACTGCTGCACTAACATTGATATAAAGGCACTACATTACAGACAACACTGCTGCACTAACATTAATATAAAGGCACTACATTACAGACAACACTGCTGCACTAACATTGATATAAAGGCTCTACATTACAGACAACACTGCTGCACTAACATTGATATAAAGGCTCTACATTACAGACAACACTGCTGCACTAACATTGATATAAAGGCTCTACATTACAGACAACACTGCTGCACTAACATTGATATAAAGGCTCTACATTACAGACAACACTGCTGCACTAACATTGATATAAAGGCTCTACATTACAGACAACACTGCTGCACTAACATCGATATAAAGGCTCTACATTACAGACAACACTGCTGCACTAACATCGATATAAAGGCTCTATTTACAGACAACACTGCTGCACTAACATCGATATAAAGGCTCTACATTACAGCTCTACATTACAGACAACACTGCTGCACTAACATTGATATAAATCCTCTACATTACAGACAATACTGCTGCACTAACATCGATATAAATCCTCTACATTACAGACAACACTGCTGCACTAACATCGATATAAATCCTCTACATTACAGACAACACTGCTGCACTAACATTGATATAAAGGCTCTACATTACAGACAACACTGCTGAACTGGCATTGATATAAAGGCTCTACATTACAGACAACACTGCTGCACTAACATCGATATAAAGGCTCTACATTACAGACAACACTGCTGCACTAACATCGATATAAATCCTCTACATTACAGACAACACTGCTGCACTAACATTGATATAAAGGCTCTACATTACAGACAACACTGCTGAACTGGCATTGATATAAAGGCTCTACATTACAGACAACACTGTTGCACTAACATTGATATAAAGGCTCTACATTGCAGACAACACTGCTGCACTAACATCGATATAAATGCTCTACATTACAGACAACACTGCTGCACTAACATTGATATAAAGGCTCTACATTACAGACAACACTGTTGCACTAACATCGATATAAAGGCTCTACATTACAGAAAACACTGCTGCACTAACATTGATATAAATGCTCTACATTACAGACAACACTGCTGCACTGACATCGATATAAAGGCTCTACATTACAGACAACACTGTTGCACTAACATCGATATAAAGGCTCTACATTACAGACAACACTGCTGCACTAACATCGATATAAATCCTCTACATTACAGACAACACTGCTGCACTAACATTGATATAAAGGCTCTACATTACAGACAACACTGCTGAACTGGCATTGATATAAAGGCTCTACATTACAGACAACACTGCTGCACTAACATCGATATAAAGGCTCTACATTACAGACAACACTGCTGCACTAACATCGATATAAATCCTCTACATTACAGACAACACTGCTGCACTAACATTGATATAAAGGCTCTACATTACAGACAACACTGCTGAACTGGCATTGATATAAAGGCTCTACATTACAGACAACACTGTTGCACTAACATTGATATAAAGGCTCTACATTGCAGACAACACTGCTGCACTAACATCGATATAAATGCTCTACATTACAGACAACACTGCTGCACTAACATTGATATAAAGGCTCTACATTACAGACAACACTGTTGCACTAACATCGATATAAAGGCTCTACATTACAGAAAACACTGCTGCACTAACATTGATATAAATGCTCTACATTACAGACAACACTGCTGCACTAACATCGATATAAAGGCTCTACATTACAGACAACACTGTTGCACTAACATCGATATAAAGGCTCTACATTACAGACAACACTGCTGCACTAACATCGATATAAAGGCTCTACATAACAGACAACACTGTTGCACTGACATCGATATAAATCCTCTTGCTCTACATTACAGACAACACTGCTGCACTGACATCGATATAAAGGCTCTACATTACAGACAACACTGCTGCACTAACATCGATATAAAGGCTCTACATTACAGACAACACTGCTGCACTAACATTGATATAAATGCTCTACATTACAGACAACACTGCTGCACTAACATCGATATAAATGCTCTACATTACAGACAACACTGCTACACTGGCATTGATATAAATGCTCTACATTACAGACAACACTGCTACACTGGCATTGATATAAATGCTCTAGTCAGTCATATTGCAGGCAATTTTGATTATTTCTTAAAACTGAACTTTGCCTTGGAAATAGAAATGTGATTTTGGTTGTGATTTTGACTGTGAACCTCATGAATTACAATTTCTCGAGAGATTGTAATCCATCTCTCTCTCTCTCTCCCTCTCTCTCTCTCTCCCTCTCTCTCTGTATCTCTGTCTCTCTCTCTCTCCCTCCCTCTCTCTCTCTCTCATCAGCGACGTTAGCAGTGACAGAATAAAATGTGATACAAATCTCTGCAAGTACTTTAAGAACAAAGGTAATTGCAACAGCAAGTATTATGACGGTTTAACATGTTTAAACAAGTAAACTTTCTTTGATTCTCAGTGAGGTTTTTTCTCGAGTGTATGTATGTATGTATGTATGTATGTATGTATGTATGTATGTATGTATGTATGTATGTATGTATGTATGTATGTATGTATGTATGTATGTATGTGTGTACGTATGCATGTATGCATGTATATGGGTGCATGTGAGTCTGTATGTGTATGTGAAGGCACATCTAAAAGCACAGTGACGGTTCAGATTTAGTCATTTTGTTTTCAAGTATGGTTATTTTGTCTTTTGTCCTTTGTGGTTATCAAAATAATATTGTTACTTTCCAACGAGTGTGTATGTGTTTCTTCATTAAACTTGCACTCGTTTCTGTATGAGAGAGAGGAGAGAGAGAGAGAGTGTGTGTGTGTGAGAGAGAGAGAGAGAGAGAGAGAGAGAGAGAGAGAGAGAGAGAGAGAGAGAGAGAGAGAGAGAGAGAATTGTTCAAGACAACACATGAAATCACTTAATTTTTTTTTGGGAATTCCTTGCAGTGGCTAAAATTAAAAGAAAGTACACAAAATACCTGCTAGCTTCAGAGTACACAAGAAATGACTGAAATCGTGGACTGCCCGAAACATATAGGCCTACATCAAAAACTGTTAAATTAAACCGAAGTGACTTTATAAACAATCTTTAATTTACTCATTTTCCCCGTCCACTGGTAACGGGAAGTGTTGATTAGAGATGAAGCTGGCGAGACTGGAATCATTGGACAGTGTCATATTGTCGATAAGGATGAGGGCATCTTGCACTCCATCGAGCCGACATTGGCTTTGTGGTCTTCCTTTGGCTCTGCTCTGAAGCCCTGGCTGGTTGTCTGGCATCGTGGTCATGCAATGGCTGACCAGCGTTGTTCCAGTCATCTTTTGTCATGTTTTTATTTCTTATCTTGTCTCCTTTTAGTTTCAGTTTCAGTTTCTCAAGACGACGCCTCCGCGTTCGGAATGAATTCCATATGCACTATCGTCACAGGTGCCCATGTGATGGAGAAAATCCAGAATGATCACGGCATGAGCCTTAAGTCTGCACATAAACCCAAGAGCTGGCCAGGTCCTGAGGTCCTACCTAGATAGTTCCATAACCCTCAGGTCGTAGGGGACTGAGGTGACAGAGACCTCAACATTTCCCGGGGCCAGCACCACGAGGACGGGGCCCATCCCCTCTCCCTCGCTTCAAATTCATATTCACTTTTTTTTTTGTAACCAAGACTTCAGAAAGGCAAGCAAGCTAATTGGGTTTCAAGGGATGGGACCTGGGAAATCAACCTATCTCTCCAATGTTTTATACCAAGGCAGCCGTGCAATGCCCTGCTCTTCACGATTTTCGACTGCTGCGGGATCTTTAGCGTATGCAGCCAGAAGGCACACGGGTCCGACTCGTTTTTCGTCCCGTTCCGAAGGACTAGACTTCCTCTTCCGAAGGACTAGATGTTCAGTTCAATTTCCCGTCAAACTGAGGAGAAAAGGCGAACCCTGGAACCTCGAGTTTGGTTATTGGCAGGCAAACCTCTGAACCATTCTGCCACTCTCCTTTGGACTTGCCTGCTGCTTGTCTGAGGCATCTTATTTCAGAACTTGGTCAGCGTCAGTAATAGATAGTACTGGTCAGCCTGATTTCTGCTCGCCAATGCAAATGTTTGGGACTTTAACAAGGTGGAAAAGTTGATAACTGACAGAAATGGTGGTTTGGACTCTTGTCTCAGTTTGTCTGTCCATTCTTCCATCTTTGGTAAGCAGGCTGCCCAAATATCAAACTTTGGACTTTGGCAAAGAATTAGTGAGCTTATCTTATTTTGAAAAACACTCAGAGAGGGAGAGAAAGAGAGAGAGAGAGGGGGGAAGGAGAGAGAGAGAAAGAGAGAGAGAGAAAGAGAGAGAGGGAGAGAGAGAGAGACAGGAAGAGAGAGCGGGGACAGAGAGAGAGACAGAAAGAGAGAGAGGGAGAGAGAAACAGAAAGACGGAGAGAGAAGGGGAGAGAGAGACAGAGAGGGGGGAGGGAGAGACAGAAAGAGAGACAGAGTGGGAGACAGAAACAGAAAGAGAGAGAGAAGGAGAGAGAGCGTGTGTGTGTGTGTGTGTGTGTATTCGTCCAGCGTTTTCATTTGAATTAAGATTCTGTTTATTTTGTGTACCTGTAAATGTTTCCACATTTGTAGCTTGTAACAAAAACAAACAAACAAACAAACAAACAAACAAACAAACAAACAAACAAAAAACCAAAACAAACAATAAAATGATGCAGCACAGTGGCTGTATGTTTTGTTTAAATAAGGTAAAATACTTCATGATAATCAACGTTACCTTGTGGAAAGAAAACAACAGTCGGAATGCGAAACTAAAGCTACTGGATGTTTGTGAACTGAATTTCGTTATTCTAATCAGACGAATGTCGTCATCGTAATTGTTCCACATGAAAGGTGCAGGCATATTGAAAGGCTGAATGTCTATAACAACTTTCTGGCCATGATGGAAACGAAGAGCTTCCCCTGGAATAAGACGCAAATGTCGAAAACTGAACATCATCACTGCCTGCATGCCATACTTTATAGTGCCAATAAAGTCTTGCGCTATACGGCTGGCCACTTTGGCGTGAGGGTCCCAGGAAGACGTCTGCATAAAACCTGTAATCAGAACACCATGCAGCAAAGGTGAAATCCATGTAGGACATTGTTATTGTTATTTGTGTTTAACCCTTTGACTCCTGCACCCTATCCACGTACTGCAAAAAAACTTAACCCTTTGACTCCCTCATCCTATCCACCAGCTTCCTCTAGCGTCTATGATGTGATGTGATTGCGCAGTGACATCACATCTGACCTTATGCGCAATCATATCTGAACTTTTGCGCATTGACATCTGACCTTTTGCACAATGACATCTGACCTTTTGAGCAATGACATCACCTCTGACCTTTTGCGCAATCACATCTGACCTTTTGTGCAATCACATCACATCTGACCTTTTGCGCAATCACATCAAGAAATACATATTTGAATAAAGCTTGATTAATATCCACAAAGCATATGAAGATAAATAAAAGTATAACTAGCTAGATCATTCAGAAATTCAGACATAGTGTTAACTTTCTTTTATGCATTTTGATAAGATGTGTATTACTAATCAACAGAAAATGATACCATGTTTAAATTGATGATATGCATGGCAGCAATTTCTTGTTTAAAAGCTTGAAGGTTCAAGGTCTATTTTGCGTTGTATTCTTCTATGTGGTACTTTGAGGCCAGAAGTTCTCAAAGAAGGTTATGTTTGGAAGATTCTTATCAAATCTGCATTATAGACGAGTACCTTCCTAATGAAAATTCAATCAAACAACAAAATCTGTTCGCTTATTTTCATTGACGCCAAAAGATAGGCTGCCATATTTTCAGTCAGTCTAAACTTTTTGCTAATAACACATTCTGATTTCAAGAATTTGTTTTATCGTTTTAGGATCATTTCTAAGAAGAATGTTGAGAGTTCCATGGACAGCAAAGAAAACAAACGAGACAGTCTTGATGGAGGCAGACACAAGGAAATCATTCACAAGGAAGATTAGGAAAAGACAGGCAACATTTATAGGCCATTTTATGAGGAAAGGGGATTTGGAACACCTGGTCACAACGGGAAAGCTGGAGGGAAAGAGAGCACCGGGTAGACCCAGGGAGAAAATACTAGACGGAATTGCAGAGTGGCTGAAGACAAGGAGGGTGGAAGAGATGCTTGAAGCAACAAGAGACAGAGACAGAGACAGAGACAGATGGAAGTCCATGATCGCCAACGCCATACGGCAGGGCACCTGATGATCATTATCATCATGGCACCCAGGGAGATTACCTTTGTGCTCACCTTTTTCCCCATACCATTTTCTACGCCATCTAAACACTATCCACCAACAGCAAAAACTTAACTCTTTGACTTCCTCACCCTGTCCACCAGCTTCCTGTAGGAAGCTGATGGGCAGGGCGAGGAAGTCAAAGAGTTTCGTTTTTGCCTTGTTTGTGTGGATGACAATTCAGGGTACTGGTAGAGAGGGTGCGGGAGTCAAAGAGTTAATGGTCACAGAAGCTGGCACAGTTTTTTTTTTACAATGCGATATCGATGACGATGATAATCATGATGCTATGGAGTGCCATCTAGGATTGAGACTGCGTGACAGGGCTGTACTCTACGCTTACAATCATAATGTACATATATATATATATATGTATGTGTGTACATGTATATGATATATATGTATATAAATGTACATATATATACACACACTTATATATATATATATATATATATATATATAATATATAATATGTGTATATATATCCTGGCGTCAACCAGGCCCCAGAGATACAGACACCTGCGGTGCTGGTCAGAAGATTTGAGCAACACCCTCAATGACGCATCCGTGAAGTGGATGAGACTCGACTGTGTGGTCCTAGTCTTCCCAACGAGCGCTCAACTCTGGGTAGGAGTTACCGCACCCTTGCTTCAGCCCTCCATACAGATGTATTTTTGAAATGTGGTTGCTTTCTTCATGGACAACGTGTCTTACCCAACGAGCAGGTAGGTGATAAGTAAAAACTTTTATACATGTATTTGACAAGAGATACTGAAGAACTTGAAGGTTGGACACTTGATCTTATGACATGATATTGCAGATATGCGGATACGGGAGAAGAGAGGCAGAATGGTTCAGACGTTCGCCTGCCAATAACTAAACGCGAGGTTCCAGAGTTCGCTCCCCGTAGAGGCCTCGACTCGACTTTTCTCCTCAGTTTGACCGGAAAATCGAACTGAACGTCTAGGCCTTCGGAGCGGGACGAAAAACGAGTCGGACCCCTGTGCCTTCTGGATGCGCACGCTAAAGATCCCACGGCAGTTGAAAATCGTGAAGAGCGGGGCATTGCCCGGCTGCCTTGGTATAAAACATTGGAAAGATAGGCTGATTTCCCAGGTCCCACCCCTTGAAGACCAATTAGCCTTTTCGCCTTTCCGGAAGTCCTGGTAAAAAAAATGTGAATATGAATATGAATTTGAAGCGAAAGAGAAGGGATGGGAGCTGCCCTCATAATGCTGGCCCCAGGAAAAGTTGAGTTCTCTGCCACCTCACTCCCCTACGACCTCAGGGTTATGGAACTATCTAGGTTGGACCTCAGGACCTGGCCAGCTATTGGACTTATGTGCAGGCTTAAGGCTCGTGCCGTGATCATTCTGGATCTTCTCCATCACATGGCACCTGTGACATTAGTGCATATGGTACTCATTCCGAGTGTGGAGACGTCATCTTGAGAAACTGAAACTGAAACTATGGCAGATATTGCGCAACAAGGCAAAAACAAAGAGAAAGATTCGAAAGCTCAAGTTCATATTGCTTATAGCACAGCCGAATACTAGAACCATCTCAGTGCTAACACCACGTCAAAGTGACTCGAAAAAGAAGAAATTTCTAGCACAGAATTTCTAGAAGGTTGGGGATACTATTAATACTGAAAGAGCCCCCGGTATCCCCACATGCGGGCCTCAGTAGCTCAGTTGGTTTGAGCGTCGGATTCACATGCTAATGGTTGTGGGTTCGAATCCCGGGGTGCGCTTTATTAAAACTGGCCTTTTTCTCTGTCCCATCTTAACATCATTGTTGTTCTGGTGGTGTCAGTATAGGATTAGATAGGTCCCCTTTCCCGGACTTCCCTAGGATGGTTATTCCCATCAGCCAGATCACCTGAGGTGGGTGTCGACGTAAAAACTGACCAACTCAATCAATCAGGTATCCCCACAGGGGGAGTGTGGAAACTCTACATCCTCAGCCCTCTTGCCTTCTAAGGCATGTGTTTAACCCTTTCACTCCCGCACCCTATCTACCAACTGCAAAAACTGAACTCTGGAAGCTGGTGGATAGGGTGAGGGAGTCAAAGGGTTCAGTTTTTGTTTTGCGAACATGGTTGACAATGCTGGGTACAGGGAAGACAGGATGCAGAAGTCAAAGGGTTAATCAACAGGCAGCCATATATCTTTTTTGTTTGTTTGTTTGTTTTCTTTTAGTTCTTACCTAATTCTCTTGTGATGAAAAACTTGTCAAAAACGAAACTAATTTTGAAAGGAATGATCTCGTCGATTTCTAGATGTAGATGAATGGCGAAATGTTCAGTTGATCCTTCGCTGAAGCTCACGGAAATATGCACGGTATTGGTTTTACGTATGGGTATCCAAGTGCCATGAGGGGTTAACGTTTCACACCCAGTCCACACCCATCTCGTTTGGGTGGAAGAGGCTTGTCGGAGATCAATATGAAGAGGGTGACTGGGATCACAGGTCTTCGACACAAAACGCACGATGAATCCGTTCGTCCGCAGTGCGTGAAGGTCGATGGTGCATAAAGAAGTAGCGTTGTCCTTTTGCCGGCCGCCACGCGTGTGTGTGTAGTTGAGGTGTAAACGTGAGTAGTACGTCAAGTTGTTTCCATTCAAACAGTCACGTAAGTCTTCTGGACTGGGGGGTGTTACGTCAGTTAGGGGCAGGTTCTCTTCACGTGGAGGATCAGCCTGCGCAACACAGTGAATTGAATACCCTTTTTTTAATTGTCCGATGAACCGGTGTACTAGAGAGAATTCAGAACACTTGCAAACATGAAGAATAAAATTTGAAAAAAAGAACATGAAAATCAAAGAAAAAAAAAGAAAAAAAAAAAAAAACGAAAACGAAAATCAAATGCAAAACAAAACAATGAACACAACCCACTACTACACAGCACACACACAACACACACACACACACACACAACACACACACAACACACACACAAACACACAAAACACACACACACACTCTCTCTCTCTCTTTCTCTCTCTCTCTCTCTCTGAATTTGAATTTATTTTACTCACGCTTTAGGACGGAAGTTGGAACCGTCTACATCAAAGCTATCAAGACCTCTCTCATCGTGTCCACCAAGCGTTAACACGTTGCCTGCATCCGTGACAGATGATCTTTCGCCATTCAGACGTTTTGAAACGTTGTGGCGTGAGGCGACTTCAATGTTCAGCGGTTCGGGAGCGTTGACGAAAGAGTAGGTAGGCTGTGTGGTTTTTATCCTGAAAGGTTGGTTGTCCAACGAGCTCACATTGTCAGTAATGGACAACTGGGCATCGGTCTCAGAAATGTCCTGGGTAGACTGAACGCTGCTGACGCCCGTTTTAAGAGTTGGACCACTGCCGACGGCTGTTTTAAGATTTGGACCACTGCTGACTCCTGTTTTAAGAGTTGGACCAATGCTGATTGCTGTTTTAAGAGTTGGACCACTGCTGACTCCTGTTTTAAGAGTTGGACCAATGCTGACTGCTGTTTTAAGAGTTGGACTAATGCTGATTGCTGTTTTAAGAGTTGGACCACTGGTGACTGCTGTTTTAAGAGTTGGACCAATGCTGATTGCTGTTTTAAGAGTTGGACCAATGCTGACTGCTGTTTTAAGAGTTGGACCACTGCTGACTGCTGTTTTAATGTTTGGACCACTGCTGACTGCTGCTTTAAGAGTTGGACCAATGCTGATTGCTGTTTTAATATTTGGACCACTGCTGACTGCTGTTTTAATATTTGGACCACTGCTGACTGTTGTTTTAAGAGTTGGACCACTGCTGACTGCTGTTTTAATATTCGGACCAATGCTGATTGCTGTTTTAATATTTGGACCACTGCTGACTGTTGTTTTAAGAGTTGGACCACTGCTGACTGCTGTTTTAATATTTGGACCAATGCTGACTGCTGTTTTAATATTTGGACCAATGCTGACTGTTGTTTTAAGAGTTGGACCACTGCTGACGGCTGTTTTAAGATTTGGACCACTGCTGACTCCTGTTTTAAGAGTTGGACCAATGCTGATTGCTGTTTTAAGAGTTGGACCACTGCTGACTCCTGTTTTAAGAGTTGGACCAATGCTGACTGCTGTTTTAATATTTGGACTAATGCTGATTGCTGTTTTAAGAGTTGGACCACTGGTGACTGCTGTTTTAAGAGTTGGACCAATGCTGATTGCTGTTTTAAGAGTTGGACCAATGCTGACTGCTGTTTTAAGAGTTGGACCACTGCTGACTGCTGTTTTAATGTTTGGACCACTGCTGACTGCTGCTTTAAGAGTTGGACCAATGCTGATTGCTGTTTTAATATTTGGACCACTGCTGACTGCTGTTTTAATATTTGGACCACTGCTGACTGTTGTTTTAAGAGTTGGACCACTGCTGACTGCTGTTTTAATATTTGGACCAATGCTGATTGCTGTTTTAATATTTGGACCACTGTTGACTGTTGTTTTAAGAGTTGGACCACTGCTGACTGCTGTTTTAATATTTGGACCAATGCTGACTGCTGTTTTAATATTTGGACCAATGCTGACTGTTGTTTTAAGAGTTGGACCACTGCTGACTGCTGTTTTAAGAGTTGGACCACTGGTGATTGCTGTTTTAAGAGTTGGACCACTGCTGACTGCTGTTTTGAGAGTTGGACCACTGGTGACTGCTGTTTTAAGAGTTGGACCACTGGTGACTGCTGTTTTAAGAGTTGGACCACTGGTGACTGGTGTTTTAAGAGTTGGACCACTGGTGATTGCTGTTTTAAGAGTTGGACCACTGGTGATTGCTGTTTTAAGAGTTGGACCAGTGCTGACTGCTGTTTTGAGAGTTGGACTACTGGTGACTGCTGTTTTGAGAGTTGGACCACTGCTGATTGATGCTCTAAGAGTTGGACCAGTGCTGACTGTTGTTTTAAGAATTGGACCGGTGCTGAATGCTGTTTTAAGAGTTGGACCACTGGTGACCGCTGTTTTAAGAGTTGGACCACTGGTGACTGCTGTTTTAAGAATTGGACCACTGGTGATTGCTGTTTTAAGAGTTGGACCACTGGTGACCGCTGTTTTAAGAGTTGGACCAATGCTGACTGCTGTTTCAAGAGTTGGACCACTGCTGACTGCTGTTTTGAGAGTTGGACCACTGCCGACTGCTGTTTTGAGAGTTGGACCACTGGTGACGGCTGTTTTGAGAGTTGGACCACTGCTGACGGCTGTTTTGAGAGTTGGACCACTGCTGACTGCTGTGCCAAGAGTTGGACCACTGCTGACGGCTGTTTTGAGAGTTGGACCACTGCTGACTGCTGTGCCAAGAGTTGGACTATCATCGCCGTTTCCGCTGATCCGTGTGAGTTTTGGAACACTGCGGGTTCCTATCATGCTGGGTTGATTTTTAACCTTGTTCTCGGAATCTGTAGGAAGCTGGACCCCAGTGCTTCTAGTCTTTCGAAAGGGATTTAGTGTCTCATTTCCAGTCATTTTTCTTACAGTCATCGCATTGCTTCTGGTCATGTTCTTTTCATTGTCATGCCAATAATAATAATAATAATAATGTTTATTTGTATAGCGCATATTCCATATAAAAACATGCTCACCAGCGCTTTACATTTCGCAAGAAAGGCAAAAGGTGATAAAAAATGTTCACAATTACATACACAATAAGATAACAACAAACATTAAAGCTATACAAGTAAGAAGACACATAAGAAACCACAGAATATTAAAATTTAAACACTGACTTATGTAATGAAGAAAGATTAACAGATTTTTCATATGAATAAAGAGGCATACTGTGTTTATA
>JAPXFY010000017.1:61331342-61348842 GCA_030674185.1 Monoplex corrugatus
TGTCTGTGTGTGTGTGTGTGTGTGTGTGTGTGTGTGTGTGTGTGTGTGTGTGTGTGTGTGTGTGTGTGTGAACATTTTCGATAAAGCTTAGTTGAAATATGATTTAAATGACGGACTGTTTTGTATATTGCTATAATTGATACTGTAACTTTTCAGCAGTAATTCATAACTGATTTGAGTTTGTGTTTTATGCTGTTGTGAGACTGATTGTGTTACGTGTCAAATGTTGCATTTAGAAATGTCCAAAGTTGGACTAATAAAAAACACTTATCAAATTGGGCTCTTCGCATATCCCACCTGGAATATAAGACGAGTGAGTAGGTACAAGAGAAGATCAGCACCTTGGTGGACCCACTGGTACCGCTTGTGGCCGTCGTAAAATGACGCAGACTGACATGATTGTGGTCACGTCACCGCCCATGACACACTGCCTATAACCAGCCTTCAGGGCATCCTGGAAGAAAGCCATTGCAGCTTCAACTTTTTGCCGAATGGTCAAATTTAGGCTGAAACTAAATAGAAGAAAACAAACCAAAAATAGCATCAAACTAAATCTTGGACTGTTAAAGACAGATGAATCGACTCGTGCAAAATTAAGCGTATGTGCTCAAAACAAATTAAGTGCTCTGTAAGACTTTGGGGACAGGGGGGAACGACGGACAGATTTCAAAAACTCAATAAGCGAAGCCTGTGAAGAAGCCCCTAGAGCTGAAAGAAAAGCAAAGCAGAAATGAATGATAAAAGAAATCTTAAACTTGATGGATGAACGAAGGAAGATAAAAGGAAAAGAGGAAAGAATACAAAAAGACAGATAAGGAAATTAGTAATAAGTGCAATGAAGCCAAGGAAGTTTTGCTAGAAACAAAGTGCAAAGAAACAGAAGACCGACACAAAACAGCACCTAAGTTTATGAACAGAAACACAGAAGAAATTGCCCACAGCAAAAAAGACACACACGTCTACTGGTTGCTTAGAATCTAAACGTACGATTGTTATGGAAAAACAACAACAACGACAACAAATCATTAGATAGATGGAGACAGTACACTGAAGACCTTTTTGACGACGAAAGATAGGAGGAACATATAAGAAAGAACGTTGAAGGACCACTAATGATGAAAGATGAAGTTAGTGCAGTGAAGGTCGATGGTGCATAAAGAAGTAGCGTTGTCCTTTTGCCGGCCGCCACGCGTGTGTGTGTAGTTGAGGTGTAAACGTGAGTAGTACGTCAAGTTGTTTCCATTCAAACAGTCACGTAAGTCTTCTGGACTGGGGGGTGTTACGGTCAGTTTAGGGGCAGGCGTTCTTCTGTTCGACGGTGGGAGGAATTCAGCCCTGCTGCAACACAGTGAATTGAATAACCTTTTCTTTTAATTGTCCGATGAACCGGTGTACTAAGAGAGCATGAAAACTTCATAAGAAAAAAAAAGAAAAAAAGAAAAGAAAACGAAAACGAAAAGTCAAATGCAAAAAAAAAAAGTGAAGCAAACTAGTTATTAATGGATAAAAGGTGAACACACACACACACACACACACACGCACAAACACACACACACACACACACACACACACACACACACACACACACACACACACACACACACACACACACACACCCCACACACACACACACACAACACACACACAAACACACACACACACACTCTCTCTCTCTCATCTCTTTCTCTCTCTCTCTCTCTCTGAATTTGAATTTATTTTACTCACGCTTTAGGACGGAAGTTGGAACCGTCTACATCAAAGCTATCAAGACCTCTCTCATCGTGTCCACCAAGCGTTAACACGTTGCCTGCATCCGTGACAGATGATCTTTCGCCATTCAGACGTTTTGAAACGTTGTGGCGTGAGGCGACTTCAATGTTCAGCGGTTCGGGAGCGTTGACGAAAGAGTAGGTAGGCTGTGTGGTTTTTATCCTGAAAGGTTGGTTGTCCAACGAGCTCACATTGTCAGTAATGGACAACTGGGCATCGGTCTCAGAAATGTCCTGGGTAGACTGAACGCTGCTGACGCCCGTTTTAAGAGTTGGACCACTGCCGACGGCTGTTTTAAGATTTGGACCACTGCTGACTCCTGTTTTAAGAGTTGGACTAATGCTGATTGCTGTTTTAAGAGTTGGACCACTGCTGACTCCTGTTTTAAGAGTTGGACCAATGCTGACTGCTGTTTTAAGAGTTGGACTAATGCTGATTGCTGTTTTAAGAGTTGGACCACTGCTGACTGCTGTTTTAAGAGTTGGACCAATGCTGATTGCTGTTTTAAGAGTTGGACCAATGCTGACTGCTGTTTTAAGAGTTGGACCACTGCTGACTGCTGTTTTAATGTTTGGACCACTGCTGACTGCTGCTTTAAGAGTTGGACCAATGCTGATTGCTGTTTTAATATTTGGACCACTGCTGACTGCTGTTTTAATATTTGGACCACTGCTGACTGTTGTTTTAAGAGTTGGACCACTGCTGACTGCTGTTTTAATATTTGGACCAATGCTGATTGCTGTTTTAATATTTGGACCACTGCTGACTGTTGTTTTAAGAGTTGGACCACTGCTGACTGCTGTTTTAATATTTGGACCAATGCTGACTGCTGTTTTAATATTTGGACCAATGCTGACTGTTGTTTTAAGAGTTGGACCACTGCTGACTGCTGTTTTAATATTTGGACCACTGCTGACTGCTGTTTTAATATTTGGACCAATGCTGACTGCTGTTTTAAGAGTTGGACCACTGCTGACTGCTGTTTTAAGAGTTGGATCAATGCTGACTGCTGTTTTAATATTTGGACCAATGCTGATTGCTGTTTTAAGAGTTGGACCACTGGTTACTGCTGATTTAAGAGTTGGACCACTGGTGATTGCTGTTTTAAGAGTTGGACCAATGCTGACTGCTGTTTTGAGAGTTGGACCAATGCTGATTGCTGTTTTGAGAGTTGGACCAATGCTGACTGCTGTTTTAAGAGTTGGACCACTGCCAACTGCTGTTTTAAGATTTGGACCACTGCTGACTCCTGTTTTAAGAGTTGGACCAATGGTGACTGCTGTTTTAAGAGTTGGACCAATGCTGATTGCTGTTTTGAGAGTTGGACCACTGGTGACTGCTATTTTAAGAGTTGGACCACTGGTGACTGCTGTTTTAAGAGTTGGACCACTGGTGACTGTTGTTTTAAAAGTTGGATCACTGGTGACTTCTGTTTTAAGAGTTGGACCACTGGTGACTGCTGTTTTAAGAGTTGGACCACTGCTGACTGCTGTTTTAAGAGTTGGACCACTGGTGATTGCTGTTTTAAGAGTTGGACCACTGCTGACTGCTGTTTTGAGAGTTGGACCACTGGTGACTGCTGTTTTAAGAGTTGGACCACTGGTGACTGCTGTTTTAAGAGTTGGACCACTGGTGACTGTTGTTTTAAGAGTTGGACCACTGGTGATTGCTGTTTTAAGAGTTGGACCACTGGTGATTGCTGTTTTAAGAGTTGGACCAGTGCTGACTGCTGTTTTGAGAGTTGGACTACTGGTGACTGCTGTTTTGAGAGTTGGACCACTGCTGATTGATGCTCTAAGAGTTGGACCAGTGCTGACTGTTGTTTTAAGAATTGGACCGGTGCTGAATGCTGTTTTAAGAGTTGGACCACTGGTGACCGCTGTTTTAAGAGTTGGACCACTGGTGACTGCTGTTTTAAGAATTGGACCACTGGTGACCGCTGTTTTAAGAGTTGGACCAATGCTGACTGCTGTTTTCAAGAGTTGACCACTGCTGACTGCTGTTTTAGAGTTGGACCACTGCCGACTGTTGTTTTGAGAGTTGGACCACTGGTGACGCTGTTTGAGAGTTGGACCACTGCTGACGGCTGTTTTGAGTTGACATGTGATGCTGTGCAAGAGTTGACCACTGCTGACGGCTGTTTTGAGAGTTGGACCACTGCTGACTGCTGTGCCAAGAGTTGGACTATCATCGCCGTTTCCGCTGATCCGTGTGAGTTTTGGAACACTGCGGGTTCCTATCATGCTGGGTTGATTTTTAACCTTGTTCTCGGAATCTGTAGGAAGCTGGACCCCAGTGCTTCTAGTCTTTCGAAAGGGATTTAGTGTCTCATTTCCAGTCATTTTTCTTACAGTCATCGCATTGCTTCTGGTCATGTTCTTTTCATTGTCATGCCAATCACGATGGAGAGACGAAACTTTAATGTTCACATGGTTGTTGTTGTTGTTGTTGTTGTTGTTATTGATGATGATGTTGTTGTTGTTGTTGTTGTTGTTGTTGTTGATTATGATGATGTAGTTCTTGTTATGACTGTTGTTGGTATTCGCTTTGCCCCCTCGTTCTACAGCCACTAGGACCGATGCGACAGAGGAAACGAAGATAACTGCGAAGAGTAAGGAAGCCATGAGGACGTCGTTGTATCACGTGTATTTTCCTGTGTAGAACTAGGGGGTCCTGTTTTGAAGAGGTATTAGAAGATAATGTTAGGTGTTCATCTGTCATTCTCTGTCACTCTCTCTGTGTCTCTCTGTGTCTCTCTGTCTCTTTGTCTCTCTGTCTGTCCGTCTGTCTGTCTCACTCTCTCTCTTTCTCTCTCTCTCTCTCTCTCTCTCTCTCTCTCTCTCTGTGTATGTGTGTGTATGTGTGTTTTCGCGTGATGTGTGTTGTGTGTGTGTGTAGTGTGTGTGTTGTGTGTGTGTGTGTGTGGTGTGTGTGTGTGTGTGTGTGTGTGTGTGTGTTGTGTGTGTGTGGTGTGTGTGTGTGTGTGTGTGTGTGTGTGTGTGTGTGTGTGGTGTGTGTGTGTGTGTGTGTGTGTGTGTGTGTGTGTGTGCGTGCTGTGCGGTGTGTGTGTGTCGTGTGTGTGTGCGTGCGTGCGGGTGTGATTCGAGTGTGTGCCGTGCGTGCGGGTGTGTATTCGAGTGTGTTGGGTCGTGCGTGCGGGTGTGTATTTGAGTGTGTGTGTGTGTGTGTGTGTGTGGTGTGGTGTGTGTGTGTGTGTGTGTGTGTGTGTGTGTGTGTGTGTGTGTGTATGTGTGTGTGTGTGTGTGTCTTGTGTGTGTGTGTGTGTGTGTGTGTGTGTGTGTGTGTGTGTGTGTGTGTGTGTGTGTGTGTGTGAACATTTTCGATAAAGCTTAGTTGAAATATGATTTAAATGACGGACTGTTTTGTATATTGCTATAATTGATACTGTAACTTTTCAGCAGTAATTCATAACTGATTTGAGTTTGTGTTTTATGCTGTTGTGAGACTGATTGTGTGTTACGTGTCAAATGTTGCATTTAGAAATGTCCAAAGTTGGACTAATAAAAAACACTTATCAAATTGGGCTCTTCGCATATCCCACCTGGAATATAAGACGAGTGAGTAGGTACAAGAGAAGATCAGCACCTTGGTGGACCCACTGGTACCGCTTGTGGCCGTCGTAAAATGACGCAGACTGACATGATTGTGGTCACGTCACCGCCCATGACACACTGCCTATAACCAGCCTTCAGGGCATCCTGGAAGAAAGCCATTGCAGCTTCAACTTTTTGCCGAATGGTCAAATTTAGGCTGAAACTAAATAGAAGAAAACAAACCAAAAATAGCATCAAACTAAATCTTGGACTGTTAAAGACAGATGAATCGACTCGTGCAAAATTAAGCGTATGTGCTCAAAACAAATTAAGTGCTCTGTAAGACTTTGGGGACAGGGGGGAACGACGGACAGATTTCAAAAACTCAATAAGCGAAGCCTGTGAAGAAGCCCCTAGAGCTGAAAGAAAAGCAAAGCAGAAATGAATGATAAAAGAAATCTTAAACTTGATGGATGAACGAAGGAAGATAAAAGGAAAAGAGGAAAGAATACAAAAAGACAGATAAGGAAATTAGTAATAAGTGCAATGAAGCCAAGGAAGTTTTGCTAGAAACAAAGTGCAAAGAAACAGAAGACCGACACAAAACAGCACCTAAGTTTATGAACAGAAACACAGAAGAAATTGCCCACAGCAAAAAAGACACACACGTCTACTGGTTGCTTAGAATCTAAACGTACGATTGTTATGGAAAAACAACAACAACGACAACAAATCATTAGATAGATGGAGACAGTACACTGAAGACCTTTTTGACGACGAAAGATAGGAGGAACATATAAGAAAGAACGTTGAAGGACCACTAATGATGAAAGATGAAGTTAGTGCAGCGTTGAAAATGATGAAACAGAGAAAAGCCCTGGATCAGATACTATTACCATAGAAATGATCGAGGCTGTATCTGGGAACATTCATCTCACCGGACAGTAGATGCCCATTTGAAATATCCTGCAAAACTGGCCAAGCTAAAATAATATTCAAGAAAACGAAAAACGTTCTTACCAACAATCATTCTGGTGCTGTCCGCTTAGCGTTTCAGAAACCCCTTCTGCCTTTTTGATTGCTCCAGTTTATTGACCTTGTGAGCGCATGGTGTTTTGCACAAGCTGGAAATAGTGAGTGTTCCGTATTATCTCTGGTACATTTGGGTGGGTCATATAGAACTGTCCGAGAGAGAGTGTGTGGGAGAGAGAATGAGAATTTGAATGAAAGAGAGAGAGAAAGAGAGAGAGAGAGAGAGAGACAGAGAGAGAGAGAGAGAGAAGAAGAGAGAGAGAAGAGAGAAGAGAGAGAAGAGAGAGAGACAGAGAGACAGAGAGAAGAGAGAGAGAGAGCAGAGAGAGAGAGAGAGAGAGAGACAGAGAGAGAGAGAGAGAGAGAGACAGAGAGAGAGAGAGACAGAGACAGAGAGAGAGAGATCTTAAGCGACTTGCAATCTGATTTTCATTTTTTTTCAAAGATAGACTAATTTTTGTTGAAAAAAAAAAACCCTACGTGGAAAATATAATTATATCAATTTTTAATGCCAAAATATTCGTTCTTATTTTGCATTTGCATAAAATGGTTTTGTGTCTATGTTTGGAAAAACTAATTATAAACGGTGTGTAAGCCTAAAGTCTACTGTCTCTTTAATATTACTATCGAAGTGAACTCCATAAGACTTTGAAGTAACCCTGTATGTTGCTGGCGACTGATAGCCAAGTGATTTAAAACACCCATCACAAGGGTGACTAAAAACAAAGGCCACAGCAGAGGGGCATCCAGGAGTCATGACCTGGATGCGGCCTGGCCCCCTTAGAGTGTCAGGAGTTAAGGGCAGAAACACTTGCTTGACGGGGGTTTCTCCTCTGAGGACCTTCTGCTGTCTGAGTTTCCCAGAGTTTCTAACGACTGACACATGGCTAAACCACTGACTGCTGGGAACAGTCCGGTGGACAGCCAGGAAAAAGCGAGTGACACTGGGAAAGACCAGACTTAAGGGCTTTGTGGGCTGGTTCCCTATCTTCTCTTTCCTTAATGACTTGCCTCTAATTCAACAAAGAAAAATCCTCCTAGGATTCACCGAAAGGGGGAGGGGGAGGGAGAGAATAATGAATCAATCGGCGCTAACCCAATCACGACTGGAAATGCACAACGGACAACGAGTATGGGACAAATGGAATCCCGTGTGTCTGTGGAAGGAGATTGTCTGCCAAGCGCAGCATGAAGATCCACAGAAGGAAAAAGGGCTGTGCACACATTATGATGAAAGAACAGCAGCGCATTGTATCAGCAGACAAGAAGTCGGAAAAACCACGGCCAGGAAGCAAACCATAGTGCCCAGGACATCCACGCTGATGGCTCAGACAAGGAATTTATACAGGCTCTTGATGCTAAGCGCCACAAACTGAACTTGCCACCTGCAACGACAAAAGAGGAATGGGAGAGGCTGGATGAAGAAATTGTCCAAAAACTGGAAGCATTACGAGGAAGAAGCACCCTCGAACACACATTGTCCACTTTTGGAGATATTTTGTATGCAACATGTACGGTTGCCTAAGGAGTGAAGCAATCAAAAGTGAAAACTCCTCCCCAGAAATCCAGACGCCAGCGTCAAATGGAGTACATCAAAAGTAAGAAGAGGATTCTGAAGAAACAAATGAAGACCGCTTCAGAATTTGAGAAACAAGGGCTGGAGAAACTATGGGAAAACCTCAAAGCGAAACATACCGCCCTTAGCAAAGCAGAGTCAGCGAGGAAGAGAAGGAACAAAAAAGAAGACCCAAGATCGCTTTTCTAAAGACCCCTTCCAATTCGCCATGAACCTGTTTGAGCAGCCCTAATCCAGGTCACTCAGAGTGAACAAAGAAGCTCTAGAATAGCACCTCAGAAAAGCATGTTCCTATCTTCAGAGCGAGGCATCGCTTGAAATCCTGGGTCTGGTTCAGCCTGCCAGAGAAAAATTAATATTTATTAACAGGCTGCCAACACTGAATGAAGTAAAGAAAGTGGTGAAGAAAGCCAGAGCCAAATTATCATCTTGGCCTAACGGAATACCTTATCCATTGTATAAGAAGTGTCCCAGTGTCATCGAGTGGCTCCACAAACTGATAAGATCATCATGGAGGAACATGAAGATCAGTAACCATTGGACGATAGCTGATAGAGTGTACATTCCAAAAGAACAGAACTCAAATGACATCAGCCAGTTCAGGCCAATATCACTTCTGAACGCCGAAAGGAACATGTTTTCCTCCGTCATGGCAGCAAAGTTGACCGAATACCTCATGGGAAACGAGTACCTGGGTTTGTCAGTCCAAAAAGGAGGCATCCTAGGAGTGTCAGGCTGTGTAGAGCAGACCACAATGATTTGGTAAACAATCCAAAGAGCTTAAACAGAAAAGAAAGACCTCGACGTGGTGTGACTCAATCTGGCAAATGCGTAGGGATCAGTCCCTCACAAGATGATTCAACTGGCCCTGAAAATGTATCATGTCTCAAAGAAAATCCGAGAGATGCTGAAGTATATTTCCATGGCTTCTCAATTCGGTTGCCTACAAAAGAATACACTACGGATTGGATCCACTGGGAAATAGGCATAGCCATAGGCTGTGAAGTTTCTCCAATACTGCTCGTGTTAGCAATCGAGGTCATTCTGAAAGCAGCACTGAGGACTTCAGGCCCAGCTGACCTCGGAAACGGTGCTCCCGCTAAAAGCCTTCATGGTCGACACAACAGTGCTTTCCACAAAAGAATAAGAGACACGCGGGATCCTGAAGCAGTTGGACAAACAAAAATAGACTGGGGGTCAAAGACCAAAGGGACGGCAAAATGAGATATGGTAAAACAAGAGACGAAGGAAGAAGAGGATGCCAGAAGACTTCAGAAGGCAGTTCAGTAAGGCCAACATGGCAGTGGACGACTTGGGGAAAATGCACTCCAAAGAAGTCTAAGCTGGAATGGTTTGTGGCATATGCCCCTTTCAGAATCAGTTTCATGCTCATATCTGTGTATGATCTGCCCTCGATTGCTACTAATCTGGTGAAATCAGATAACACTGCTTGCCCGTAAACAGACTATGAAACATGATCTGAGCTCATGCAAAGTAGAGCTAACCCAAGGAAGTTACACATGGAGGCACAATCAAGTGCTTCAAGAGATCGCAGAAACAATCAGCACTGGATCAGCACTGCCAGAGGAAAAACCTCGCCACCAGAAGCTGAAACAACCATCTACACGGCAGGAGGCAGTAAACTGTGGCCTGAAAAAGCTGTGGCACCCAGAGCATGGAAGCAGGGTCTGCTGGATGATGCAGATGACTGTGAGTGCACAGCAAATCTCCCACAATGGAAAAAGAAAACACCCAGAAATCATCAGCAAGAGTGGCATGAGACCGGACATTGTTCTTCATTCCCATTTATCCCAAACAAATGATTCTGATCGAGCTCACTGTACCTACGAAAATAGAATGGAGGAAGCCCATATCTACAAGACTGAAAAGTATGTTAATCGAGCCAGCAACTTGAGGACATCTGGCTTTCAAGCCAAAGTCCTCGCCATAGAGGTTGGAGCAAGGAGGTTGATAGGCACATCAGCCTGTGATCTCATGAAGCAGCTCTCGATTTCGGGGAGAGAGAGGACTAGAGCCCTCAAGGTTAATGGCAGAAGCAGGGGAAAAGAACTCTAGCTGGATTTGGATCAGGAGGAACAAAAGTGAACGTCATAAAGCTTAAACTGTTGTTGTATGTTGCTGGCGACTGACAGCCAAGTGGTTAAGACATATGTCTCAAGGGTGACTTTGCTTTGAGAAATGTGACCACCTAGCATGCGCCAGTTCGATTCCAGGTCGAGGACAAATTTCTAGAAAAAAAAATGGCGACAGTAGAAGGGCATCCCTTAGAGTGTCAGGAGTTAAGAACGAAACACTTGCTTGACGGGGGTTCCTCCTTTAAGGACCTTCTGCTGTCCGGCTGTCCCCAGAGTTTCTTACTACTTACTAACACTTTCATATTTTTTAAGATTTCGCTAAGTGGACTAAAGCAATAACGTATAATGAAAAAACAAAACAAAACAAAAACACACACACAAATAAATAAATCAATTGTTATATATATGTATGAATAAATCAGTTATTTATTCATTCATTTGCTTAATTACCAATGTTAGGCCTATGCAATTTATAAATATGATAAATAAACAAACAAACAAACAAACAAACAAACAAATAAATAAATAAATAAATAAACAAACAAATGAATAAATAAATAAATAATTTTTTTTTAAAAACATGCCGCCGAGTCATTTCGATGGCATTCAGCAGTGCCTCTTCGGATCCAATGAATATGGCCTGATAAGCCCTCTCTGACAAGAGTAAAATGCTGAATTGTGCAGTCCAAACATAAGTTTGATCAACGGCCAAAGTCTGTTTCAACTCTGCCCAATCAAACGGTTAGGAAAACAATAGCCGAGGGTGCTATCAGTGGATCTGATGTTTATCACATGTATGAATTTTCCAGTGCAACTGTTATCTATTATCTTTACTTTTGATTTTCTTTTCATTTTTACTGCAAATCTCACGTAGATTTTAACATCGGTAGATACTGATTTCCAGAAGATATGGTATGGAATTCAGCGCCGAGAAGACCAAACTGACGGCCAGCCTCAACACCACCATCACTGATGCTTGATTATCGTTCAGCAAAAAGATGTAATTTGTGAAACAAATTCATAAAAAAAAAGAAATGTTGACCTGTGCTAAGATCTTGATGTTCATTTTTAAGCTTCCAGTGTATGAAATATCATAATGTACATTCTGTGTGCTATATGGAGTTCATATGTCCACATTGTCTTTTCATTTGTGTACAACTTTTTGTCAATTTTCGTTGCTGCATTATGTGTTTGATGCCCATTTGTTGTGAAGCAAAAGATGAATTAAAAAAATAAAAAGCAAAAAAACAAAAAACAAAAACAAAAAACCAACCAATAAACAAAAACATCCAACCAACCAAACCAAACCAAACCAAACCAAACCAAACCAAACCAACCAACCAACCAACCAACCAACCAACCAACCAACCAAACAAATAACAAAACAAACAAACAAAAAACCACCACCATCACTACTGACATAGCTATCCATGGACTGAAGCTAAGAACTATTCAACGGCTCACTTACCTGAGATCCATCACAAGCGATGAGGAATCCATGTATAATTTATCTTTACAATCAGAAACAAAAACAACAAACAGCAGCAGCAGCAGCAGCAGCAGCAGCAACAATAACAGCAACAACAACAACAACAAACTACAAAGAACAACAACAAACTTTCATTCAAAATACTTTTCAAAAAAAATATAACACATTGTTGTATAAATTATCTTTACAACCAGAAAATACAGCTCATTCGTTCATTCTTTTAAAGAAAATAAGACAAAATAATAAAACAAAAATCATCTTGGAAGGTAATGAAACCAAAGTTCCTTTTTTAAAAAATCAAAATACACACTGCAATGATCAAGATCATTAATACGTTATCTCAAAGAAAACTTGGAACAAATGGTTACTTCTGTTACTGCCATCCGCGGGGTTATTATTCATCGTAATGAGCGGCAACGCTGATCAGCCAGCTACTTATGGCCTTCGTTCTGACAGGGGAAAAAAAAAGTTCTCGCGTCCCCTGTCCGTTCATTCGTGATAAGTGACACGTCACGATTGTGGTGGATATGTTTTATCTCCACAAAGAGTGCGCGCTTGCGTGCGTTTGTGTACGCGTGGGCGCTCGCAACCATTTGTTATTGAGCGAACGCTCGCAGCCGCTTGCGTAAAATATAGTAACAGAGACCTGTTCAGATCGACCGCAGGTGGACGCACTTTGTGTGTGATGTGTGTGTGTGTGTGTGTGTGTGTGTGTGTGTGTGTGTGTGTGTGTGTGTGTGTGTGTGTGTGTGTGTGTGTGTGTGTGTGTGTGTGTGTGTGTGTGTGTGTGTGGTTGTCAACCATGCGAACAAAGCAAAATCTTAACCCTCTTATTCCCTCACCCTATCTAACGGCTGGTGGATAGGGTTCGGGAGTCAAAGGGTTAAGCCTGTGAAGCTACATGAGACATGATGTCGGTTTCAGAGTTTGTTTTTCTCAACACTAGACAGGGTTTCAGCGCTCGGAATACATTTGACATGTACCAATGCTGCAAATGCCATGTGATGGGAAAACATCCAAAACAATCAGAACTCAGCCAGAACCCTGCACTTATCCTACGCACAGTGGCAGAATGGTTAAGACATTCGCCAGCCAATAACTAAAATCGATGTTCCATGGTTCGCTCCCCGTAGAGGCCTTGACTTTTCGCCTCAGTTTGACCGGATCATCAAACTGAACGTCTTGTCCTTCAGAAGGGGACGAAAAACGAGTCGGACCCGTGTATTTTCTGGCTGCGCACGCCAAAGATACCATGGCAGTTGAAAATCATGAAGAGCAGGGCATTGGCCAGCTGCCTTAGTGAAAAACATTGGAGAGATATGTTCATTTCCCAGGTCCCACCCCCTGGAGACCAATTAGCCTTCTTGCCTTTCTAAAGTCTTGGTTTAAAAAAAATTGGAATATGAATGTGAATTTGAATCGAGGGAGAGT
Organism: Monoplex corrugatus; assembly: GCA_030674185.1. Lineage (NCBI taxonomy): Eukaryota > Metazoa > Mollusca > Gastropoda > Littorinimorpha > Ranellidae > Monoplex > Monoplex corrugatus. Next base: position 61,344,291 of record JAPXFY010000017.1, read on the forward strand.
AGATGGGCGCCGCACTCGTGGTGCTGGCCCCGGGAGAAGTTGAGGTCTCTGCCAACTCACTCCCCTACGATCGCAAAGTTATGGAACTATCTAGGTAGGACCTCAGGACCTGACCAGCTCGTGGTTAAATGTGTAGGCTTGAGGCTTGTGTCGTGATCATTCTGGATCTTGTTCATCACGTAGCACCTGTGACGACAGTGCATATGGAATTCATTCCGAGCGCGGAGACATCTTCTTGAGAAATTGAAACTGAAATTGAAACCTACGCACTTTCAAGGTTCAGAGGTTTTGTCTAAATTATAGGTTCTACACAGATGCTGTTGTTAGTTTGTTATACAGGCTTAGACATACTCAAGGTCTAAGGGTCATGTCTAATCTATAGGTTCTACACAGACTGCTGTTATCAGTTTATTATACAGACAGACATAGGCTGGCTGGAATGTCCTACGAAGCCCGCCAAAAACAGTTTCAGTTTGTTTCTCGAGATGACGTCTCTGCGCTCGGAATGAATTCCATATGCACTAACGTCACAGGTGCCATGTGACGGATAAAATCAAGAATGATCACGGCACAAGCCTTAAGCCTGCATATAAACCCAATAGCTGGCCAGGTCCTGAGGTCCTACCTAGATACATGTAGTTGCATAACCATGGGGTCATAGGGGAGCTAGGTGGCAGAGACCTCAACTTTTCCCGGAGCCAGCACCATAAGGGCGGCGCCCATCTTCTCTCCCTCGGTATAAATTCATATTCATATTTAATTTTTCAACCAAGACTTCAGAAAGGCAAGAAGGCTAATTGGTCTTCAAGGGGTGGGACCTTGGAAATCAATCTCTCCAATGCTTTATACCAAGGCAGCCAGGCAATGTCATGCTCTTCACGACTCATGCCATGGGATCTTTAACGTGCACAGCCAGAAAGCACACTGGGTCTGTCTTGATTTTCGTCCCCTTCCGAAGGACTAGACGTTCAGTTCGATTTTCCGGTCAAACTGAGGAGAAAAGTCAAGGCCTCTACGGGGAGTGAACCCTGGAACCTCGAGTTTAGTTATTGGCAGGCGAACGTCTGAATCATTCTGCCATTCTTCTTGCCAAAGAATTGAGCCATAGTCTGCACATAAATCCTACAGCACTTTCAAGGTCTGGAGGTTCTGTCTAATCTGTAGGTTCTACATAGACTGCTGTTGTTAGTTTGTTATACATGTACTAACAGATTTACAGACTTTCAAGGTTTAAGGTTCTGTCTAATCTATAGGTTCGCATAGACTGCTGTTGTCAGTTTGTTATACAAAACAGACTTAAGACTTTTCAAAGGTTCTAGAGATTCTGTCTAAACTATAGGTTCTACAAGACTGCTGTTGTCAGTTTGTTATACAAACAGACTTAAGACATTTTCGAGGTCTAGAGGTTCTGTCTAAACTATAGGTTCTACATAGACTGCTGTTGTCAGTTTGTTATACAGACTTAAGACACTCTCACCGTCTAGAGGTTTCGTCTAATCTATAGGTTCTACGTACACTGCTGCTGCCAGTTTGTAATACAAACAGACATAGACACTTTCAAGGTCTACAGGTTCTGTCTACTCTATAGGTTTTATATAGACTGCTGTTGTCACTTTGTTATACAAACAGACTTAGACACTTTCAAGGTCTAAACGTTCTGTCTAATCTGTACATGTAGGTTCTACATAGACTGCTGTTGTCAGGCGTTATGCAAACTGACTTAAGCTGTCTGGAATGCCCTACGAAGCACGCTAAAAAACAAAACAAAACAAAACAAAACAAAAACACCCTCCTTGGTAAGCCTCGAAATATCAGTCTACTAGAAACACGGTTTGTATATTAGTTTCCCACATACCGGTTAAGACTCGAGTCACCATGTGTCACACAGGTTATAGGCCTCCGCTTATTACCATTAAAGCATCAACCTTTAGGTAGAAACTCAATTCTGTGTGGAAAATTTCTGTTTCTTGTTTTTGTCTCGCTCCTTTGTTTTCTATCACATCAGGAAGGTTACCTTTGTGTCCACCTTTTTTTTTTGTCTCGTCCCATTTTTTGTGCCATCTTAATGGCCACAGAAGCTGGCACAGTTTTAACAATGCGACGATGATGATGTCTATGAGGATGATAATCATGATGCTATGGAGTTCCATCTAGGACTGAGACTGCGTAACAGGGCTGTACTCTACGCTTACTATCACAACATATCCTGGCGTCAACCAGGCCCGAGAGATACAGACACCTGCGGTGCTGGTCAGAAGATTGAGCAACACCCTCAATGACGCATCCGTGAAGTGGATGAGACTCGACTGTGGTGGTCCCAGTCTTCCCAATGAGCCCATAGCACGCCCAACTCTGGGTAGGAGCTGGTTAGAGTTGAAAAATCCCAAAGGATTTTTGAAGGGACTGATGGGGATTCGAACCCACAACATTCCAGTCGGTAGTCCGTTGCGTTAACCACATCACCACGGTGACTGGTTCTTCTGTCATTTTCTGCCTTGCTGGTCCATTCTCCTGCTGTCATTTTCTGCTTTCTGTCCATTCTCCTGTGTTCATTTCTGCCTTGCTGTCCATTCTCCTGTTCTACTTTCTGCTGTGGTCCATTCTCCTGTGTCACTTTCTGCCTAGTGGTCCATTCTCCTCTGTCATTTTCTGCCTAGCTGGTCCATTCTCCTGCTGTCATTTTCATGCCTTGCTGGTCCATTCTCCTGCTGTCATTTTCTGCCTTGCTGGTCCATTCTCCTGCTGTCATTTTCTGCCTTGCGTCCATTCTCCTGCTGTATTTTCTGCTTACTGGTCCATTCTCCTGCTGTCATTTTCTGCCTTGCTGGTCCATTCTCCTGCTGTCATTTTCTGCCTTGCTGGTCCATTCTCCTGCTGTCATTTTCTGCCTTGCTGTCTATTCTCCTGCTGTCATTTTCTGCCTTGCTGGTCCATTCCACTGCTGTCATTTCTGCCTTGCTGGTCTATTCTCCTGCTGTCATTTTCTGCCTTGCTGGTCCATTCCACTGCTGTCATTTCTGCCTCGCTGGTCCATTCTCCTGCAGTCATTTTCTGCCTTGCCTGCTCTCATTAACTACCCTGCTGGTCCATTCTCCTGCTTTCATTTTCTGCCTTGCTGGTCCATTCTCCTGCTCTCATTTACTACCCTGCTGGTCCTTTCTCCTCCCGTCATTTCGTCCTATCATTTTTCTGCCTCGCTGGTCCGTTCACCTGAATGTGTCCTATACAGCCTTACATACATGCACTTTCTCTTAGGATTGATAACTGGGTACTGGGTATTGTTTGCATTTTTGACACTAGGGAAATGTAAAGTGCAGAAGCAGGTTTAGATAATTTCGGTAAGTTTTTATGCATGTTTTAGTGCCCTTAGACTCTAAACTAGAATTTGCGCATATGTCCCTTGGGACAAACCTGACGAGAACGAAAATACAGTGTGTTTTTTTTAATTTTATTTATTTATTTTTTTTATAAATAACATTATCATTTACGTTTGCATTCAGGTTTGTTTTTCAAACTGTCTGTTGGTAATTTGGACGGCCAGCGTCAGGGGCATGTCCTTAGATTATGAGCGCAAATGCATTGATATGTGTGTTTAAATTTCTTTTCCAGGTGTGCCTGTTTCCAAACGATGTGTTGGGTTGTGTACGTTTTGAATTGGATATGGCTCTGCGCAGTCGGATGAGATTTTTAAACGATTAGAATAGAAATAGAATTGGTCACATAATATACATGGCTAGGAACTAATATGACGAGGACGAAAATGTAATGGTTTTTATACAGTATTATGATTTGAACATTGCACTGGTGGATTTTCGAATCGACACATGTATACGGATGAATGCCAACGTGCACGCACACGCACGAACTCGCGCACGTTATTATTGGCAAAGAAGCACACGCGCGCGCATAACGTGCGTACCGTCGTCTGTTCACACAATCGGTGTAACGCGCAAGCACACAAACATGCAAATACGCACACACACACACACACACACACACACACACACACACACACACACACACACACACAACACCCCAGCAAATACGCACGCACACAACACACACACACACACACAACACGCAAATACGCACACACACACACACACACACACACACACACACACACACACACACACACACACACACACACACACACGCAAATACGCACGCACACACACACACACAAACACGCAAATACGCACACAACACACACACACACACACACACACACACACACAAAAACACACAATACGCACACACACACACACACACACACACACACACACACACACACACACACACACACACACACACACACACAGTACGTTTAAGGTGTACACATACACATAGTTTTGCGTGCGCGCACACTCACACATAGACACACACAATACACACGCACATGCACTCGCACATACACATGCAGACTCACACACATACTGTAAAAGGTGCACAGTGTGCACGTGCGCGCGCACACACACGCACACACACACACACATACACACACACGCACACACGCACGTACACACACTACAACACACACACAAACACACAC
>JAPXFY010000017.1:61353842-61363842 GCA_030674185.1 Monoplex corrugatus
TAGGAAGGACGGAACAGGAGCTTTCGAAGGTGAGAAGACAGAGGGTCCATATGGGCGTTGTGTGGTCGGTCAGATATGGACGATGTGGTGGAAAAAATATCAAACATGTGTCTACATTATGACTAGACTTCGCTACTTGACTCCATAGCCTGCTTTGGTTGTAATCTGGAGATACGGTAAGTATTCGTGTTTTGAAGGCTATTTTCGTTTAGACTTGTATGAAATTACTCCTTTTTTAAAATTTTATTTCTAAATTTATTTGTATGAGAAGTACACCTTTCTTTTCGTAATTCCATAAGTTTACTTGTATGAGAATTACTCCTCTGTTTTTTTTTTCTAATTTCTAAGTTTACTTGCATGAGCATTACTCCTCTGTTTTCTCCTAATTTCTAAGATTTCTTGTATGAGATTTACTCTTCTATTTTCTCCTAATTTCTGAGTTTACTTGTATGAGAATTTCTACTCTACTTTTTTCCCCCTAATTTCTAGGTTTACTTGATGAGAATTACTCCTCTATTTTCTCCTAATTACTAAGTTTACTTGAATGAGAATTAATCCTCTATTCCCCCCCCCCCCCTAATTTCTAAGTTTCTTTTTCTTTTATTTTGCGGATATGTAGACCGGGTGAATTTTCTCTCAGTTTGTTGGTGAGTTGTGTAATATTTTATCTCGAGGTTCTGTGAATATCCTGAGTCTCATTGCTATGTTTTGCAGACAAAATGACTTATATTTTAGCGGCATGCTGTTATGTCTTATTCTCAGATAGGAAAATACTGTTTATCGTCGTCCATTGCTTTTTAAAAAGACATTTTAACGACGTTCCTCTCAAAACATGATTTCTTGAAGATTTACTCATATGAAGGGATACTTGCGCGCTAACATTTACTCTGCACATGTTAAATATAGTAAAAAAAAAACAAAGAAAAAACAAATGGAATCAAGATACGATGAAGAAAGTTATGAAAGACAGTTTAACGATGACGCCAAAAGTAATGAGTATGTGAACGTTGTTTTCTTTTGATTTCAGAATGTATTTATTTTGTAATCATATTTGAAATTTTTTCATCCAGGTGCATGCACCAGCATCCGCAAGCACTCAGGACGAAATTGACAAATTCTATGAAGTATTAGAGATGGCCAATGCTCAATGTAAATCACAGGAAGTTACAACAATAATGGAGATTTAGTGTTAATGGACAGGAGAGGTGGAGGACATAGCTGGGCCGTTGTACACATAATGAAAGGAGAGGGAAACTTGTGCAACGGGCACGGATGAATGATTTCATAGTAGAAAACACCTGGTTTGAGCAGCCTAACAGAAGAAAATGGACATGGATGAGTCAATGAGATAATATCAAAAATCAAATTGACTACATCCTGATCAATAAAAGATTTAGAAATTCTTTGCTAATAGCAAAAATACTACCAGGCGCAGACTGCAACAGTTACCACAATCCTGTAATGGGAAGATTTATGCTGAGAAAAAGAAAAAGAAAACAGACTAAAAGTAACATCAAACTAAATCTTGGACTTTTAAAAACAGATGAAGCAACACGTAAACAATTTAACGCTCATGTTCAAAACACATTCAGTTCTTCGAAAGACGTTGGTGACAGTGAGGAACAATGGACAAAGATGAGAAACTCGATAAATGAATTTTGTGAAGAAACCCCTAGAGTGGATAGAAAAGCAAAAAGAACTGGATGACAAAAGAAAGTCTAGGCTTGATGGAAGAACGGAGGAAGGCAAAGAGAAACGAGGAGATATACAGGAATATAAACAAAGAAATCAGGAACAGGTGCAGTGAAGCTAAGGAAGCTTGGCTGAAAACAAAGTGCAAAGAAATGGAAGACCGACACAAAACGGATCCTCAGGGTATGTACAGAAGAATTGAAGAAATCGTCCACAGGGAAAAGACATGCACATCATCTGCTTACTTAAAACCGAAAGATGGCACGCCTATCATCAAAAAAGACAAAATATTAGACAGATGGGGAGAGTACATTAAAGACCTTTTTGAGGATGACAGAAACGAAGAACACATTATAAGAAAGAACTTTGAAGGACCACCCATAATGAAAGATGAAGTTAGAGCAGCATTGAAAAAGATGAAACCAGGAAAAGCCCCAGGACCAGACAATATCATTACTGAGATGACTGAAGCCCTGGAGGAATTCGGTATCGACAAAATAACAGTCCTCCTAAATGAAATGTATACGCTGGAAACACTGGGAAAATCCCCAAAGATTTGTCAAAATCAATTTTCATTGCACTTCCAAAGAAAACATGGGTTATAGAATACGAACTCCATCGTACAATCAGCTTGATTAGTCATGTAACGAAAATCCTATTAAGAATAATTATGATGAGAACAAGGAATAAAATCAAAAGAGGAGTCAGGCAAGGTTGTGTTCTGTCACCAGATTTGTCTTCACTTTACAGCGAAACCATCGTGAGAAACATAGAAGAATGTCCTGGATTAAAGGTTGGAGGAAAAATGATAAACAACATTCGTTACGCAGATGACGCCGTTTAACTGCAGAAAATGAAAGGGACCTACAAAACCTTGTGAATATAGTAGAAGTAGAAAACAAAAATAAAGGGTTGGAGCTAAATAGCAAGAAGACGGAAGTCATGGTAATCAGAAAAAAAATAAAAGAACACATGAAATCCCCTCATACAAAATAACAGCAAACGGCACAACTTTGAGACAGCTTGATAAGTTTAAATATCTGGGAACGGTCATCTCACCAGACGGCAGATGCACATCAGAAATAGACAGCAGAATCGGCCAAGCCTAAACAGCATTCAAGAAGATTAAAAACATTCTTACCAGCAAATGCCCAACAATTAACATCAGAAGAGAGTTCTTGAATGTTATATAGAACTGATAATGTTTCAGTTTCAGTTTCTCAAGACGACGTCACGGCGCTCGGACGGAATTCCATATGTACTAACGTCACAGGTGCCATGTGATGGAGAAGATCCAGAATGATCAAAGCACAAGCCTCAAGCCTGCACATAAGCCCACGAGCTGGCCAGGTCCTGAGGTCCTACCTAAATAGTTCCATAACGCTGGGTCTTAGGGGAGCGAGGAGGTAGAGACCTCAGCTTTTCCCTCGGCCAGCACCACAACGGCGGCGCCCATCCCCTCTCCCTCGCTTCAAATTCCTATACATATTCACTTTTTTTTTTAAACGAAGACTTCAGAAAGGCAAGAAGACTAATTAGTCTTTAAGGGGTAGGACGTGGGAAATGAACCTATCTCTCCAATGTTTTTTCCAGCCTAACTCTAAAAAGCTTTGCGAGCGTGGACTGCAGATAAACCAGTTGTAAATGGATACCCGATACTGTTCAGCACTGAGGGGGCATGGCAGCAAGGGAGAGGAGACGGGTTCAGCTCCCATAAATGCTGCCAGGCTATCAAAAAAAGACGAATGAAATTTTGTGGTCACATATATAACCATGACACTCTTGAAAAGCTTGCAGTCAGCGGAACAATAGAAGGCACAAGAGCCCGAGGAAGACAAGGAAATATGTATGTCTGGAGTCTACGTACAGCAACAAGCAGTGATTCCAGCAACAATGCCTTTGTCAGAAGAACGGAGGACAGTAGTGAATGACAGCGCATGATCGGCTGCATCCAGAATGGGGGCACGCCATGAGTAAGAAGAAGATTGCTGCCGGCCTCGGGGAAAAATTTAAATCTCTACCACTCACCGCCCGACGATCTTTGGGTAATGACACAAACGGCCTTTATCTTACCTCCAGTTTTCACGCAAAGGACGACAATAACGACTTACCTTGTATCAGAAGAGTAAGACTGAGCGAGTATTCCTCCCCACCCCTTGCTAATGCCACTCCCTCCACCAACCAATCACCTCTCACTCTCAAAGCCACAGCCACTACTACGTCCCGACCTCAGAGACCTTGAGGTTTTATTCAATTCCTTTTATTCAAAATGTACGGTACCTGCTAGACCTTCCTTCAAAGCAGTCAAGATGGAACAACTAAAGGCATCTTTCAGGGCATTGGAAAACCCGGTACAATCCGCATCATGAACAACAACATGCAGTCGATTCCAGCGTGGAAAATCATGGATGTGACAGGCTGAAGAACGGGGAAAATGTCCAAACCGTTTCAGAGACTTTCAGAAAACAAATATGCCAAAAACATTCTAGGGAGACACTGTTGTGAATGGCCGGACGGTAAAGCTGATGTATTAAATCAAACTAGTCATCGAGCAAGTAAGCTGCAAACCCCAAGATGTCAAGATGTTAACATATGGACGGATGGATCAGCCACCGATAAGAAACCTGCATTGGGACCTTCACTGTTAAACAGAAATGAAACACCACACATAAGGAAAATGCCACATATAATGTCACAACTTCCTGTCTAACAATGGGAATTGAGACAGTCACACACACTCTAAAATGGTTAACTTCACTAACTGACGTTCTTCCTTCCTTATTCTCCAGTGTCAAACATGGCACAAAGGGCAGAGACCAGCAGTCTCCATCTTTCTCTATCGATTGTCGTCTGTTCAGCTGTTTTCAGGTCGTTGATGTTAACCGCTCTTCCTTCAGACTGGTGTGTTGTTTAGAGGGTTGTTTTTTATCTTCCTCTTCTTCTTTGTCCCTTCGGCCTCCAGAACAGCGCTGCCTTTGGTAGTCTTTTATTGTCCAACTCAGTACATAGCCATGATATTTCCAAGGTCAGTTCAAGAATAAAAGACTATGTCAATCTTGAACATAAGACCAATATATTGTATGTATTTCTCTCCTCTCTCATATTTGTGTGTAGGGTAGTTGCAGAGTATAAAGGTAGGCTTGGGCGCTCCCTTTTTGAGGAGTGTTCTGAGCTTATGGTTTTTGTGCTTTGTATCTGCTTCTGTGCTAGCTGATTGGGTAGCGCGAACTCTGTTAGATTTGAGAGGTTCCACAACATGGGAGATAATTCCTACGTGCTCTCAAGAGTTATGTCCTTTGGTTGACATGATATTTCCATCTTTTCTTTCTGATGACGTTTGATATGTATAACTGATTTTATGTATAATTGATTTATGTATGGCTGATTTTATGTATGGCTGATTTTATGTATAATTGATGTATTATGTATGGCTGATTTTATGTATGGCTGATTTTATGTATGGCTGATTTTATGTATGGCTGATTTTATGTATGGCTGATTTTATGTATGGCTGATTTTATGTATGGCTGATTTTATGTATGGCTGATTTTATGTATGGCTGATTTTATGTATATTGATTTTATGTATGGCTGATTTTATGTATAATTGATTTTATGTATGGCTGATTTTATGTATGGCTGATTTTTATGTATGGCTGATTTTATGTATGGCTGATTTTATGTATGGCTGATTTTATATGTATGGCTGATTTTATGTATAATTGATTTTATGTATGGCTGATTTTATGTATAATTGATTTTATGTATGGCTGATTTTATGTATGGCTGATTTTATGTATGGCTGATTTTATGTATGGCTGATTTTATGTATGGCTGATTTTATGTATGGCTGATTTTATGTATGGCTGATTTTATGTATGGCTGATTTTATGTATGGCTGATTTTATGTATAATTGATTTTATGTATGGCTGATTTTATGTATGGCTGATTTTATGTATGGCTGATTTTATGTATGGCTGATTTTATGTATGGCTGATTTTATGTATGGCTGATTTTATGTATAATTGATTTTATGTATGGCTGATTTTATGTATAATTGATTTTATGTATGGCTGATTTTATGTATGGCTGATTTTATGTATGGTGATTTATGTATGGCTGATTTTATGTATGGCTGATTTTAATGTATGGCTGATTTTATGTATGGCTGATTTAATGTATGGCTGATTTATGTATGGCTGATTTTATGTTGGCTGAAATTTTTGTATGCTGATTTTAGTATATTGATTTTATGTATGGCTGATTTTATGTATGGCTATTTTATGTATGGGTGATTTTATGTATGGCTGATTTTATGTATGGCTGATTTTATGTATAATTGATTTTATGTATGGCTGATTTTATGTATGGCTGATTTTATGTATGGCTGATTTTATGTATGGCTGATTTTATGTATGGCTGATTTTATGTATGGCTGATTTTTATGTATGGCTGATTTTATGTATGGCTGATTTTATGTATAATTGATTTTATGTATGGCTGATTTTATGTATGGCTGATTTTATGTATTAATTGATTTTATGTATGGCTGATTTTATGTATGGCTGATTTTATGTATGGCTGATTTTATGTATGGCTGATTTTATGTATGGCTGATTTTATGTATGGCTATTTTTATGTATGGCTGATTTTATGTATAATTGATTTTATGTATGGCTGATTTTATGTATGGCTGATTTTATGTATGGCTGATTTTATGTATAATTGATTTTATGTATGGCTGATTTTATATATAATTGATTTTATGTATGGCTGATTTTATGTATAATTGATTTTATGTATGGCTGATTTTATGTATGGCTGATTTTATGTATGGCTGATTTTATGTATAATTGATTTTATGTATGGCTGATTTTATGTATGGCTGATTTTATGTATATTGATTTTATGTATGGCTGATTTTATGTATGGCTGATTTTATGTATAATTGATTTTATGTATGGCTGATTTTATGTATGGCTGATTTTATGTATAATTGATTTTATGTATGGCTGATTTTATGTATAATTGATTTTATGTATAATTGATTTTATATATAATTGATTTTATGTATAATTGATTTTATATATAATTGATTTTATGTATAATTGATTTTATGTATGGCTGATTTTATGTATGGCTGATTTTATGTATGGCTGATTTTATGTATGGCTGATTTTATGTATGGCTGATTTTATGTATGGCTGATTTTATGCATGGCTGATTTTATGTATAATTGATTTTATGTATGGCTGATTTTATGTATGGCTGATTTTATGTATAATTGATTTTATGTATAATTGATTTTATGTATGGCTGATTTTATGTATAATTGATTTTATGTATGGCTGATTTTATGTATGGCTGATTTTATGTATGGCTGATTTTATGTATGGCTGATTTTATGTATGGCTGATTTTATGTATAATTGATTTTATGTATGGCTGATTTTATGTATAATTGATTTTATGTATAATTGATTTTATGTATGGCTGATTTTATGTATAATTGATTTTATGTATGGCTGATTTTATGTATGGCTGATTTTATGTATGGCTGATTTTATGTATGGCTGATTTTATGTATGGCTGATTTTATGTATGGCTGATTTTATGTATGGCTGATTTTATGTATAATTGATTTTATGTATGGCTGATTTTATGTATGGCTGATTTTATGTATGGCTGATTTTATGTATAATTGATTTTATGTATGGCTGATTTTATGTATGGCTGATTTTATGTATAATTGATTTTATGTATGGCTGATTTTATGTATGGCTGATTTTATGTATAAATGATTTTATGTATGGCTGATTTTATGTATGGCTGATTTTATGTATAATTGATTTTATGTATGGCTGATTTTATGTATGGCTGATTTTATGTATGGCTGATTTTATGTATGGCTGATTTTATGTATGGCTGATTTTATGTATAATTGATTTTATGTATGGCTGATTTTATGTATGGCTGATTTTATGTATAATTGATTTTATGTATGGCTGATTTTATGTATGGCTGATTTTATGTATGGCTGATTTTATGTATGGCTGATTTTATGTATGGCTGATTTTATGTATGGCTGATTTTATGTATGGCTGATTTTATGTATGGCTGATTTTATGTATGGCTGATTTTATGTATGGCTGATTTTATGTATGGCTGGTTTTATATATAATTGATTTTATGTATGGCTGATTTTTGTATGGCTGATTTTATGTATGGCTGATTTTATGTATAATTGATTTTATGTATGGCTGATTTTATGTATGGCTGATTTTATGTATAATTGATTTTATGTATAATTGATTTTATGTATGGCTGATTTTATGTATGGCTGATTTTATGTATAATTGATTTTATGTATAATTGATTTTATGTATGGCTGATTTTATGTATGGCTGATTTTATGTATGGCTGATTTTATGTATGGCTGATTTTATGTATGGCTGATTTTATGTATGGCTGATTTTATGTATGGCTGATTTTATATATAATTGATTTTATGTATGGCTGATTTTATGTATGGCTGATTTTATGTATGGCTGATTTTATGTATAATTGATTTTATGTATAATTGATTTTATATATAATTGATTTTATGTATAATTGATTTTATATATAATTGATTTTATGTATAATTGATTTTATGTATGGCTGATTTTTATGTATGGCTGATTTTATGTATGGCTGATTTTATGTATAATTGATTTTATGTATGGCTGATTTTATGTATGGCTGATTTTATGTATGGCTGATTTTATGTATAATTGATTTTATGTATAATTGATTTTATGTAGGGCTGATTTTATGTATGGCTGATTTTAAACTCATCCCACATAATGCCTCGATTCTTCATGAGGCACTTGATTTCAAAAGCACTCAGTATATTTTCCGATGTTTTTGAACAGCACCAACTTTTAGATCCGTAAGTTAGGACTGTGAGAACATTGGATTTGAACAGGTTTAGTTTTGTTCTTCAATAAATGTTTGGTTCTTCCAGATGTTCAGAGAATTGAATGCTACAGCAGCCTTTGGTACTCTAGGTTTTGACTTTCTGAATGATGGTGCCTTCTGTTGACACTTTACATCCTAAATTTGTATAAACTCCTATACATTTTCAAGGTCTTTTCCATTGAGTTTAACCCTTCCTTCTCCTGCATTCACATTCATTGATTTGGTTTTTGATGTGCTGATGAGGAGTCTGACTGTGCCAGCAGCCCTTGCCAATGCATCTGTCAGTTCCTGTTTGTTGTCATAGAGTGGCAGATTAAAACGAGGTCGTCCACGAAGTCCAGATCCTGGAAAATTGTTGCCTCTGACCACTTGATGCCTCTGTTCCTCATGTGTGCATTTTCTCATTACCCAGTCTATGGTCAGGACAAACAGAAATGGAGAGAGGTTACATCATTGCTTGATACCTGTGCTTCCAGCAAATCTTTCTGATCAGTATAGAACATTTTGAGTCCTCACAGAGATCTTTCATTATATTGATGAATTTGTTGGGAATTCCACATTCTGTTGCAATATTCCACGAGGTTTCCCTATCTTGCTGTCGAAGGCCTTTTGAAAATCGACAAGGCTGACTATGAGGGGAGTCTGCCATTCTAAGGTGCTTCTCTATAATGATTCTAAATGTAGTAGTCTGGTCTACGCAGCTTCTACCAAGGCGAAATCCTGCCTGTTCTTCTTTGACAAGTATGTCAGTTTTGTTTCTCTGCTTAGTAGCATTTTATTAAAAACTTTACCAGCTACTGATAGAAGAGTGACACCCCTCCAATTATTACAATATAAGAGATCTCCTTTCTTTGGAAGTTTGATGATTACTCCATGTTACCATTCCTCAGGCGCTTGTTCAGATTCTAGAATGTCATTCATAATATCACGCAGTGCAAGCTTCGTGTCTTCATTCAGGTTTTGAAGCATTTCACTGGTAATCTTGTGTTCTCCTCCTGCCCTGTTTCTCTTCATTGCCTTTATGGCATCATTGAGTTCTGATAATCTGAAGGAGCCAGTGTCTATGTTTAGCGTTTTCCTGTCTTCTTCTGAAAACACTGCTTGACTGATTGGGTTGGGTCTGTTAAGTACCCCCTTAACACGTTCTATTCATCTTCCTTTTTGTTCCTTGTCTGAGCTGAATACGACACCACTCTATTCTTGATGGGGACATTTCTGTTACTCCGTTCGCCACAAAGCTCTTTAGTGGTACTGTGGACAGCTGCCTGGTTACCCCATCTGCTGCAACCATAACGTCACCATGACAATCCTGACGTCAAGCCTGAGAAACAAAGACAACTGAGAAACAA
>JAPXFY010000017.1:61366342-61383842 GCA_030674185.1 Monoplex corrugatus
GCTTTGGCATATGGCTTATGCTTGACTATTTTGGGTTTTTCCCCACCACGTGGTATCTGTGGCGTCGGTACATATGCAAGGAAGTTGACAGTTGGTGGATAGGGTAAGGGAGTCAAAAGGTTTTTTTGTTTGTTTTGTTTTTTGCTTTGCTATCATTGATGACGACGAAGGATGCTAGTGAATAGGGTGAGGGGGTCAAAGGATGACGACGAAGGATGCTAGTGAATAGGGTGAGGGGGTCAAAGGATGACGACGAAGGATGCTAGTGAATAGGGTGAGGGGGTCAAAGGATGACGACGAAGGATGCTAGTGAATAGGGTGAGGGGGTCAAAGGATGACGACGGATCGAGAAGGATGCTAGTTGAATAGGGTGAGGGGGTCAAAGGATGACGACGAAGGATGCTAGTGAATAGGGTGAGGGGGTCAAAGGATGACGACGAAGGATGCTAGTGAATAGGGTGAGGGGGTCAAAGGGTCAAAGTCTTGTGTCTGGAGTTCACTGTCATCCCGCAAGGTACAAGTTATTGGCTTGTTCGTCGATTTTCTTAAATGAATAATGCTCCGATCATTCTGGTGGCGTCAGCCTTTATGTCACAGATCTTGTTCCTTCCCCAGCTGAAAGCCTCACTAGCGTGCGGTGTTTTCACTTCCACCCCTTGACGGGCGCAGTTATCCAGTGGCCAGAACATTGACCACTCATCATCATCAGTGGCCAGAACATTGACCACTCATCATCATCAGTGGCCAGAACATTGACCACTCATCATCATCAGTGGCCAGAACATTGACCACTCATCATCATCAGTGGCCAGAACATTGACCACTCATCATCATCATCATCATCATCATCATCATCATCAAGTGCCCTGCTGCATGGCGTTGGCGATCATGGCTCTCCTATCTATCCCTTGTCGCTGCAAGCACATCTTCCATCCTCTCTGTCCTCAGCCACCCTGCAAGTCTGTCCAATATTTTCTTCCTGGATCTACCCGGTGCTCTCTTTCCCTCCACCTTTCCTGTTGTGACCAGGTGCTCTAATTCCCCCAAGACTGTCTTGTTTGTTTTCTTTGCTGTCCATGGAACTCTCAACATTCTTCTTAGAAACCACATCTCGGCTGCCTCAATCTTGTTCTGGCTTTGCTTGTTGACTGCCCACGCCTCACAACCGTATAAAATTATCGGTTCTATATAACATTCAAGAACTCTCTTCCTGATGTTAACCGATAGGCATTTGTTGGTAGGGAGACTGAAAAGAAGGAAATCAACAAACTTAAATCTTGCAGTAAAAATATTGTTACCTAATCAAAGACACTTTTTGTACCCCAGGGATTCATTATAGCATGGAGTCTATTGAGCTGAAGAATAGTATGGAGTCCATTGAGCTGAAGAATGGCATGGAGTCCATTCAGCTGATGAATAGCATGGAGTCCTTTGAACTGAAGAATAGCATGAAGTCTATTGAGCTGAAGAATAATATGGAGTCCATTGAGCTGAAGAATAGCATCGAGTCCGTTGAGCTGAAGAACAGTATGGAATCTACTGAGCTGAAGAGGATTCCGTCATTTACCTGTTACTTCCGGACCTGGTATGACGAATCGTTTTCAGAGTAAATTGCTGATTCGTCGTATCAGAACATGAAAGAGATGGGTTGGTGCTTTGAAGTCTACTGACGTCTGCACAAGATGAAAGACTAAACCTTCCCCTCCGTCTGATCTTCAGCGCAACAACTTTGAAAAACTGTAGTCCAGATTACTGAGAACATTCTTTTCCTACAACTTTTTGTTATACCACAGCCATTGATTTGCTTTGCCCATTTAAGTCTTCCTACCGCCCCTTACTGTACTCGTGTGAAGGGCTGTGTGAAAAGTCGTGCTAAATGTGTAGGCCTATGTGTTCCATCCATGTGTTTTTAAACTTTTGTCAGTTCATGTGCGTTTACCGGCATGACTTCCTGTGTCTGTCTCCGCGCATGATGCGTACGTGAAATGCTGGTCTCAGTGTGCAGTGCATGTCTGTGTGTCGTTGTCTGTATAGATGCCTTCACATGGGAAAATGTCGTATCGTATGATATTGGTTGTCGTCGTCGTCGTCGTCGTCGTCGTCGTCATCATCATCATCATCATCATCATCATTCTTCTTCTTCTTGCTGTTATTCTTTTTCTTGTTGCTGTTGTTTTTGTTGTTGTTGTTCTTGTTGCTGCTGTTGCTACTGTCGATGATGATGTTGTTGTCATAAGTATATGCATCAACCAGAGCAGTGTAGGACGCAGTTCTAATATCACTCATAGTGAACAGACGTTAAATCAAAGAACGAACGAACGATGTAGGACGCAGCACCTGACCACAACGTCTTCGCTGGTTTGGCCTGTAGTGCAGAGGAAGGGTCACCTCACCAAAATAATTATGTCCAGTGAACTGGCCCACATCTGACCAGGCACACCTGTGCGACCTATGTCTTCGCGAAGGGGTGACAGAGAGAAGAGTGGCGGAATGGTTCAGACGTTCGCCTGCCAATAACTAAACTCGAGGTTCCAGGGTTCGCTCCCAGTAGAGGCCTCGATTTTTCTCCTCAGTTTGACCGGACAATTGAACTGAACGTCTAGTCCTTCAAAAGGGGAAGAAAAACGAGTCTGACCCGTGTGCCTTCTGGCTGCGCACGCAAAAGATCCCACGGCAGTTGAAAATCGTGAAGAGCAGGGCATTGCCCGGCTGCCTTGGTATATAACACTGGGGAGATAGGTTGATTTCTCAGGTCCCACCCCTTGAAGACCAATTAGCCTTCTTGCCTTTCCGAAGTCTTGGTTAAAAAATGTGAATATGAACATGAATTTGAAGCGAGGGAGAGAGGATGGACGCCGCCTTCATGGTTCTGGCCCCGAGAAAAGTTGAAGTCTCTGCCATCTCACTCCCCTACGACCCCAGGGTTATGGAACTATTTGGGTAGAACCTCAGGACCTGGCCAGTTCATGGGTTTATGTGCAAGCTTAAGGCTTTTGCCGTGATCATTCTGGATCTTTTCCATCACGTGGCACCTGTGACGTTAGTGCATATGGAAATCATTCCGAGCGCGGAGACGTCATCTTGAGGAACTGAAACAATTGAATTGATGGAAGGACACTAGAAAATCCACCCCCTCATGACGATAGATAAATGAATCATGGTTTTCCTGAATGAAGACGCCATGACCATGACAACCCCCGACCCCTAAAATGGCCTTCTCCTTTTCCCAACGAAGTTTGCTAACTTTTGCATTGACTGGAAGGTTAAAAGGAATCCTAGGGGGAGTGTCTCATGTGAAACACACAGGTAGGTGATCACTGTGTGATCAGGCTGAGTTTACCATACAACTGGCATCCGTCAAGACAGAACAGAGGACCGTTGAGGACCCATCTTTAAATCTATCGCCCCCAAAGCCCCTTTTCCTATACATAGGAGTTATCATCTCTTGGCTACAAATAGTTTACAACTTTACCGTCTCGAAAGACTCATCATCATCATCATGATGCTCTGCCGCGTGGCGTTGGCGATCATGGCCATCCACACGAATCTATCCCCTGTTGCTGCAAGTACATCTCCCACCCTCTATGTCTTCAGCCACCCTGCAAGTCTGTCCAATATTTTTTCCCTGGGTCTATCTGATGTTCTCCTTCCCTCCAGCTTTCCTGTTGTGACCAGGTGTTCTAATTCCCTTTCCTCATAAAATGGCCTATAAATGTTGTTTGTCTTTTCTTAATCTTCTCTAGTAATGATCTTCTTGTGTGTGCCTCCCCCAAGACTGTCTTGTTTGTTTTCTTTGCTGTCCATTAAACTCTCAACATTCTTCTTAGAAACCACATCTTAATTGCCTCAATTTTGTTTTGACTCTGCGTGTTGATTGTCCACGCCTCCCAACCGTGAAACGGTATCAGTTCTATATAACATTTGAGAACTCTCTTCCTGATGTTAATGGTTGGGCATTTGTAGGTAAGAACGTTTTTCATCTTACTGAATGCTGTTTTGGCCTGGCCGATTCTGCTGGTCATTTCTTTATTTCTGATGTGCATCTACCGTCTGGTGAGATGACCGTTCCTAGATATTTTAAGTCATCAGCCTGTCTCAAAGTTGTGCCATTTGCATGAGGGGATTTGTTTTTACTGATTACCATGTCTTCTTGCGATTTAGCTCTAGCCCTTTATTTTAGCTTTCTATTTCTATTACATTCGCAAGGTCTTGTTGGTCTTTTTATTTTCTGCGATTAGCACGGTGTCATCTGCATAACGAATGTGTGGTTATCATTCTTCCACCAACCTTTATCCCAGGGCATTCTGCTAGGTTTCCCATGATGGTTTCGATGTAAAGTGAAAACAGATCTAGTGACAGGACAGAACCCTGCCTGACCCCTGTTTTGATATTTTGGAAAGAGCTTACATCGTTTTCTATTCTCATTACTGCTGTTTGTTCCCATGTATCAATTCCGCATGCTACTACTGCAATTACGATCTGTCCACTGCATTTTTTTAAAATCCAACTTCAGATTCGAAGACATAGTTATTAGTTTTATTTTCAGAGGTTGACGCCAACATTTCCACATGCAACAGTCTCTTTTCACCACATAACCAAAGGTTTATCACAACCACTGTTCTCTACGTGATCACCCAACAATTACTGCTTCATATGTTCTAAGTGGCTGAGGAAAGTGTCAACAGAAGTATCAAGTTACGCACAGCAGAACTGTTAATCGTGTGTGTCAAAACTGAACCAAACACATCTTCAAGCACACTTTTTACACAGCTGATCTGTTCGCCATTACACATCAGTGTCACAACACATTTTACATACGGGTAACTGATATGTCCGCTATAATACTTCATTGTCATGACACTTTTCACACACCTGATCTGTTGGATATGATACTTCATTGTCGTGACACTTTTTACATACCTGATCTGTTGGCTATAATACCTCATTGTCATGACACTTTTTACATACCTGATCTGTTGGTTATGATACCTCATTGTCATGACACTTTTTACATACCTGATCTGTTGGTTATGATACCTCATTGTCATGACACTTTTTACATACCTGATCTGTTGGTTATGATACCTCATTGTCATGACACTTTTCATATACCTGATCTGTTGGTTATGATACCTCATTGTCGTGACACTTTTTACATACCTGATCTGTTGGTTATGATACTTCATTGTCATGACACTTTTTACATACCTGATCTGTTGGTTATGATACCTCATTGTCGTGACACTTTTTACATACCTGATCTGTTGGTTATGATACCTCATTGTCGTGACACTTTTTACATACCTGATCTGTTGGCTATAATACCTCATTGTCATGACACTTTTTACATACCTGATCTGTTGGTTATGATACTCATTGTCATGACACTTTTCAATACCTGATCTGTTGGTTATGATACCTCATTGTCGTGACACTTTTTACATACCTGATCTGTTGGTATGATACTCATTGTCATGACACTTTTTACATACCTGATCTGTTGGTTATGGTACCTCATTGTCGTGACACTTTTTACATACCTGATCTGTTGGTTATGATACCTCATTGTCGTGACACTTTTACATACCTGATCTGTTGGCTATAATACCTCATTGTCATGACACTTTTTACATACCTGATCTGTTGGTATATACCTCATTGTCATGACACTTTTCAATACCTGATCTGTTGGTTATGATACCTCATTGTCGTGACACTTTTTACATACCTGATCTGTTGGTTATGATACTCATTGTCATGACACTTTTACATACCTGATCTGTTGGTTATGATACTTCATTGTCTGACACTTTTTACATACCTGATCTGTTGGTTATGATACCTCATTGTCGTGACACTTTTTACATACCTGATCTGTTGGCTATAATACCTCATTGTCATGACACTTTTTACATACCTGATCTGTTGGTTATGATACTTCATTGTCGTGACACTTTTTACATACCTGATCTGTTGGCTATATACCTCATTGTCATGACACTTTTTACATACCTGATCTGTTGGTTATGATTACTCATTGTCATGACACTTTTTACATACCTGATCTGTTGGTTATGATACTTCATTGTCGTGACACTTTTTACATTCCTGATCTGTTGTTATGATATCTTCATTGTCGTGACACTTTTACATACCTGATCTGTTGCTATAATACTTCATTGTCGTGACACTTTTACATACCTGATCTGTTGTTATGATACCTCATTGTCATGACACTTTTCACATACCTGATCTGTTGGCTATAATACTTCATTGTCATGACACTTTTACATACCTGATCTGTTGGCTATAATATTTCATTGTCATGACACTTTTACATACCTGATCTGTTGCTATAATATTTCATTGTCATGACACGTTTCACATACCTGATCTGTTGGCTATAATATTTCATTGTCATGACACTTTTACATACCTGATCTGTTGGCTATAATATTTCATTGTCATGACACTTTTCACATACCTGATCTGTTGACTATAATATTTCATTGTCATGACACTTTTTACATACCTGATCTGTTGACTATAATATTTCATTGTCATGACACGTTTCACATACCATGAAATTCTGTTTTATTTTGACTATAATATTTCATTGTCATGACACGTTTCACATACCTGATCTGTTGAGTTAACCTATTAATATTTCATTGTCATGACACGTTTCACATACCTGATCTGTTGGCTATAATTCATTGTCATGACAGTCTACTGATCTTCTTTTCATTGTCATAGACACTTCTTTATTCACATACCTTCATCTTTGATCTCTACAATACATCAATGTTCATGTAACTTATTTTCATGCAAATGTCTGTTATTATTTCGTATTATTACTATTACGATTGTTGGTGTGACGTGTGTTGACAGTAAACAGCGTGCGGATAACAGCACGGCATGATATTCGTTTAAATGATAACTGATTGCTGTTCACTGTGAAATGTATATATATATATATAGACAGTTGAGAATCAGACAAGGACGAGTAAAAACGAAGAAGCATTGCCCTGTCTTCCGAGTTGGCTGTAGAGAGAACGAAGCAAGATGCAAAATACTTTACACACCTGGAGAAAACAGACTCATTACAAGAACTGGCCATCAGCCAAGAGAGACTGAACAGTCTGCAGCAAGCAACTCAGGAAGATGCAACCATGAAAACCTGAAAGCTGTCATTCTACAAGGCTGGCCAGAGGAGAAACAACAACTTTCATTACAGTTACAAGAATACTTTCCTTTCAGGGAGGAACTGTCAGTCCACAACGGACTTGTCTTCAAAAGCCACAGAGTAATTGTACCTGAAAGCGAAAGAGCAGACATCCTTGAGAAACTTCATGCAAGCCACTCAGGAATTCAGAGCTGCATAAGAAGAGCACGTGAGCTAGTCTACTGGCCCAGGATGAACATGGACATTGAAGATTTTGTCAAAACATGCAGCGCCTGTAACACATACCAACGTGGTCAGCAGAAGGAACCACTTATCAGTACAGAGATCCCTGACCTGCCCTGGCAACACATCGCTTGTGACATCTTTGAACATAATGGCAATGAATACCTGGTCACGGTAGATCACTACTCTGATTTCTTTGAGATTGATCGGTTACAAACAAGAGAATCCAAAGAGGTCATCATCTGTCTGAAGCGACACTTGGCAAGACACGGAATACCAGAACGCCTGACAACAGACTGTGGAACTCAATTTACATCAAACCAGTTTGGAAAGTTCAGAAAAACATATGGGTTTGAACACGTAACAAGCTCACCACACTACCCTCAGTCCAATGGAAAAGCAGAGCGCGCGGTGAAGGCTGCAAAGACGTGCATGAAGAAAGCAGAACACAACAATCAAGATCCCTTCCTCGCTTTACTTGATCTGAGAAACATCCCGACAGAGACTGTAAACAGTTCGCCTGCTCAGAGACTGTTCGGCAGAAGAACACGAACACAAGTGCCGACGTCAAAGATATTACTCCAACCTACAGTTGTACCAATCAAGAAAGAACTTGAGAAAAGGAAACTGAAGCAAGCACACTACTACAACAGAAGCGCAGTAGAGCTGACAGAACTGAGTCCGGGACAGATTGTGAAATTCCAACCTCCAGGATCCAAAAAATGGATCAGCGCCAAAGTAGACCATCAGGTGAACATCCGGTCATACAACATTCGCACAGAGGACGGACGTCAGTACAGAAGGAATCGTCGTCAGCTATGAGACACAACAGAAACGGAGCTTCAGCAGACAATCAACCCTCAACGACTTGTCCAGAGAAGGATGATTTCTGGAAGACATCAAGAAAGCGACACATCGGGCAAGCAACAGCAAATCATTCCATCAAAACAGATGCTGGAAGATAACAAGAAAACTGGAACTGGAACAGATGTCAGGACGCCAGCATCGTCTATCCGTGAGAACTCATCTGATCAGTCACCAGTCATCAAAATGTCTGAGACAACCAGTATCAGGAGCCAGATGAAGTTATCAAACAAACAAGGACAGGACAACCCGAACCAGTTAGTTCTCCTTACAGAACAAGATCTGGAAGACAAAGCAAAAGGCCAGATTTCCTGAAATATGAATGAAACTGAAGACTACCACAATCAGATAAACTGAAAGCATTGCAAAATATGGACATGATGATGATGGATGGTATGGTGATCAGAGATAAAATGAGGTGAATGAATGATTGGGCCCTGTGCGTGAGAATGAGTGTTTGTTAAGTTAATGTTGTGATAAAGGTGGGAAACACATTTATTTCGTATGGACTGAAAGATAGGAAAAAATTATTGATTTTGTTTCCTTAAAGAAAGGGAGATGTGACGTGTGTTGACAGTAAACAGCGTGCGGATAACAGCACGGCATGATATTTGTTTAAATGATAACTGATTGCTGTTCACTGTGAAATGTATATATATAGACAGTTGAGAATCAGACAGGGACGAGTAAAGACGAAGAAGCATTGCCCTGTCTTCCGAGTTGGCTGTAGAAAGAACGAAGCAGTTAGCATATAAAACAGTCTGTTTCGGCAGAGAGAGAGAGAGAGAGAGAGAGAGAGAGACAGACAGACAGACAGACAGACAGACAGACAGACAGACAGAGACAGAGATAGAGAGAGACAGAGAGACAGATAGTGAGAAAGAGACAGAGAGAGTGAGAGAGAGGGAGTGAGAGTGAGAGAGTGAGAGTGAGAGAGTGAGAGAAAGAGTGAGAGAGAGTGAGAAAGAGAGAGAGTGAGAGAGGGAAAGAGAGAGAGAGAAAGAGAGAGAGAGAGAGAAGAGAAAGAGAGAGAGAAAGAGAGAGAAAGAGAGAGAGAAAGAGAGAGAGAGAGAGAAAGAGAAAGAGAGAGAGAAAGAGAGAGAAAAAGAGAGAGAAAGAGAGAGAGAGAGAAAGAGAAAGAGAGAGAGAAAAGAGAAGAGAAGAGAGAGAGAAAGAGAAAGAGAGAGAGAGAAAGAGAAGAGAGAGAGAAGAAAGGAGAGAGAGAAGAGAGAGAGAGAGAGAGAGAGAGAGAGAATAGATATTGCAAAGACAAACCAGTGAATACAGTGTTTCAACATGTTATATTTTACTTGGAGCAGCCCGCATATACATATTCATGATGTATTCTCACTATATTGTTTTTATTATACACGTCGACCGACAATGTCTACACGTATAAAAGTATAAGTAAGACATTTTGCAAAGTCGAAGTTGCAAGTTAACACATGTCATGGAATTTTATGGCCGATATGGATGCTTTATTCCGTGTGAACTGTAAATGTGCAAAATTGTTTACAACTGAAATGTACATCACTTTTTCACAATTTAGATGTTAGAAGCTATGGTTCTGACTGTCTTCGTAAAAAAAAGAAAGAACAAAAAACAAAGCAAGAAAAAGTCAGTGTAAATTACCCACACCCACGCGCACGCACATGCACATCGATACACATGCTTGCACGCACGCTCCTATCTGGGCACATACACATAAGTGCGCAAGCCCACCACTTCATATTTTATTTTACATGACATAATCACGCATGCATAAACACACACAGACACACACACACACAGACACAGACACAGACACACACACACACAACACACACACACACACACACACACACACACACACACACACACACACACACACACACACACACACACAGAATACATGGCATGCCCAGAAACACTTTGTTATTGTCAATGTTTCTCAGCTCATTCACAAAGGCTACTACGTGTATGAAACAAGGCTCATGGAAAGGAAGAAGTGTGATGTTGTGATGCAATACGAACTACAGCCAAAGACAGAGAAAACCTTGTTGTTTTGTGCAACGGATGGACCTTCCCCACATCTTCCCTATGTTTGTGTTCATGCGTCTGTTTATACATATGTTCAAGCAAACTCCATTCATGACATTGTACAGGCTTTGTATAAGTCAATCGTTCGCAAAGCTTATTTTGTACCTCTTTATTTGAATGTCATGACTCAATGTATCCACCTGATAAGTTGACGCAGGTTGCGCTTACCATAATTGGCTCAAGAATATGAGAAGGGATTTTTTTTGTATTTGAAATAGAAGTAGATATGTATTTTTGACAAACTAACATGAACCAAGACATAACTAAGTGCTCTTTGAATTGCCAAAGTCCTGTGAATTCTAAAAAAAAAAGTAATATCACTACTTGAGACAAACAGGGCATAACATATTTTTACCCCAAGATACACAATTGGATCTGAAGATAGATAAATATCATAAAGCTGAATGGGATTACCAATGTTACTTTACATCACACAATACAAATCCTTCAATATTCAAAATACTGGGTATGTGATTTACCACAGACTTAAACATTTGTTTGGACATGAATTATTTGCAAAAGTTTATCAGTGGGATGTGTTTCAAGCAGGTGGACATGTTGGCAATACTGTTAAACCAATTAGTACCGCTAATGTTCTTGTAGAATCATTATTTTTTTAACGAAAAAGTTAATTTAAACAGTGTCCTACTAAAACGAAATCAGTGGATTATGAACACTGTGTGCTGTATTGCAGATTCATGTAAAGATGACGGAACTTATATGATCTATAATGAATTTCTTGCTAAATATAACGCGCGAACAAATTTCTTTGCTATGCATCAGTTATTAAGAAAATAAAAAATGTAAACAAATCAATCATATCTGTTAGCTGTAATGAAACAGCCGCCACACCACGATATATTACTTTAATCTCGGCAAACAGAGGAGCAAGGGTGGTGTACTATGATACTTTAGTTCATAACAAAAAGATTCCAAAATGCTGTGAAAAATGGAACTATAAATTGCATAAAGATATAAACTGGATAAAAACGTTTAGATAAAATCAGCTCATTAAAAAATAAAAGTGATTTCAGATAAGGTTAGCACACAGAATATTAACTACAAATATTGTTTTATTACGTATGGATATAACAGGTGATAATAAATGTTCCTTTTGTAGAAGACATAGGGACAGCATTGAATATATAATATCCAAAACAAGTGTGACTGCTCGCGTTCAAGCAAATAGGAACCAGAAAAAAACAGGAAAAAAAAAGAATAAGAACGCGTATTTGATACAAGACAAGTACAGGCGCAAATTTTCGGCCAACTGGCCTTTGTCAAGCGTATATGATCACAAAGAAACAAACACCAGATACAAAATTAGGAGAGAGAGACTGAAACTTCCCTGCTGCTCTGTCCAGTGTGAGAAAAGGAATCAATTGAACATATCTTTTGGAATTGTATACACGGTAAACAAATCTGGAAACACAACAGACAGTCAATAAACCATGTGCAAACTTATCGTCATCAATCTTTAAACCAATCAATCATACTTTTTAGACATGGTACAAACTACAAGTCGGACAAAACATTTAATTAGATTTTGTTGCTCGCAAATTGTTTTATATATACATGCAAAATTAACAAACGGTCACTAGCCTTTCCACTGTTTCAAAAGTTTCTGAAAACAAGATATGAAACTAAAAGATACATTGCTGTTATCAATTCTGAGCCTGGCAAGTTTTCAATATATTGACATTTTTACAAAGATTTGATGGAAACTTGAAATTGTAAGAAAGAAAGAAAATGAGTATATGCATAAATGCAAATGCCCATGTGGGTACAACTGTGTAAATTCTTGAATGAATAAGATGGTGAAAATTTTGTACAGGCACTTTCAGACAAAACCTTATGGCAAATTTCCACTGAGTTACTAAGGCATCCATATATCTTGATGTGAGAACAAACGGGGTCAAGATAAACTCTAATTAGAAAACAAGGTAAATCTGATATTTTCGTAATGTAAATGATCAAAATCTATAAATCATTGTATAGTTTGATAATGCTAGAGATGATAGGGAAAAATTCTGTGGAATGATTGTCTCTAATGTATGTGATATAATTGTTATGCTTGTCTTCATGGGTTGAAAATAATGGAGTTTGTGTCAATGTGTTCGCATATATACATATGTACAAAATTATCATAAAAAATATGTGTTGATGAAAAAACCCCATTAACAAACAATACTATCTTTCACGAACAATACTGTAAATACAAACATGAACTCAGTTCACAAACCATCCGTACACACAACCATCTGTACACACAACCATCTGTACACACAACCATTCTGTACATACAACCATTCTGTACACACAACCATCTGTACACACAACCATTCTGTACACACAACCATTCTGCACACACAACCATTCTACAAAACATTCTATCCCCAGACACACACACACACACACACACACACACACACACACACACACACAACACACACACACACAACACACACACATACACACACACACACATACACACACACAACGCACACACACCACACATACACACACATACACACACACACACACACACACACACACACACATACACGCACGCACACACACACACACACACACACACAATCTTACAGTATGTTGACTCGCTGCCCCACCCTGAGGGGGTGGGGGTGGGGGGTGGCATGCCTTCAAAGGATTCAGATTTTTCTATGGAATTCAGGTTCTCTGGACGCCACATGGGTTTGTTTGGTTTTTTTCTTTTTATTCAACAGGTTACCATTATAGAACTCGTTTCTCTGACACTGGCCGGGTTATAGGCAACCTGAACTTGACAGATTCAAGTTATTCTTGAATCCGCCACGCCTCCCAGCCAGAGGGCTCCACTAAGGGATTCATTTCTCTTGGGAATTCAGGCTCTCTGAGACCGCCATCCTTTTCGGACAAGGGGTGCCATGAAATGAATCTTTATTTTCTGGATAATTCAGGTCCTCTGGGCTTTACATATTATTCAGGATTCCATCTGTGATTGGTGGGTCATGATGGATACAGTCTCGTCTCATCAGAGTGGAAGTATTGAGTTGAAAAACAAAACAAAACAAACACAAAACAAAGCAAAGCAAAACAAAGCACAGCAAAGCAAAGCAAAGCAAAGCAAAGCAAACAAAAAACAAAACAAAACAAACAAAACAAAACATAACAACTTGGACTGGTCAAGCCAAAACTACCAGGGCTGATCGAAAAATCGTGTCACATACTTCCCAAAACAAAAATGGGTATTCCATCCTACGTGAAATTTTCAGCCTTTCAAAGTAATCTCCGCTTTCTCTGTTTCCTACCATAATCCTGACTTGAATCTATCGAAAATAGCATTTGCCTCAAATGTATGATTCTGGTGAGCTAATTCCATCTTCAGTTCTAGCAAACATTTATGTGAAATTTAGATGTACATGCATTTTGTCGTCGCAAGTGTAAATACCAGATTGAGTGCTTATAGTTAGTAAGTTAGTTAGTTAGTTTGTGTGTGTGTGTGTGTGTGTGTGTGTGTGTGTGTGTGTGTGTGTGTGTGTGTGTGTGTGTGTGTGTGTGTGTGTGTGTGTGTGTGTGTGTCTTCTCTAACTCATAACACAATCCTCTTGTGGCTTTATCTTATCTAACCCTTAACACGATCTTCTTATTATAGCTTTATCTTATCTAATCCTTAACACGATCTTCTTATTATAGCTTATCTTATCTAATCCTTAACACGATCTTCTTATTATAGCTTTATCTTATCTAATCCTTAACACGATCTTCTTAATTATAGCTATATCTTGTCCAATCTTTATCACGATCTTCTTATTATAGCTTTATCTTCTCTAATCCTTATCACGATCTTCTTATTATAGCTTTATCTTCTCTAATCCTTATCACGATCTTCTAATTAAAGCTTTATCTTCTCTAATCCTTATCACGATCTTCTTATTATAGCTTTATCTTGTCAATCCTTTATCACGATCTTATTATAGCTTTATCTTGTCCAATCCTTATCACGATCTTCTTATTATAGCTTTATCTTATCTAATCCTTAACACGATCTTCTTATTATAGCTATATCTTGTCAATCTTTATCACGATCTTCTTATATAGCTTTATCTTCTCTAATCCTTATCACGATCTTCTTATTATAGCTTTATCTTCTCTAATCCTTAACACGATCTTCTTATTATAGCTTTATCTTCTCTAATCCTTATCACGATCTTCTTATTATAGCTTTATCTTCTCTAATCCTTATCACGATCTTCTTATATGCTTTATCTTATCTAACCTTAACACGATCTTCTTATTATAGCTTTATCTTCTCTAATCTTTAACACGATCTTCTTATTATAGCTTTATCTTATCTAACCCTTATCACGATCTTCTTATTATAGCTTTATCTTCTCTAATCCTTAACACGATCTTCTTTTATAGCTTTATCTTCTCTAATCCTTAACACGATCTTCTTATTATAGCTTTATCTTCTCCATCCTTATCACGATCTTCTTATTATAGCTTTATCTTCTCCAATCCTTATCACGATCTTCTTATTATAGCTTTATCTTCTCCAATCTTTATCACGATCTTCTTATTATAGCTTTATCTTCTCTAATCCTTAACACGATCTTCTTATTATAGTTTATCTTGTCTAACCCTTAACACGATCTTCTTATTATAGCTTTATCTTGTCTAACCCTTAACACGACCGTCTTATGGCTTTATCTTGTCTAACCCTTATCACGATTTCTTATATGCTTTATCTTGTCTAACCCTTAACACGACCGTCTTATAGCTTTATCTTGTCTAACCCTTATCACGATTGTCTTATAGCTTTATCTTGTCTAACCCTTAACACGACCGTCTTATAGCTTTATCTTGTCTAACCCTTAACACGACCGTCTTATAGCTTTATCTTGTCTAACCCTTAACACGACTCGTCTTATAGCTTTATCTTGTCTAACCCTTATCACGATTGTCTTATAGCTTTATCTTGTCTAACCCTTATCACGATTGTCTTATAGTTTTATCTTGTCTAACCCTTAACACGATTGTCTTATAGCTTTATCTTGTCTAACCCTTAACACGACCGTCTTATGGCTTTATCTTGTCTAATCCTTATCACGATCGTCTTATGGCTTTATCTTGTCTAATCCTTAACACGATTGTCTTATGGCTTTATCTTGTCTAACCCTCTAACACGACCGTCTTATGGCTTTATCTTTCTAAACCCTTAACACGACCGTCTTATAGTTTTATCTTGTCTAACCCTTAACACACCGTCTTATAGTTTTATCTTCTTCAACCCTAACACGACCGTCTTTTAGCTTTATTTTCTCTAACCCTTCTGTTCTGTTTTGTTGAGTTTAAAGTCCTACCACTCTCAGAGGATATGAGGACTAGCTATAAGAATGTTGCTCAAAGAAGCCTTGAAACATTTTGGTTGCATTGTCAGAAACCCAATGCTATAGTTTAGATTCTCTGATGAATAGTATAGAATTGTTAACACTATCCTCATAACTTCATCTTCTGTAAGTCTTAACAGGATCAGGTACCTATTCACAGCTGGATAGACCGGAGGCTACACGCCGACAGTTTTTTTCTCAGACGGCCCTTGCACCCCTCGTAGACTCATACAGTTAAAAATAAAAGTGTACTTCAATGCAAAGGGGGCCCCTGACTACAGTCAGCAATTTAAAAGACCAAGATGGAAAGACATGTGAAGCACGAAAACTGGCACACACACACACACACACACACACACACACACACACACACACACACACACACACACACACACACACACACACACACATACACACACATACACACGCACGCACGCGCGGGCGCACTCAGTACACACACACTCACCATACAACACACGCAAGCACACAACACACACACACACACACACACACACACACACACACACACACACCCCACACACACACACACATCACAATGCACACACCACAATACACACACACACACACACACACACACACACACACACAACACACACACATCACAATGCACACACCACAATACAAACACACACGCAAGCACACACACACGCATAAACACACACCACAATACACACACCGCAATACACTGTTTCACTGCTTATTCTACTGCAAAATGCTACGTTCCTTTTTACCAAAAATGTTTACTCAAGAAAAGTATTCTGAAACTGATTTCAAAAAGTTACATCAGATCAATCTTTATTAGTTAAAATTTCAGAATCATTAGTTCACAGTCCTGTTAACGCATTACTTTAACTTTATGCGGTTTGTGTATTAGTGTTACAATTTCCCTTCATATTGTTGAAGTTAATTGTTAGAGTTAAGTTTTCGTTCCATTTTCCTGTTCTCCCACCTATTTATGTCTTTTTACTCTATCTCCCCTCTGCCCCAATCCAACCCGCTTAACTATCGTTCTACATTTTATTATATTTATTCCTCACCCCCCCCCCTCCCCCGTCTAATATCACTTATAGTGAAAAGACGTTAAATCAAAGAACGAACGAAACCGCAATACACACACACACACACACACACACACACACGCACGCACGCACGCACGCACGCACACCAACACTACACACACACACACTCACCACACCACACCCACACACACACACACCACTCACCACACACACACACTCACACACACACACACACACACACACACACACACCACACACACACACACACACACTCACACACACAGACACACACACACACACACACACACACACACACACACACACACACACACACACACACACACACACACACACACACACACACACACACCACCACACACCACACACCACACACACACACACACACACACACACACACACCGAGTAGATCCGAATCATTTGTACAATTAAAAAAAACAGAGAATAAAGTACCGAGGGATGGAAAATGTACATACATGTGTAGGTAGATGAGCAAGGAATGAAAACAAGAGCTGAAAAAACGAGAAAACAAGCAGCTGGAATTAAACAAAAGAACAGTCACCCAAATAAAACGAAGCAAAACAAAACAACAACAAAATCGTTAAAAAGTTAAATCTTTGTGGTTGGGATCAAAGGAATTTTCCCTCCGTTCAATTCCTCTCCTCCGTGTTTCAGAGGACTGGTAGGTCTGGGCGTGTAGA
>JAPXFY010000017.1:61388842-61393842 GCA_030674185.1 Monoplex corrugatus
GTGATAGACAATGCAGGATGCTGGTGGACAGGGTGCAGGGGTCAAAGGGTTAAATTGTTGCTTTGCTAG
Organism: Monoplex corrugatus; assembly: GCA_030674185.1. Classification (NCBI taxonomy): domain Eukaryota; kingdom Metazoa; phylum Mollusca; class Gastropoda; order Littorinimorpha; family Ranellidae; genus Monoplex; species Monoplex corrugatus. The sequence goes on from JAPXFY010000017.1 coordinate 61,388,912, forward strand.
CGTGATAGACAATGCAGGATGCTAGTAGACATGGTGAGGGAGTCAAAGGGTTAAGGTTTTGCTTTGCTGGCATGGTTGACGATGCAGGATGCTGGTGGACAGGGTGCAGGAGTTAAAGGTTTAGGTTATTTGAAAAAAAAAAGTAATTTGTCAAAGGGTTTCTTTTCTTTTCTTTTCTATTTTTTGTTCTGTTTTGTTCAGTCTACTACGCTCCCTAAGTGGCGGCGAACCCGTGCCACTCTATCCGGCTCCACGTGGGCTAGTTGGCAGAGCCATGGACTCAAGATCTGATATCTTGTGTTCAGTCCTCGCCCGCATTATCAAAAACTGTCCTGTTGGCTGCCCATCTTAATGTTTCCATCGTTCTTATGGTGTCAGCTTAATGTTTCACATTCAAGACCTTGTCAGCACATGGGGTTTCGCGCAAGACTGGGAAGTCTGTCAGATAATCGCTGGCAGATTTGGATGGAGCGCATATGGAGTTTTTTTCGAGTGCATTTTGAATCCCTCTTGAACAAACTCCGAAATCAAAACTCCGGGTCTTCAATTCACCACAACCCCAAGCTCATTCAGCTGAATTCACAGAACCAGGAAACCCATGGGGAATCAGAGATGTCAAGGCGCCAGGACCCTACACCCCCACCCCCACCCCCACCCCTCAGTAAGGAGGCCACCATAGCATCTGTGAACTACTGACACCAAAGATCCCATTAAAACAACAACAACAACAACAACAACAAAAAACAATGTGTAGTTTCAATTTCAGTTTCAATTTCAGTTTCAATTTCACAAGATGACGTCTACGCGCTCGGAATGAATTCCATATGCACTAACGTCACAGGTGCCATGTGATGGAGAAGATCCAAATCGTAAAATGTGTAAAATACGCCACGCTAGTATCTGTTGCAGGTATGACATGATTTTTGCAATCACCAATCAGATACGAACGTAAGTCTATTTATTATTATTATTATTATTATTGAGAGCAGAGGATGACAATATTATTCTTTCTATGGCACAGTTTCACTTTGACACTTTGAAATAATGTAGAAGATACAAGCCTCATGAACCATAGCTATGTTGTCTTTTTTGACGAATGAATTGAAATGCTTGTCATAAACGGCAAATTATTAGTTAACCGTCTGACTCCCGCACCCTGTCCACCAGCATCCTGCATTGTCAATCATACCAGCACGCACACAGGAAGCTGGTAGATAGATGGAGGGAGTCAAAGGGTTAAGTTTTGCAGCTGGTGGATAGGGTGTGGGAGTCAAAGAGTTACATATCTCGACCGAAGCACAGCACTATTCCAGACTTTGATCGATTTAAATTTGTTCAAATATCAAGAACACGTTTTATGTCGTTACCTGTGGAGGGTTGTGTGTGTGTGTGTGTGTGTGTGTGTGTGTGTGTGTGTGTGTGTGTGTGTGTGTGTGTGTGTGTGTGTGTGTGTGTGTGTGAGTGCGTGCGTGCGCGCGCACGCGTGTGTGTGTGTTGGGGGGGAGGTTGTGTGTGAGTGATTCTGTGCGTTCATTACTGTATTTTAATCTTATGTGGGTGAGTGTGTGAGTGTGGGTGTGGATGTGCGTGTGTGTGTGCACATACACGCATCGGTTGATATCTGTTGGTAAACATGCTTGTTTACTTTGCATAAGAACAGACGCCACTTTTGATGGGGAAATAAGCAGCATGATTACATTATTTGACTTAATGTTATGGTGTGACCACTCATGTTTTGATTACTGTGTCTGTAACTGAATTTTGTTATTTTCAAAATTATTGTTGCTTATTTTGAAATCAGCTCCCTGTCTTATTTGGGCTAAATGCTTTAACAGATATTAAATCAACAAACTGTCAAATTGTCTCTCACCAAAAGAAAAAAAGAGAGGGTGGGGAGAATTGGAGATAAGACCAGGACTACCAACTGTGGTTTGATTTAGCTCTGTGCCAAAATTGGTTGCTCTCCCTGACAAACGAGTTGGCTGCATGTCAGCACGGAATGTGTGTGTATGTGTATTGTGTTAGTGTTAGTGTTTGTGTGTGCGTGTGTGTGTGTGTGTGTGTGTGTGTGTGTGTGTGTGTGTGTGTGTGTGTGTGTGTGTGTGTGTGTGTGTGTATGTGTATTGTGTTAGTGTTAGTGTTAGTGTGTGTGTGTGTGTTTGTGTGTGTGTGTGTTTGTGTGTGTGTGTGTGTTTGTGTGTGTGTGTTTGTGTGTGTGTGTGTTTGTGTGTGTGTGTGTTTGTGTAAGTGTGTGTGTGTGTGTATTAGTATTAGAGTGTGTGTATGTGTGTTTGTGTGTTTGTGTAAGTGTGTGTGTGTGTTTGTGTAAGTGTGTGTGTGTGTGTGTTAGTATTAGAGTGTGTGTATGTGTGTTTGTGTGTTTGTGTAAATGTGTGTGTGTGTTTGTGTAAGTGTGTGTGTGTATTAGTATTAGAGTGTGTGTATGTGTGTTTGTGTGTTTGTGTAAGTGTGTGTGTGTATGTGTTTGTGTAAGTGTGTGTGTGTGTATTAGTATTAGAGTCTGTATATTAGTATTAGAGTGTGTGTATGTGTGTTTGTGTGTTTGTGTTTGAGTGTGTGTGTGCTCGTGTGTGCTCGTGTGTGTGTGTGTGTGTGTGTGTGTGTGTGTGTGTGTGTGTGTGTGTGTGTGTGTGTGTGTGTGTGTGTGTGTTTGAGTGTGCATGTTCGTGTGTTTGTGTTTGAGTGTTTGTGTGTGTTTGTATGTGTGTGTGTGTGTATGTGTGTGTATATGTGTGTTCTATGTGTGTGAGTATGCCGTGTTATATATATATATATTGTATGTGTGTGTGTGTGTGTGTGTGGGTGTGTGTGTGTGTGTGTGTGTGTGTGTCTGTGTGTGTGTGTGTGTGTGTGTGTGTCTGTGTCTGTGTGCGTGTGTGTTTCTGTGTGTGTGTTACTGTAGTTTAATTCCGTGTGTTTTACAGTTGCTGTTGGCACTGGGCAGCAGTGGTGTTGTATTTAGTTTCTATATGAGAAGTAATAAAGTAGTGGAAACTGAACAGGTTCACAAAACAGCGAGAATAATGTAATGAAACACAAAGCCTAATCCCCGGTAAGATACAGCCAAGATGGGATCTATCCAAGCCATTCTCTGTTCCCGCCATACTACCATTCTAGAGGAAACCTCCCCTCCTCCCCATCCCCCGTGGGGATGCCGGGGGCTCTTTCAGTATAAACAGTATCCCCACCTACTGGAAATTCTGTGCTAGGAATTTCCTCTTTTCTGTCCGTCTCTTTGTTTCTGCCTTGTTCTTTTGCTTTCCGTCATTTCTTCCTGTCATTTTCTGCCTTGCTGGTCCATTCACCTGTATGTGTTCGATAACGTCTTATGTACTTTCTCATAGGATTGATAACTAGGTGCATACATTAAGGGCATTTTTGGCTCTAGAGAAATGAGATATACAGAAGCAATTTTAGGTAATTAAGGCCGTTTCTGTATGTTTTAGTGTCCTTAGTTATGTTTTAATTTGTATTCAGATATGTTTTATAGCTGTGTGACAAATTGGACGGAGTGATCAACACCAGGGCGATCTCTTTAGATTATGTGCGCGAATCCATAGATATGTGTACTTAATTTTCCTTTTCTTTTTTACCTTCTGAAATATTGATGTTTTAAAACGGTTATAGCCCTGATGTGGCTCTACGCAGTCGGCTGGGCTTTAAACAAAAATAACAATAACAATCTGTCATCTATTTGTTTGTATGTCTATCTATCTATACATCTATCTGTCTATCTAATCTATCTATCTATCTATCTATCTATCTATCTATCCATCTATCTATCGATCTATCTATCCATATGTCTATCTATCTATCTATCTATCTATCTATCTATTTATCTATCTATCTGTCTGTTTATCTCTCTATCTATCTCTCTAACTCTCTGTCTCTCTCTCTCTCTCTATCTATCTATCTATCTATCCATCCATCTATCTATCTATCTACGTATCTATCTTTCTATCTATCTATCTATCTATCTATCTATCTATCTATCTATCTATCAATCTATCTCTCTCTCTCTCCATCCATCCATCCATCCATCCATCCATCCATCCATCCGTCCGTCCGTCCACACTCCCACACCCTACTTCGACTCACCAGGGCTGGCATAGACAACGCAGAGGATGGTGGAGAGGCAGGCACCGCCGCCCAGCAGCATGCAGCCGATGTAGACCAGCTTTCTGCCCAGACGGTTAAGGAGCATGACACAGACCAGGTAGGCGATGAGTTCCACTATGGCCATCAGCTGGAAGTTCACGTACACGCTGCCGCCCAGGTTGCCTGAGTTCAGGCTCAGTCCGTAGAACACCATGGAGCATACCAACCTGTGTACACACACACACACACACACACAGGTATGCACGCAGACACATCACACACACTCACACACACACACACACACACACACACGCACACGCACGCATACAGAGGCACGCCAGACGCACACACAAACACACACACACACACACACACACACACACACACAACAACACACACACACAGGTATGCATGCAGACGCTCGTGCGCGCACACACACACACACACACACACACACACACACACACACACACACACACACGCATCTCGACACACATCGCAACACACATATCGCAACACACACATCGCAACACACGCATGCAAGCACGCACACACACACGCAAGCACGCACACATACACACACACACACATCCACACATACAGGCACACACGCGGAAACGCCCGCACACACAGACATACACAACACAGACATACACAACACACACAACACAGACATACGCACACACGCACACACACAAACACACACATGTACGCACGCACGCACACACACACGCACGCATACACAGACACGCACACATACACGCACGCACGCACACACACAGACGCACACATACACACACACGCACACATGC
>JAPXFY010000017.1:61398842-61408842 GCA_030674185.1 Monoplex corrugatus
GACGACAACTACGACAACGACGACGATGATGATAATGATGATGGCGTTGTTCATTGTTTGGTTTAAATTAAGCCGACATTGTTCGGGGACAATGTTTCTACACGACATAAAGTGTAAGAAGACATACAAGCAAAGCTTACATTTTCGTTTTTGTTGTTGTTCATCATCATCATCATCATCATCATCATCATCATCATCATGTCGTCGTCATCGTCGTCGTCGTCGTCATCATCATCATCATCATATCGTCATCGTCATCGTCACCATTGTCGTCGTCGTCGTCGTCGTCGTCGTCATCTTCATCATGTCGTCGTCGTTGTCGTCATCATCATCATCATCATGTCGTCGTCGTCGTCGTTGTCACCACCACCACCACCACCACCACCATTACCATCATCATCATCATCATCATCATGTCATCGTCGGCATCGTCGGCATCGTCGTCGTCGTCGTCATCATCATGATCATCATCATCACCATAGTCTTTAACCCTTTGACTCCCGCACCCTGCCCACCACGATCCTGTGTTGTCAACCATGTTAGCAAAGCAAAAAACTTAACCCTTTGACTCCCTCACTTTATCCACCAGAACAGGATGAGGGAGTCAAAGGGTTAAGTTTTTTTGCGGTTGGTGGATAGGGAGCGGGAGTCAAAGGGTTTAAACAGTAGCAACAGGTACTTTACTATTACTTCTACTGCTTCTGCTTCTGCTGCTGCTATAGGTACAAGTTGTCCTTTAGTCCTGAGGTCGGTTTTTTCTTTGTCACCATTATGAAGACGGTGTCCATCTTCACTCTCTCTTTCTCTTCCTCGCCTCATATTTAAGTTAGCACTAGCCTTAAAACAAAACAGAGGGAATACCTCTGACTTAATATTTGAACCACCGTATTTCTGAAAAGTAAGCTTTGTTATGATGTTAACAGTTGTAGACATGTTTCGTTTCGTCTCTTCTTCATTCGGCCTTATATCAATAAAAGATCAGAATTTTCTCTCTCTCTCTCTCTCTCTCTCTCTCTCTCTCTCTCTCTCTCTCTCTATCTCTCTTTCTCTCTCTCTCTCTCTCTTTCTGTCACGAATTATTATTCAGATGATTTTAACGATCGCCTTCATGAGGCTTATCAGTTAATGAATGTTGATGTAAATAGCTGTGTAGATATTTTTGCTCAAGCAATGCATAGTGCAGCCGCATGTATGATCAGAAGGGTTGGCAAAAGAAAGAAATGTTTAGATGACTGGTTTGACGATGAATGTGAGCATAAAAAGAAACACGTAAAGAGGCTTCTTAAAAGCTTTCAGAGGAACAGATTAGGAAGTAAAAAAAAAGAACTGAAAGATGTTTATGTGAAAGAGCGATCTGAATACATAAAATTGAAACGACAAAAGAAACGTGAATTTGAAGAAGCAAAAATAAATAAACTCAAAGACTCTATTAAAGACTCAAAATTATTCTGGTTGGCAATCAGAACACTTAATAGAAAAGCCATAATCTATAACGAAATAAGCCTTAATCAGTGGCATGAACACTTTCACACAATATTTCAAAGTTCTGGATCCGGGGCAGAAATTGAAGATGATGGCAATTTGGATACAAATGAGTACGAAGAACCATTATTTAATGATGCAATATCAAGAAGGGAGATAATTGACAGTATTAAAAAAATTGAAAAATGGTAAAAGTGCTGGACCAGACAAAATTCTGGGAGAAATGTTAAAGCATTCCAGCGATTCAGTGTTAAATTTTATAGTTATTCTATTTAATCGGTTATTTGAAAATGGTATTTTCCCCACAGAATGGGCCAAATCTATTATTGTCCCCATACATAAGAAAGGAGATGTAAACAACCCAGACAACTACCGAGGGGTTGCACTCACAAATGTTTTAGGCAAAGTTTATACAAATATATTAAATAAACGACTTACGAAATGGGCAGAGAGGGAAGAAAAAATAATAGAAGAACAAACAGGATTTCGATCTGGATACAGTACAATAGATCACATTTTCACGCTGTACGCTTTAGTCCAAAAATACCTTCTTAATCACACTAAACTATATGTAGCATTTGTAGATTTTCGCAAAGCATTTGACTCAGTTAATAGAAATGTACTTTGGGGTATTCTGCGAAAGAATGGAGTAAATGGTAAATTATATATGTCTCTTAAAAGTATATATAATTCTGTGTTAGCATGTGTTCGTGACAAAGATATGTACACCAACTTTTTCGAATGTCCACGAGGAGTGAAACAAGGATGTCTCCTCAGCCCCTTACTATTTTCATTTTTTATTAATGAGGTAGCGTTAGAAATAGCCAAAAAAGGGAGACATGGTGTACATTTATTGCCTGGTGCTGTTGAAGTTTTTTTTATTGCTATTTGCTGATGATGTGGTGCTTTTGTCAGACACTGTCATAGGGTTACAAAATCAACTAAATGCTTTAAAACATGAATCTGATAGGTTATTACTGTCTGTGAACCTAGAAAAGACGAATGTGATGATTTTCCATAAGGGAGGACATCTTCCGGCTCGAGAAAAATGGGTTTATGGTGAGTCTGAAGTTAAAGTAACAAACTCATATAAATATCTAGGTATTATTTTTACAACAAATCTGAGTCTCCAAAGCGCATGGGTGGAAAGCAGCAAAAAAGGGAAAAGAGGAACGATGGAAATTTTAAGATCTTTAAGAAAATTGAACTGCACTGACTTCTCGATTTTTTTGAAACTTTTCGACTCACAAATTGAACCAATCTTAACGTATGGCTCAGAAATATGGGGGTTTTCGAGCAATCATAAAATGGAAAAGGTACATACATTTGCCATCAAACGCTTCCTTTCGGTACCATTGCATTCATCTAATAAAATGTTATATGGAGAAACTGGCCGTTATCCTTTGTGTTTGAAAACTCAAATGAAGTGTATTAAATACTGGTTGAAATTAACCCAGCTCCCAATGTCAAGATTGTGCAAGCAGGCATATGAGATGTTACTGAATCAATTAGACTCGGGTAAACAAAACTGGGCATATTTCGTTAAGAAAATGTTAACCACACATGGATTTGGTATTGTGTGGATGTGCCAGGGAGTTGGTTATGAACAAGGATTTATTTCAGAATTTAGGGATAGACTAGTTGATTCGTACAAACAAAACTGGCACGCTCAAATGGAAGAATCTGAGAAATATGATTGGTTCCTTTCCTTTAAAAGTATATTTCAAACCGAAAAATATATAAAGGCCGTAACAAATAAATGGCACAGAAGCAATCTTGCTCGTTTTAGACTAAGAGCCCTAGGGCTAAATGCAACAACAAGATGGTTTTACTCAAATTCATCGGCACACTCTATTTGTCCCATGTGTAATGTAGAGACAGAGATGAAATGCATTTTTTGTTTGTTTGCAAGTCGTATGAAAGTATACGACAAAAATGCATAATCTTTGATGAGGACATTTCGAGTCAAAGGGTCATTACCAGAATACTCATGACTGAAGATGAAAACTATCAAAAATCCCTCGCGAAATTTATCGCCCTTGCTTGGGAAAGTCGGAGAAAGAAAACAACACAGTAATAAATTAATGTAAGTTTATCTCCAGTGAAGATATCACTTTATACTGTTCTTATGTTTATTTGCCAGATTTAGGTCTTCCTCTTACTTATATGACTAATTACGTCGGGTGGTCAACTGTTTCTTCAACTTGTTGTTCAACTTTTTAAATTAATGTATGTTTATCTCCAGTGAAGATGTTACGTTATATTGTTTTTTGTTTGTTTTCTGGATTTGGGTCTTCCTCTTATATGACTAATTATGTCAGGTGGTTAACTATTTAACTTTTTGTTCAACTTTTTAAATTAATGTAAGTTTATATTCAGTGAAGATATCACTTTATACTGTTCTTATGTTTATTTGGCGGATTTGGGTCTTCCTCTTACCTATATGACTAATTACGTTGGGTGGTCAACTGTTTCTTCAACTTTTTGTTCAACATTTTGTTCAACTTTTTCCGTTCAATTTTTTCTTCATCTTTAGGGAATAAATTCAAATGGATGTATTGTCAGCCATGACTATATTTATAAATCTTTGTTTCGAGAAAACGTCGCCGAAAAATTTAATGACTTTGTTTTATGCTCCTTGCCACAAGGACAAAAATGTCAATGGCAATAAACCATTTTCAGTTTCAGTTTCAGTTTCTCTTTCTGTCACTCTCTCTTTCTGTCACTCTCTCTTTCTGTCTGTCTGTCTCTGTCTATGTCTGTCTCTAACTCTCTCCGTCTCTCTGTCTCCCTCTCTCTCTCTGGCTCGCTCTCACTCTTTCTCTTTACCTCTCTGATAACCAGGCCTACTATATTCTCCTGGTACTACCAAATACCACTATTGCCTACAACAACAACATAATTGTACATATCAACGATTGCCGGATGCTGCGTTTACTGCTCAGCAGCAGCAGCAGCAGCAACAACAACAATAACAAAGGCAGCTGCAGCAGAAATAGAAATAGTAGAAGTACTACAGCATGTGAAGTACCTGTTGCTGCTGTTTAACGGCGATGATGATGATGATGATGACGATGATGATGGGTGGTAATGATGATGGTGATGATGATGATGATGATGATGATGATGATGATGATGATGATGATGACGACGACGACGACGACGATGATGATGACGACGACGACGACAACGACGATAACGATGATGACGACGATGATGACGATGATGATGAAGATGATGAATAGTAGTAAAGCAAATCCAAAGGAGAGGAGGACCACTGACCACCAGTAGGTGAAGAGCAGAAGGACAGGGAAGGACATGATCATCTGCAGCTTGTTCCAGTCGCGTTCGACGTAGGCGATACCTCCCAGCATCATCACCCCGCACGACCAGAACATCTCCACCACGATCCCCACAAACATCCGCTTCTTGGGACCCACCAGCTCCATGCCTGGAGAACACACCAAAGACTCAAGGACTCAGGGACTCAGGGACTCAGGGACTCAGGGACTCAGGAACTCAGGGACTCAAGGACTCAGGTACTCAGGGACTCAAGGACTCAGGGACTCAAGGACTCAGAGACTGAAGGATTCAGGGACTCAAAGACTCAGGGACTCAAGGATTCAAGGACTCAAGGACTCAAGGACTCAAAGGCTCAGGGACTCAAGGACTCAGGGACTCAAGGACTCAGGGACTCAAAGACTCAAGGACTCAAGGACTCAGGGACTCAGGGACTCGAGGACTCAAGGACTCAGGGACTCAAGGACTCAGGGACTCGTTCGTTTGTCATTCGGACCCCCCCCCCCTCCTACCCAGCAGGGTTCTAAGACACAGTTTGGTTATAATAGATGGAGACAGTGTCAGTTTCTTTCGGATAACGTCTCTGCTCTGGGCATAGATTTAAACGATCCAAAACAAGTTTGACTGCCCGCGCCCAAGCAAACACGAACCAGAAGAACAAGAAAACCAATGTAAGCGCGTATCCAACGAGACAAAACAAAACAAGCGCAAATTTTCGGCCAACTAGCCTTTATCAAGCGCGAACGCACGGTCACAAACAGATCACAGACACCAAACAATGGATAATAAAAACGGGACTAAAAACTTCCCTGCCTCCTCGTCCAGTGGGTAAGAAAGTTTTTAGTCCCGTTTTTATTATCCATTGTTTGGTGTCTGTGATCTGTTTGTGACCGTGCGTTCGCGCTTGACAAAGGCTAGTTGGCCGAAAATTTGCGCTTGTTTTGTTTTGTCTTGTTGGATACGTGCTTACATTGGTTTTCTTGTTCTTCTGGTTCATAGATTTAAACAATCACTGACTGACGCCTGTGATCAAAAACAACGAAGTTCTACCGTCTACCATAACACTGCCAACCTCACTCGCATCAACACTGGCTCTCCTGTAAATTGCTTCTCCCGCCGATCTGCTTCATTTCGTCTGTCTGTCTTCAACGCCCAAGCGCTTGGGACTGGCACAGAAAAACGCTCTGCTCTGTCCTACTTCATCCACGACAACAACGTCGATGTCTTTGCTGTGGTGGAAACTTGGTTTCGTGCTGAAGGTGACGAGGCTAAGTGCCGTGACATCGCTCCCCCTGGCCACCACACCCTCTCCTTCCCCCGCCAGTCCCGTGGTGGTGGCATTGCTTTTGTTGTTGCTGATCCACTCTCCCCTTTCCTCTCCACCAAATCCTCCTTCCCTTTCACCCACACTTCTTTCGAACTGGCACAACTTACCCTCACCTTCCCCACACCACACTTTCCACCTTCTGTGTTTGTATCGTCCTCCTCCAAACTCTAAGAACCGTCTCACTGACTCCAACTTCATTGACGAATTCCCGGATCTGCTGCCCTACTGTAACTCCCTCCATGGTTCCTACATCATCGCTGGTGACTTTAACATTCATTTTGATCGCCCCTCCGAACCCACCACCTCCAAAGTCATCGATTTTCTGGACTGCTACGGCCTGGTTCAGTGCGTCCACGCTCCCACTCACATTCGTGGGCACACATTGGATAATATAATCCACAGGACTGACCAGACCATGGTGAGTTCCATCATCATCGACCACACCCTCCCATCTGACCATGTCTGCCTTGTTGCTGATCTTCATTTTTCCCGCCCTCCACCCCGCAAAACGTACATTCAAGCCAGACACCTTTCTGCAGTGGACATGACTGTCTTTGAGGCTGACCTTCAGTCTCTCTTATCTGCTTCCCCGCCAACCACACCTGATGACCTCAACTCCCTTCTCCTTGGGCTCCTGGATCGGTTCGCTCCTGCCTGTGGCCGCCTTGTTTCCAAGAGGCCACCATCACCTTGGTTCTCCTCCATTGGGCCTCAGCTGCAAGCGGCCAAGTGTGAAAGGCGCAGGGCCGAGAGACAGTGGCTCAAGTCTAGTCTGACTGTTCATAAGCAAATTTTTCAAACTGCCAACAAAATTGTCAATAGCCTCGTAGATGCCTCTAAATCAGCCTATTACAATGCTAAAATTCTTGCCTGTTCCACTTCCAAACAACTGTATAATATAACTAATACTCTTCTTGGCAAAACTGGCTCTTCTCCTCTTCCATCTCACCTGCCACCTTCTGATCTTCCACAGGCTTTCTCTGACTATTTTTTCAACAAGATTGCTAACCTCAGGCTTTCTCTCGATTCCACGACGAACACTCATGCTACATTTCCTGAACCCCCTTTCTCTGGAATCCCCCTTACTTTCTTCCAACCCGTTTCTGAGGACTTTATTAAGAAAATCATCATGAAATCTGGCATTAAAACCTGTGAACTCGACCCATTGCCAGCTTCTTTTCTCACCCATTGTCTCGATACTCTTCTCCCTCACATCACCAATATCATTAACCATTCCCTCTCAACTGGCTCCTTTCCTTCTTCTTTCAAGTCAGCAATTGTAAGACCTCTTCTAAAAAAGACGACTCTTGACCCTGAGAATTTGAAAAACTATAGACCTGTGTCAAATCTTCCTTTTCTTTCCAAGGTCTTAGAGAAAGTTGTTCTTGACCAGCTGTTAAACCACCTTCATTCCAATAACCTTGTCTATTCCCTTCAGTCTGCTTACCGTTCTGGACATAGTACCGAAACTGCTCTTCTCAAAATCTGCAACGACTTATTGACTACTCTCGACTCTAACAACGTATCACTTTTGACTCTCTTGGACCTATCTGCTGCCTTTGACACTATTGACCACTCTATCCTTCTCTCCCGTCTACATCACTCTTTTGGGCTCCATGATACTGTCTTGAACTGGTTTCATTCTTACATCACCAATCGTCTGCAAGTAGTTTCTGTCAATGGTCTTTCTTCTAATCCTTCCTGTCTGACTTACGGAGTGCCACAAGGATCTGTTCTGGGCCCCCTACTTTTCATTCTCTACACCTACCCTGTCTCCTCTATTGTCCAAGAACACCTGCTTCAGCATCATTCTTTCTCGGATGACAATCAGCTGTATGTCTCTGGGCCTCTCCCTGACCTTCCCATCATGATCCAGAAAACCCAATCTTGTGTAGCTGACCTGAAGGATTGGATGACTGAAAATAAACTGAAATTAAATGAAGAGAAATCCGAATTGATCTTGATCACCCCACCCAAACTCCAAAATCACCCCTCTCTTCCAACCTCTGTCACACTTGTTGACTCATCTATCCCTCTCTCCCATTTTGCCCGTAACCTTGGTGTAACTCTTGATCAAACCCTGTCCTTCCACCAGCATGTGAGCAACGTCTGTCGGACTTGTTTTCTTGAACTCCGCCGAATTGCTTCTATCCGCCACCTCCTCTCAGAAGACACGACAAAGGCTCTTGTCTGTGCATTTGTTCTATCCCGTCTCGATTACTGTAATGCTCTTTTTTCTGGTTCCCCCTCTCATCTCATTAACAAACTTCAGAAAGTTCAAAATCATGCTGCCCGTCTCATCTTCCGCTCTTCAAAATTTAACCATGTTACGCCATTGCTCTGTTCTCTCCACTGGCTCCCTGTTCAGCAAAGAATATCCTACAAGATTGCCTGCCTCTGCTTCAAATCTATTGAGTCTTCCTGTCCTGAGTATCTCACCCATCTGTTACATCTCTACACGCCATCTCGAGCTTTGCGGTCCTCATCTGATACCCGTCTCTATAGTATCCCCATAGTCCGCACTAAAAGGTTTGGGCAGCGTTCTTTTTCCTATCAAGCTCCAACCATCTGGAATCAGTTACCTCGCTCTCTCAGATACTCACCCTCTCTGTCCACATTCAAACGCTCCCTCAAAACTCACCTGTTTCCCAAAACTGGTAATCTCTGCCCCCTTCCCCCCATGTAATGTAATGGTGACATTATAGTGTCTTAGTGTCAATGTGTCATTGTATTTGCATGTCATGCTGTGTGTGTGTTTGTGTGTGTGTGTGTGTGTTTGTGTGTGTGTGGGTGCTTCTGTGGGCGTGTGTGTGTGTGCTTGTGATTCTGGTTATATGTTTTGCCATTGTAAACGCCTAGGGCATTAATTTGATTAGGCGTACTAAATGTTCATAATAATAATAATAATAATAATAATGCTATTGTTGGTGGAGAAGATCTAAAAACGACCATGGCATAAGGCACAAAAGTCTTGTTATGCGCTGAACAGGTCTTGGGGTTCTCTCTCGCGTATGACTTTTATTATGTCTCTCTTTGTGTTGGTCTTGTCATAGCGGACAACCTCGGCTACGTTGTAGTGGCATGTATATCTATCTGTGATATCAAACAAACAAACATACAAACAAGCAAGCAAACACAAAAACAAACAAACATAAACAAACCAACAAACAAATTAAACAAACAAACAAACACACAAACAAACAAACAAACAAATGAGCGAACGAACGAACAAACGAACAAACGAACGAACGAATAAATGAACGAATGAACGAACGAATAAACGAATGATCGAACGAACGAATGAATGAACGAATGAACGAACGAATGAACGAATGAACGAACGAACTAAGGAACGAACCAAAGAACGAACAAACAGACAAACAAACAGACAGACAGACCGACCGACAGACAGACAGACGGACAGACAGCCAAATAGACAGACAGACAGACAGGCAGACAGACAAACAAACAGATAAACAAACGGATAAGGACACAGTCAGCCCCTCAGCAAGAACAGACCTCATCAACGCTCCCACATAACCGCACCACAGAAACCCATTCCTGAACAACACGACACACAGGAATAAGAAAGAAACACGTAAAAAGAAAAAGAACGCGTATTTAGTACAAGACAAGACAGGCGCAAATTTTCGGCCAACTGGCCTTTGTTAAGCGTAAGATTACAAACAAACAAACACCAGATACAAAAAATAGGAGAAAAAGACTGAAACTTCTCTGCTGCCCCGTCCACACTTTCTCACATTGGACAGAGCAGCAGGGAAGTTTTAGTCTTTTTCTCCTAATTGTTGTATCTGGGGTTTGTTTGTTTGTGATCTTACGTTTGTATTCTTCTTTCGTGTTTTTTTGGGGGTTTTTTGTGTTTTTTTGTTT
>JAPXFY010000017.1:61413842-61416342 GCA_030674185.1 Monoplex corrugatus
GCACTTATTGTATAACTATGCACACGTACATAAGCACTTATTGTATATAACTACGCACACGTACATATGCACTTATTGTATACAACTATGCACACGTACATAAGCACTTATTGTATATAACTATGCACACGTACATATGCACTTTATTGTATATAACTATGCACACGTACATATGCACTTATTGTATATAACTATGCACACGTACATAAGCACTTATTGTATATAACTATGCACACGTCCATATGCACTTATTGTATATAACTATACACACGTACATATGCACTTATTGTATATAACTATACACACGTACATATGCACTTATTGTATATAACTATGCACACGTACATATGCACTTATTGTATATAACTATACACACGTCCATATGCACTTATTGTATATAACTATGCACTCGTACATATGCACTTATTGTATATAACTATACACACGTACATATGCACTTATTGTATATAACTATGCACACGTACATATGCACTTATTGTATATAACTATGCACACGTACATATGCACTTATTGTATATAACTATACACACGTATGGATGCAATTCGAGTTCTCTTGAAAAATGAAAAGTCTGCGTTAAAGAAAAACACTGACTCAATATAGATAGCGTAGCTGTTTTGTTTCCTCGTGACAAAGGCCATATACTAACGAGACTAGCAAGAGATATATTTACATGTAAATGAAATCGGGGCTATATAACGTACAGGAAGAATAGATAAAATAAGACAGATTTTGCCAATACAATATTCAGCATAATGCATAATAATGCAACACCCAGTTACTGGAAACAATGGACTGGAAACCTATTTCACATAATGCATTAATAAATGCAACACCAGTTATGGAAACAATGGACTGGAAACCCTATTTCAGCATAATGCATTAATAAATGCAACACCCAGTTACTGGAAACAATGGACTGGAAACCCGATGTGAAATGACGTATTTGATTTAAATAACCTGTTGACGGACTATAAGGCTACGTTCATACTGGCACTCACGACTGTAGTGCGGACTGAAAAAAACGTATACGCTTGAGAAAAGATGTTCATACTTATCAGCACACTCTCCGTCCTTGAGGAAGAAGGGAGGCTAGCGCTGCTTATTTTCTGGTAAACATGGCATTGACAGAGCGACAGAAACTGATTTGGTGGTGGTGGTGGAAGAGAAGAAACACGAAGCATCGAACAATTCGCCATTTTTCTGTGCACCTAATTAACAGATCATGAAAGGTGCATGGAGAGTATTATCATTTAATGCCTGAACTACTGTCAGATAAACAGAAATTTGCAAAATATCCAGAATATTCTAAAGGAAAGGTCGATTCCTGACTTCGGAAATCAGTTTCTCGTCTTCCATCTTGTGTTAAAAATGACTGAAAATTTAAGTGCAGTACAGTCTCTTGATCCGCACACAAGTACAGAAGCGTTTCAGTATGAACGAGCAGAGGATGGCCAGTGAAAAAAAAGAAGGGTTGGCCTCGAACTCGCGACTTCTGTCCATCCGCACGCACGACTGAAGTGTAGCAAGCACGCACTACTATTTTTTGCGGGCGTGGTCGTGCGTGCGTGTCTGTGGCAGTATGAACACCTTCGCTCAGCAAGTAAAAATGAGTTTTTTCCCACCCGCACGATTTTTGTCCGTCCGCATGACAGCCGTGAGTGCCAGTATGAACGTACCCTAAAGGATACTGTGCCTTGCTGCAAACCATCTTAAAATGGTTAAAGTAGATGAGAGCCCGAACACGAAACAAAACAAGACACTGTTGGATTTTGGTTCAGAATGTTTGAAGTTGACGAGAATGTCTGGCAACTCCCTTCAGAAACAAAGAATTCATATTAAAAGAATTGCAGTATAAAATACTGCATGATATAATCTGTGTCAACACACTGTCACATAAAATACAAATAGCAAATGATAATAACGCTTTTATGTAGATATTAAACAGACTGTATAGAATATTTCTTTCAGTATTGATTTATATTAACAGGCTTATCTATTTTCCACTCAGGATAGGCGTTAAACCCTTTGACTCACGCAGCCTGTCCACCAAGATCATGCATTGTCAACCATGCTAGCAAAGCAGAAAATTACCCCTTTGACTCACTCACCCTGCCCACCAGCTTCCAGCAGGTAGCTGGTTGATAGGGCAAGGGAGTCAAAGGGTCAAGTTTTTGCAGTCGGTGGATAGGGTGCGGGAGTCAAAGGGTTAAAAACGTATAATTTTTCGAGTAAGGCATTCTGAGTGGCAGAAATATAGCAGAAAGGACCTCAACACAATAATTAATGGAAAAAAATGTGCATCAGTATACAAAAGAAAACAAAGGCGAATGTACCAATATACTTCATTTTCACTGCAAAAACCAAAACTTTTATATTTCTCACTCTTCAATTTTAAGTCACGAAAATTTAAAGATGTGTGAACACGCGTAGTTTTGATGATAAGGTCGTAAAAATTTCATCTTTCAAAATCAACAATGG
>JAPXFY010000017.1:61421342-61438842 GCA_030674185.1 Monoplex corrugatus
TATCCATCAGCTTCTTACACGAAGCTGGTAGATAGGTTGAGGGAATCAAAGGGTTCTGTTTTTTGCTTCGCTAGCATGGTTGGCAATGCAGAATGCTGGTGGACAGGGTGCGGGAGTCAAAGGGTTAAGATGGAAGGAAGGGGGTGGGGTGGGGGAATGGAAGGTGGGTGATACCGTTTCTTTTCATATCAAAGACTTAATTTGCTGAGTCAACCGAGTGACTACCATCTTATCGTGATTGGGAGACAGCAAGTCGAACGCGTATCTTTCGGGCTTGAATTGAGCTCGAGATATGTTGTTTTAAGTGAGAGATCAGTTATTCTCGTTGTTGTCAACAAGTGCCTGCAGCTGTAAAACATCTTTTGTCTTGCTCCTGTAGAACTGGAGAAATCTTAGCTCTTTCTTCTACATGTAACATTATCTCAAATGGACAAAAAATGTGCATGCGTTACTCTCCTCTCGCTCTGTCCCTCTTTCTCTCTCATCTCTCTCTCGTTCATCTCTCTCTCTCTCTCTCGTCCTCTCCTCTCGTCCCTCTCTCTCTCTCTCTCTTTCCTCTCCTCGCTCTCTCTGTGTCTCTCCCCCCACTCTTTCTCATTCCCTCTCTCTCTTCTCTCGTTCATTCTCTCTGTCTGTCTGTCTGTCTGTCTGTCTCTCTCCGTCTCTGTCTTCTGTCTGTCTGTCTATTTCTCCCTCTCTCTTTCCTTCTTCTTCTTTCTTCTTTCCTGCTCTCTTTCTCTTTTCCGCTCCTCCTCTTGGTCTTCTTCGTCTTCTCTTCTTTTACTTCTTTGTCATCGCTGTGTCGTAAACTCGAGATATCATTTGTTTCAGACAATGGCTCTATCAACTGAATCACCTGTAGCCTGGGTCACAAGTCGAAAGAATTAAAATTCAAATTTCCTACCAGCCGAATTTTAAAAGAGCGAGGGAAAAAAATATATATATACACACAAATTAACAAACAAACAAGTAAATAAACAAATAGATAAATGAAAAGTTGTTAAAATAACTGAATGAACGAACGAACGAATGAATGAATGAATGAATGAATGAATGAATGAATGAATGAAATGAATGAAAGAATGAATGAATGAATGAATAAACAATGCCAAATGAAATATAATGTAACCATATAAAACAATCTCTTCTGTCTCACCCACCTACCCCCGTTCCCGTCCCTGTCCTCTCTCTCTCTCTCTCTCTCTCTCTCTCTCTCTCTCTCTCCCTCTTCTATCCCCCCCCCCCTCTCTCTCTCTCTCTTTAAAGGGAGATTAAGTAACGTAATGCTCAAGCGAAATTACTTCCCTTGCCCTTTTGTGACCTGGTCTGGCCCATCCTGTAACCAAACGTCGAGGGTGTCAAACCGATCAACTTCTGTAACAGCGCGCGTCATCTCGTATGACGCAATGGTAGCCCCACTAAGGTGGTCAAAACATGTCTGGCTAGCAAGGGATCCAGTGTTCGATCCGCGGTAGAACTGGGATTTCTCTCCCCTCCCCACCACTAGACTTCAAGTGGTGGTCTTACTGTTATAGTTGTTTAAAGCCCAGCTGACTACGCAGAGCCATATCAGGGTTATAACCGTGTCAAAATGTACACCATATCTCACTAAAGGAAAAAAAGAAAGGAAAAAAAAAAAAACCACCTGGAAAAGAAATTGAAGTGTACACAGAACAGTGCAGTTGATCACATAATATAAGGATATGCTCCTGGCGTTGACCACTCCGTCCAATTTATCACTAGGGGTTTTCAAAACTCAAACTTGAATACAAATATAAACATAACTAAGGACATTAAAACAATGTATATGTATACACACACACACACACATATATACATATATATATAACATAAACATAAACAGGCCTAAATTACCAAACACTGCTTCTGCACATCGCATTTCTTTACAGCTCAAAATGCACATTATATATATATATATGTACCAGTTATCATCCTAAAGAAAGCATGTGAGACTTTATCGAACACATACACGGTAAATGGACCAGCAAGGCAGAAAATGACAGGAAGAAATAACAGAAAGCAAAGGAACAAGGCAGAAACAAAAAAGAGAGTGACAGAAAAGAGGAAATTCCTAGCACAGAATTTTCCCAGAAAGTGGAGATACTATTTATACTAAAAGAGCCCCCCGGCATCCCCGTTAGGGGTGAGCGGTGATCTGAGTGCCAGTCTCTTGGATGAGACGATAATCAAGCCCCCCACCCCACCCCACCCACCCTTATCCTCTCTCTCTCACACACAAACACGCACGTACACACACACACACGCGCGCGCACACGCACACGCGCGCACGCATACATACACACATACAGCCCTGAGCAATCTGTTG
The DNA here is from genome assembly GCA_030674185.1 of Monoplex corrugatus. Taxonomy (NCBI): domain Eukaryota; kingdom Metazoa; phylum Mollusca; class Gastropoda; order Littorinimorpha; family Ranellidae; genus Monoplex; species Monoplex corrugatus. The sequence goes on from JAPXFY010000017.1 coordinate 61,423,690, forward strand.
AAGCCTGATCGTTCTAATGTTCTGATCGCTTTTCTTTTGTTCGTTAAATTGTTTGATGTAATTAATATGATAAACTGTCTTTAGATTTCGTAGATTCTTCCATCCCATACACGTCTCTTTATCTTATTTTGTCTATTTATTCATTTACAAATTATTTACTTTTTTTTTTTTTCGTCTAAAAGCACATATGTGAATAGACGTTAAAAGAAATAGCGAACGAACGAATGTGCACACACACTCATAGCATAAACTGATGGCAGCGGGGAAGGGGGGAAGTGGGGGAAAGGGGAGGGGTGTGATTCACAGATTCCGGTCTGGAACCGGTAAGAACTGGCTGAAGCTGTTTATAACCAGGATGCACAGAAGCTCCAAGTGACACAGAGAACGAGATGTGGCAGTTTGGAGGCATCCCTTTGTCTCCGGTTTTCTGCAACTTGATTCTCTGCCAGGCCGGGACAGATTACTTGATTTGTTTAGGTATCAGTGAGAGGGAGGGAGGGGAAGAGAGAGAGAGACAGAGAGACAGACAGACAGACAGACAGAGACAGAGACAGACAAACAGACAGATAGAAAAGAAGAGGAAAGAGAGAGAGAGAGACAGACAAAAAGAGAGAGAGCAGACAGACAGACAAGACAAGACAGAGAAAAGAAGATACAGACAAGACAGACAAAGAGAGAGAGAGACAGGACAGATAGACAGACAGGACAAGAGAAGAGAGAGAGAGTGAGAGAGAGAGAGACAGAGACAGACAGAAGAGAGAGAGAGACAGAGATAAACAGAGAAAGGGAGAGAGAGTGGGAAAGAGGGGGACAGAGAGTGAGTGAGTGAGAGAGAGACACACACAGACACAGACAGAGACCAGAGAGACAGAGACAGAGACGAGACAGAGACAGACACAGACAGAGAGAAACAAAGAGAGACAGACAGACAAACAGATACACAGACAGACAGACAGACAGAGACAGAGACAGAAGAGAGACAGAGAGAGACAGAGGGAGACAGAGAGAAACACACACACACGCGCGCGCGCGCGTGCGCACACACACACACACACACAGACACAGACACAAACAGAGACACAGAGAGAGACACAGACAGACAGACAGACAGATAGAGATAGAGAGACAGAGACAGACTGAGAGACAGAGACAGACAGAGAAAACTGACTGCATTTCAAAGCTGTTAGCACAAGACAGATTAATTCAAAGCCAAAATGTCTTAGAAGAAGGCTGCAGACCGAGGTAGCATGCCGCTTAGATGTATGTCAAGGTTTCTTTAGCGCGTGATCATTAAAGTGCAATACACGTGCAGCAGATAATAAGTAGGTCTGGTCCGTAACCTTATTCACTTGTATCTGTCCTGGCATATTCCCCGTGCGTGTCTTGGGTTAGATTTTTCCATAGTACCGACATGTGCAAGAAGGAACGAACGCTTCGTCACTTTTGTAAAGGTCATTTATTAACAGATTTGTGTTCCTGTAGTATGGGGCTAGGGGGGGGGGGGGGGGGGGTAACCAGTTATTCGGCATCCACTAGATCGTCCACGTTGAATGATATTGTTTTTGTGTTATTTTTGTTTGTGGGAAATTAAAATGCTTGTTTTTCTATCTTTTTTTGTTTTGTTATTATGTTGCATTTTTGTTTGTTTGTTTTTGTTTGCTTACTTCTTGCTTTGTTTATTCCTTTCGGTTCTGGTTGTTGCTGCTGCTGCCGTTGTTGTTGTTGTTGTTGTTGCTGTTATTGCTCTTATTCTCATTTTCGGTTTTCTCTGTCACATTGCAGGCTCGGTGGCGTCATTGCAAATGCATTCTACTTCTTTTTCTTTATTGTTTTTCTTCTATTTTTTCTTTCTTCTTGGTTTCCTCCTAATTGGCTTATCGTTATCTTTCTTTTTTTTGCCTTTTAGTTCTCGCATTTGTGTCTTTTTTTTTTCTTTCGTTTGCTTGTTTCGTATAGGTCTGATTTTGTGTGTGTGTGTGTGTGTGTGTGTGTGTGTGTGTGTGTGTGTGTGTGTGTGTGTGTGTGTGTGTGTGTGTGTGTGTGTGTGTGTGTGTGTGTGTGTGTGTGGTGTGTGTTTGAGAGAGAGAAAGAAATGAGAGAGAGAGAGAGGAGAAGGACAGAGAGAGAGGAGAGACAAACAGAGAGAGAGAGAATGTGTGTGAGAGACAGGGAGAGAGAGGAGAGAGAGAGAGAGAGAGAGAGAGAAGAGAGAGAGAAGAGAGACAGAGAGAGAAGAGACGAGACAGAGAGACAGAGAAGAGAGAGAGAAGACAGAGAGAGACAGAGACAGAGAGAGAGAGAGACAGAGAGAGAGAGAGAGAGACAGAGAGAGAGAGAGACAGAGGGAGAGAGAGACAGAGGGAGAGAGAGACAGAGAGAGAGAGAGACAGAGAGAGAGAGACAGAGAGAGAGAGACAGAGAGAGAGAGACACAGAGAGAGAGACAGAGGAGAGAGAGACAGAGACAGACAGAGAGAGAGAATTGTGAATTTTACAATATCAAACAACTACAACCAGAAAGGAACCTCAGAATAGTATATTTTATACCAACAGGCCTAAGTAATTATGACTGATGAATTTTATGATACAGTCCTGTATGTCTCTGATCTTTTCCTCAGTGATTATGACTAAGGAATTTTATGGTCTTGTATACCTCTGACCTTTTCCTCAATAATTATGACCAAGGAATTTTATGGTCTTGTATACCTCTGACTTGTCCTCAATAATTATGACTAAGGAATTTTATGGTCTTGTATACCTCTGACCTTTTCAATATTGATAAGAATTATGTCTTGTATACTCGATTTCTCATATATGACTAAGATTTATGGCTTGTATACTTGACTTTCAGGATCAGATGAGATTTTATGGTACAACTTGTATGTGTCTGACTTTTTTCCAAATAATTATGACTGATGAATTTTATGGTACATTCTTGCAATGTCTCTTATTTTCTCTTAAATAATTATGACTGACAAATTCTATGGTAAAGTCTTCTTGTATGTCTCTGACACTTCCTAAATCTCCTTACCTTAAAAGGGTAGATCGAAGTATTGGCCGGAGAAGGTTGTGTGTGTGAGTGTCTGTCTGATCATCTGTGACAAACAATTACTGTGTTAGTGAGAGTGTCTCAGTTGATTCTGGATGTACCTTTTTTCCTTCCAAAATCCGAGAGAAAGTTGTGAATTGTTGAAGAGTCGCAATGCAACTTCCACTGTTTAAACTGATGTCATGAATATGTTTCTATATGTTGTATGTTGTTTCTATGTCAACATCATCACTTGCTATGTGCATGAATTTATATCATTGTCTGTTACCACATTGTTTGTTGATGTCTGTTTATTGTGAAGCAAAACGAAATCATTAAACACAGGTCTAGAAAACGTTTGGAAGCCATGTTGCAAAAAAAGTGTCTGAATTCAGCATTTTTATGAGGAAGGCGTCTAAACAATACTACACTTTCTCGTGAACTTTTGTGAATATTTACATTATGTTTTCACTGTTGCGACAGTCTGCCATTATCCTCACTTTATGTCAATTTTTGTTTTGTACGAGGTCACAGTGACATCGAAAGTACAATTTGAATTTTGTAACAATAACTTTTGAAGAAAAAGAAATGTTGCAAGAATGGCTTGACTGTCTTGTTTGTTTGTTTGCCACGACACCTCAAAGGTCTACTACACCTATCCAACGTTGGGTAAAGATCTATCCAAAAACATCGTGGGATCCATCCAAAAATGCTGGAAAAATCTGGCTAACAAATTTTTGCCAGACAGACAGACAGAGCAGGACAGGCAGACAGACAGAAGGACAGACAGACAGACAAACATAGAGGAAGACAGGCAGGCACGCAGGCACGCAGGCACGCAGACAGCAAGTCAGCCAGCCAGCCAGACAGACAGACAGAGAGGAAGAGGCAGGCATGAAGGCAGGCAGAAAGACAGCCAGCCAGCCAGACAGCTAGACAGACAGCCAGTCAGACAGGTAGACAGACAGACAGACTGACAGACAGGCACCTCTCTCCAATCGGCAGAAAAACAAACACTTCTCTTTTCTAAAGGGATAGATTTAATTTTACAAAATCCAATTCAGTTCATTCCAGTCCAGTTGTATGGGGTGATGAGTGAATGAAACAATACACCTGTACTTCAGCTTCAGTTTCAGTTTCTCTCAAGACGACGTCTCCGTGCCCGGAACGAATTCCATATGCACTAACCTCGCAGGGGCGCCATGTGTATGGTGATCATGGCACAAACCCTTAAGTTAAGCCTGCATATAAACCCCCCATGTCGTGGCCAGGTCCCGAGGCCCCTACCTAGCTTCTGTTTGACCTCGTCTATATATATATATATATATTTTTTTTTTCTTTTCTTTTTATTATACCTGGGGGCTCGTCCGGGATGCGACACTACGCGCACAGCTGGTGTCTGATGATCCATGTATCAGTCAGATGGTCAGGGTCCCACACTGATAACGCAAAAATCGTGAGTTCGAGCCTTAAGCAGGCCACAGGTTGATTTTGTTTTTTTTTGGTAGCAGGATGACTGGCTCTTTTACCTCTTTGACTTCTTCACCCTATCCACAAACTGCAAAAAATTAACCCTTTGACTTCCGCATCCTACCCACAAACTGCAAAAATTTAACCCTTTGAATCCCGAACCCTATCCACAAACTGCAAAAACTTAACCCTTTGACTCCCTCACCTTGGTGGTTAGGGTAAGGGAGTCAAAGGGTTATGTTTTTTTGCTTTGGTAGCATGGTTGACAATGCAGGTGTTGGTAGACAGGCTGCGGGAGTCAAAGGGTTAATTGATCCGTAGACTCAACATCTTACGTCTCAAGTTCAAACCCCGTCCCCCTACTAACCGCAACATATGCGCAACATATGGTGTGTTCGCTGCCCATCTTAATGCTCCAATCGTTCTTGTGATGCCAACGTTTCATAGGACCCTGTTCCCTTCCCCATTTCAAGACCTTGCCAGCACATAGGATTTTTTTGCGCAGGCTTAAGGAGGATTGAAGATTACAGCTGGAAGATTTGTGTAACAACACGTATGGGACTGCCCAAGCGCGATGATTACCCTCTTGAGCAAATTCCAAATGTTGGTGTTGATTGAGAGATTATTTTTCTTGGCACGAAATCCAACACAGTAATTGGCATATTGGCGTGTAATGTTCATATTTCTTTCTATAAAAAGTCGAACTGAAGCCGTTAAGTTAATGTGAACATTTTTTCTTGGCGCGAAATCCATCACAATAATAGACATGTAATTTTCACATGTCTCTATATAGAAAGTGGAACTGAAGCCGTTAAGTTAGTTGACGTGTCACGGGTGTCATCCACTGACCTGATGTCAGCTGTCGGAATAGAGTCACTGAGTTATCGTGTCTCCTGGTTTCGGGTAAACAGCAAGTTTTAAACTACTTAGATCAGCAAAGTGTTGTTTGCGGCTTATCCTTGTGTGTGTGTGTGTGTGTGTGTGTGTGTGTGTGTGTGTGTGTGTGTGTGTGTGTGTGTGTGTGTGTGTGTGTGTGTGTGTGTGTGTGTGTGTAGTGTGTGTGTGTGTATAGTGTGTGTGTAGTGTGTGCAGTGTGTGTGTGTGTGTGTGTAGTGTTTGTATGCATGTAGTGTGTGTGTGTAGTGTATGTGTGTGTGTTGTGTGTGTGTGTAGTGTGTGTGCGTGTTTAGTGTGTGTGTGTGTAGTGTGTGTGCGCGTGTGTATGTGTGTGTGTGTGTGTGTGTGCGTCTGTGTGTCTGTGTGTGTGTTTAGTGTATGGGTGAACGCATGCACAGCAATATACGTGTGCATGTATAGAGCAACGCATTGGGAGTCCCCTAGCGTGTCAAGTACGGGAGCAAGGTGAAGGAGCGTCCTTGACTTTGCTACCAGACAAACACCTTGAAACGTCCTTGACCTTGCCACCAGGCAAACACCCTGAAGCGTCCTTGACCTTGCCAACAGGCAAACACCCTGAAGCGTCCTTGACCTTGCCACCAGGCAAAACACCCTGTCTTGGGGGAAAAGGGATAGGGAAGTCTCTCACAGTCTGTCTGGCAAACATACGGTTGCTTATCTAGAATTCTCACGGCCTTCATCGAATTCACTTTTCGTGAAGAAGTCATAACAATGGCACAAGACTTTTGTTCAGTGTAGGGAGAGACCGGTAGACCTAGAGACTCAGATCTTTTGGTCTCTCTACAAACAGCTCACATCCAAAAACCAGGAGGTCAACACTTCACCTCAAAAAACAACAGCAGCAAAGTCAGGTATACAATCGTCAGTATTTTCAAAGAGAGATACATTCCCACGGTACGGCATAATTATTAAACGCCAGGACCACAGCGTCAATTCTCCTTGTACGCTTTCCTCACCCGACTCTGAGCTCAAGCTTCAGTTTATCCACCCGTGGGGATGCCAGGGGCTCTTTCAGAGTAAATAGTACCCCCACCTTCTGGAAATTCTGAGATAAATATTTCCTCTTTTCTGTTACTCTCTTTGTTTTTGCCTTGTTCCTTTGCTTTCTGTCATTTCTTCCTATCGTTTTCTGCCTTGCTGGTCCATTCGCCTGTATGTGTTCAATGAAGTCTTACGTACTTTTTCTTAGAACTGATAATTGGGTACATGTATTAAATGCATTTTTGAATCTAGAGAGGTAATATATCGGAAGCTATTTAAGGTAATTGATGCCTGTTTTTATATGTTTTGGTGTCCTTAGGTATACTTACATTTGTATTCAGGTGTGTTTTTGTAAATCCCCTGTGCGATAAATTGGACGAAGTGGTCAACGCCAGGGGCATGTCCTTAGATTTTTTGCGCAAATGCATTGATATGTGTACCAATTGTCTTTTCTTTTTTTTTCCTGTTGAAATTTTGTATGTTTTGAAACGGTTATAGCCCTGATATGGCTCTACGCAGTCGGCTGGACTTTACACAACAATAACAATAATAACAAGCTTCAGTTTCAGTTTCTCAGGATGGCATTTGCGCACACGGAATAAATTCCGTATGCTGCACTTACACCAGAGATGCCATGTGATGGATCATCATCATCATGTGCCCTGCTACATGGCGTTGGCGATCATGGCCCTCCGTACGAATCTATCCCTTGTCGCTGCAAGCACATCTCCCACCCTCTCTCTGTCTTCAGCCACTTTGCAAGTCCGTCCAATATTTTCTCCCTGAGTCTACCTGGTGTTCTCTTTCCCTCCAGCTTTCCTGTTGTGACCAGGTGCTCTAATTTCTTTTTCCTCATAAAATGTCCTTTAAACATTGCTTGTCTTTTCCTAATCTTCTTTATTAATGATCTTCTTGTGTCTGCCTTCTTCAAGACTGTCTCGCCCATATGAACCAATAAAATCAAAACTGACATCTTCACGTATCTGTCCCTGCGGTCAAGAAGACCAGACAGCTAAAGACATGTTACACCAGTGTCACTAAAGACATGTTACACCAGTGTCACATCTATCAGGTGGAGCGACAGGAGAAATGACTGACAACACCTCTTGTGACTACCACGCTCCATAGCTAACAGCGGGAACTGGATTAATAACAGTCACAACCATGGCAAGATGAAGCCTGACCATGTAGACAATCGGCGAACGATGAAAGAATTTGGGCAGATTTCGTGGAACGTTATAGAAAACCTAATATTGTTTGGATAACAGATCGATACAAACACAGACAATAATATATAGTACCCATAATTTGGGTAGATCCTCCAGACTTTATTAACATCTTTGAGTTATGCGAATACTGATGGCTTATGCCATGGTCATTTTGGATCTTATTCGATCTCATGACATCTGCTGTGTTGGTACATTCGGAATTCATTCTGAACGAGGAAATGTTGTTTTGAGAAAAATTGAAACTGACCTTGATCTGACTGTCAAACACACACACACTCACACACACACACACACTCACACACATACAGAGAGAGAGAGAGAGAAAGAGAGAGAGAGAGAGAGAGAGAGAGAGAGAGAGAGAGAGACTGAGATAGGGAGAGAGATAGATAGATAGAGAGAAACCAAGCTTTAAAGAGAGGATCATGAGGGTCTATAGAGATTGGACGGGGCATTCAAACATGTTGACCAGTATACAGGGACAGATAGATGTTGGGTGACTATGACATACAGACACATTTTTTTAGGATCATCACACTCAGGGAGGTTGCCTTTGTGCTCACCATTTTTTTTTTCGTGCCATTTTCTACGCCACCTTCATGGTCACAGAAGCTGGAACACTTTTCACAATGCGATGATGATGTTGTCGATGAGAATGATAATCATGATGCTTTGGAGTTCCGTCTAGGATTGAGACTACGTGACAGGGCTGTACTCTTCGCTTACTATCATAATATATCCTGGCGTCAACCAGGCTCGAGAGATACAGACACCTGCTGTGCTGGTCAGAAGATTTGAGCAACACGCTCAATGACGCATCTGCGAAGTGGATGAGACTCGATTGTGTGGTCCCAGTCTGTCCAAAGAGCCCATAGCACGCCTAACTCTGGGAAGGAGCCGGTTAGAGCCGAAAATTCCCACAATGATTATTGAAGGGACTGACGGGGAATCGAACCCACAACCTTCTGGTCGGTGGTCCGTTGCGCTAACCACTACGCCACGGCGACTGGTATGTAGAGACACAAAACAACAAAGGAAAACAAAAACAAAGCAAAAAACCCACAGAACCATAGGCAGGGACATACAGAACACAGACACGAAGAAGCAGACAGTAAGCGCTGAACATTACCTAAAGGCTGGAATCAGTATAAACATGGAACACATGCACACAAACGAGAAAAATCCACTTAGATAGGGATACAAACACACAGACATATACATTGGGTCAGGTGCAGATAGGCCTTATCAAGCCAGGGACACACAGACATATACATTGGGTCAGGTGCAGATAGGCCTTATCAAGCCAGGGACACACAGTCATATACATTGGGTCAGGTGCAGATAGGCCTTATCAAGCCAGGGACACACAGATATATACATTGGGTCAGGTGCAGATAGGCCTTATCAAGCCAGGGACACACAGTCATATACATTGGGTCAGGTGCAGATAGGCCTTATCAAGCCAGGGACATACAGTCATATACATTGGGTCAGGTGCAGATAGGCCTTATCAAGCCAGGGACACACAGACATATACATTGGGTCAGGTGCAGATAGGCCTTATCAAGCCAGGGACACACAGACATATACATTGGGTCAGGTGCAGATAGGCCTTATCAAGCCAGGGACACACAGTCATAAATGTACATCAGAGATGGGAACACACAAACCCAGGTATACAATCAGAGCCATGGACCTACAAAAACAGATGGACGTGAAAACAGCGATGTACAGAAATGCAGTCAGAACTCTGTGATATGTACAAAGTGTGGGCCGTTTAACGCTCGGTGTCCACTACTGAGGTGATATCAGAGAGGAGACACCTACAGACTGAGCCATTATCAACCCTGCACAAATCATACCAGCAACACGTACGGAAGTGGCAAACAGACGGATGGCAATTTAGACCTAGACATGGGCACATGAAGAAACCAGGACACAAGGTTATTGACACACACAGACAGTAACACACACAGACAGTGATACACATAGATTGTGACACATATGCAGTGACATATATACAGACAATGACACACATACAGACATTGGCACACACACACAGACAGTGACACACACAGATAGTGACACATATACAGACAGTGACGCATACAGATAGTGACACACACAGACAGTCACACACACAAGGACACACACACAGAGTTACACACACAGTGACACACATAAGACAGTGACACACGCAGTGACACAGACAGTGACACACACAGTGACACACACACAGACAGTGACACACACACACAGTGACACACAGATAGTGACACACACAGAGACAGTGACACATACACAGACAGTGACACACATAGACACAGACAGTGACACACACAGACAGTGGCACACACAGACAGTGACACACACAGGACAGTGACACACACAGACAGTGACACACACACAGACAGTGACACACACAGACAATGGCACACACACAGACAGTGACACACACACAGACAGTGACACACACACAGACAATGACACACACACAGACAGTGACACACACACACACAGTGACACACACAGACAGTGACACACACACAGACAGTGACACACACACAGACAGTGACGCACACACAGACAGTGACACACACAGACAATGGCACACACAGACACTGACACACACACAGACAGTGACACACACACAGACAGTGACACACACAGACAGTGACACACACACAGACAGTGACACACACACAGACAGTGACACACACACAGACAGTGACACACACACAGACACTGACACACACAGACACTGACACATACACAGACACTGACACACACACAGACAGTGACACACACACAGACAGTGACACACACAGACACTGACACACACACAGGCAGTGACACACACACAGACAGTGACACATACAGACAGTGACACACACAGACAGTGACACACACAGCCCATGACACATACACAGACAGTGACACACACAGCCAATGACACACACACAGACAGTGACGCACACAGCCAATGACACACACACAGACAGTGACACACAAGCTGACAGTGACACACACAGACAGTGACACACACAGACAGTGACACACACACAGTGACACACACAGACAGTGACACACACAGCACAGGACACACACAGACAGTGACACACAGACAGACAGCGACACACACACACAGACAGTGACACACACAGACAGTGACACACACAGCCAATGACACACACACAGACAGTGACACACACAGACAGTGACACACACAGACAGTGACACACACAGACAGTGACACACACACACACACACACAGTGACGCACACAGCCAATGACACTCACACAGACAGTGACACACACAGACAGTGACACACACGCTGACAGTGACACACACAGACAGTGACACACACACAGTGACACACACGCTGACAGTGACACACACAGACAGTAACACACACACACACACAGACATGACGCACACAGCCAATGACACCACACACAGACAGTGACACACGCACACACAGGCAGTGACACACAGACAGTGACACATACATGACACACACACAGTGACACACATAGACAGTGACAAACACACAGACAGTGACACACACACAGACAGTGAAACACACACAGACAGTGACACACACACAGACAGTGACACACACACGACAGTGACACACACACAGACAGTGACACACACACAGACAGTGACACACACACGAGAGTGACACACATAGATAGTGACACACACAGACAGTGACACACACAGACAGTGACACACACAGAGACAGTGACACACACAGACAACGACACACGCAGACACAGACAGTGACACACACAGACAGTGGCACACACAGACAGTGACACACACAGACAGTGACACACACACAGACAGTGACACACACAGACAATGGCACACACACAGACAGTGACACACACACAGACAGTGACACACATACAGACAGTGACACACACAGACAGTGACACACACACAGACAGTGACATACACACAGACAGTGACACACACAGACAATGACACACACAGACAGTGACACACACAGCCAATGACACACACACAGACAGTGACACACACAGACAATGACACACACAGACAGTGACACACACAGACAGTGACACACACAGCCAATGACACACACACACACAGTGACGCACACAGCCAATGACACACACACAGACAGTGTCACACACAGACAGTGACACACACGCTGACAGTGACACACACAGACAGTGACACACACACAGTGACACACACAGACAGTGACACACACGCAGACAGTGACACACACAGACAGTGACACACACACAGACAGTGACACACACACAGACAGTGACACACACAGACAGTGACACACACTGCCAATGACACTCACACAGACAGTGACACACACAGACAATGACACACACAGACAGTGACACACACAGACAGTGACACACACAGCCAATGACATACACACACAGTGACGCACACAGCCAATGACACACACACAGACAGTGACACACACGCTGACAGTGACACACACAGTGACACACACGCTGACAGTGACACACACAGACAGTAACACACACACAGACAGTGACGCACACAGCCAATGACACACACACAGACAGTGACACACGTACACACAGGCAGTGACACACAGAAAGTGACACACACACAGACAGTGACACACACACAGTGACACACACAGACAGTGACACACACATAGACAGTGACACACACACAGACAGTGATACACAGAGACAGTGACACACACACAGACAGTGACACACACACAGACAGTGACACACACACGACAGTGACACACATAGATAGTGACACACACAGACAGTGACACACAGAGACAGTGACACACACACAGACAGTGACACACACACAGACAGTGACACACACAGACAGTGACACACACACAGACAGTGACACACACAGACAGTGACACACACACAGACAGTGACACACACACGACAGTGACACACATAGATAGTGACACACACAGACAGTGACACACATACACAGTGACACACACAGACAGTGACACACACACAGACAGTGACACACAGAGACAGTGACACACACACACAGACAGTGACACACACAGACAGTGACACACACGCTGACAATGACACACACAATGACACACACAGACAGTGACACACACAGACAATGACACACATAGACAGTGACACACACACAGTGACACACACAGACAGTGACACACACAGACAGTGACACACACACACACAGACAGTGACACACATAGATAGTGACACACACAGACAGTGACACACACACAGACAGTGACACACACAGGACAGTACACACACACAGACAGTGACACACACAGACAGTGACACACATAGATAGTGACACACACAGACAGTGACACACACAGATAGTGACACACATAGATAGTGACACACACAGGACAGTACACACACACAGACAGTGACACACACAGTGACACACATAGACAGTGACACACACAGACAGTGACACACACAGACAGTGACACACACACAGACAGTGACACACACAGGACAGTACACACACACAGATAGTGACACACACAGACAGTGACACAATAGATAGTGACACACACAGGACAGTACACACACACAGACAGTGACACACACACAGACAGTGACACACACAGACAGTGACACACATAGATAGTGACACACGCAGGACAGTACACACACACAGACAGTGACACACACACAGACAGTGACACACACAGGACAGTACACACACACAGATAGTGACACACACAGACAGTGACACACATAGATAGTGACACACACAGGACAGTACACACACACAGACAGTGACACACACAGACAATGACACACACAGACAGTGACACACACACAGTGACACACACAGACAATGACACACACAGGACAGTACACACACACAGATAGTGACACACACAGACAGTGACACACATAGATAGTGACACACACAGGACAGTACACACACACAGACAGTGACACACACAGTGACACACACAGACAGTGACACACATAGATAGTGACACACACAGGACAGTACACACACACAGACAGTGACACACACAGTGACACACACAGACAGTGACACACATAGATAGTGACACACACAGGACAATACACACACAAAGACAGTGACACACACAGTGACACACACAGACAGTGATACACACAGACAGTGACACACACAGGACAGTACACACACACAGACAATGACACACAGACAGTGATACACACAGACAGTGACACACATAGATAGTGACACACATAGATAGTGACACACACACAGACAGTGACACACACAGACAGTGACACACATAGATAGTGACACACATAGATAGTGACACACACACAGACAGTGACACACACACAGACAGTGACACACATAGATAGTGACACACACAGACAGTGACACACACACAGACAGTGACACACACACAGACAGTGACACACATAGATAGTTACACACACAGACAGTGACACACACACAGACAATGACACACACAGACTGTGACACACACAGGACAGTGACACACACAGATAGTGACACACACACCAGTGACACACACAACAGTGACACACACACACAGTGACACATACACACAGTGACATACACACAGTGACACACACACAGACACACACAGTGACACATACACACAGTGACACACACAACAGTGACACACACACACACAGTGACACACACACAGTGACACACAACAGTGACACACACAGATTGTGACACACACAATGACACACACACATAGTGACACAAACATTGACACACACAGATAGTGACACACACACAGTGACACAACACAGGACAGTGACACGCACACACATAGTGACACACACAGACAGTGACACATACAGACAGTGACACACACACAGTGACACACACACAGTGACACAGACAGTGACACACACAGCACAGTGACACACACAGACAGTGACACACACACAGACAGTGACACATACAGACAGTGACACACAGTGACACACAGTACAGTGACATACACAGCACAATGACACACACAGACAGTGACACACACACAGTGACACAAACAGCACAATGACACACACAGACAGTGACACACACAGTGACACACACAGCACAATGACACATACAGACAGTGACACACACACAGTGACACACACAGCACAATGACACACACAGACAGTGACACACACACAGCACAATGACACATACAGACAGTGACACACACACAGTGACACACACAGCACAATGACACACACAGACAGTGACACACACACAGACAGTGACACATAAAGACAGTGACACACACAGTGACACACACAGACAGTGACACACACACACAGACAGTGACACACACAGACAGTGACACACACACAGACAGTGACACACACAGTGACACACACACAGTGACACACACAGTGACACACACACAGACAGTGACACACACAGACAGTGACACACACCCAGACAGTGACACACACAGATAGTGACACACATGCAGACAGTGACGCATATACAGTGACACACCCAGACAGTGACACACACACACAC
>JAPXFY010000017.1:61441342-61443842 GCA_030674185.1 Monoplex corrugatus
AAATGACAATGCATTTCTATGTTTGGTGGGTGATATATTGTTTATTTCTTTGGTTTTGCGAGCGGGTTAGGGTTTAACCATCTGTATTCTCTAAGTATTTCACCACCAAAATACAAACTCTTCGTGACAGGCTTGACAGGACACCCTGTCAACCATGCCCACCTGACCCTTCCTTCTCTGGCACACCTCTCACTACTTTTACCCCAGTCTCACAAGAAGAAATTTTCAACACAATCAGATCCATGTCGTTCAAAACCTGCGAACTGGATCCTCTTCCAGGTTCTCTCTACTCCGATTGTCTCCTACTCTCCTCCCATTCATCACTGACATCATCAATTTCTTTTCAAACTGGAACTGTCCCAGATTCTTTCAAGTCTGCTATTGTTCACCCTCTCCTCAAGAAACACAATATAGACCCAAATGAACTGAAAAATTACAGGCCTATCTCTAATCTCTCTTTCTTGTCAAAACTCCTTGAAAAAGTCGTCCTCAACCAGCTGAACTCTCACCTGTCTGCCAACAATCTCCTCAATCCTTTCCAGTCAGCCTACCGCCAGTGCCATAGCACTGAAACTGCCCTACTACACATTCTCAACAATCTCCTCCTTGCAACTGATACTGGCAAAGTCTCTCTCCTCACACTCCTTGATCTGTCTGCAGCTTTCGATACCATTGATCATGGTATTCTCCTTTCTAGACTTCATCATACTTTTGGCATCTCTGACATTGCTCTCTCTTTTTCACTTCGTATTTATCAAACAGAAAACAAACTGTTCTCATCAATGGCACTTACTCTCAACCTGCATACCTGACCTGTGGTGTTCCACAAGGATCTGTCCTTGGCCCTGTTCTTTTCACTCTTTATACCTCCCCCCTGTCCACCATCATCAACTCCCACTCTATAAAACACCACTTCTATGCTGATGACACCCAACTTCAAGATAGTGACTCACCTGATAATATACAGCGCCTGTTGACTCGCACCACTGAGTGTTACTCGGACATTAAGAACTGGATGACACACAATAGACTTCAGCTTAATGACGACAAGACAGAAGCTATCCTCATTGGCACCCGTCAGAAACTTTCCCAGCTGCCTCCTCTTTCTCTCCCATTATGTAACACATCAGTCCCAATTTCTGATTCAGCTAAAAACCTTGGTGTCTGCATTGACTCTACCCTGTCCATGAACAACTTTGTTTCTCAAACTGCCAGATCTTGCTACTATCATCTCCATCGTATAAGCCTGATCAGGAAGTATCTCTCTGTCGAAACAACTGCAAAACTCGTTCTCTCCTTCATAATGTCTCGCATTGACTATTGCAATTCACTCCTGTCTGGTCTTCCTGCCTCCACCATTCACATCCTTCAGCGCATTCAAAACAATGCTGTACGCCTTGTACTCAAAAAGAAAAAAGCTGACCACATATCTCCTCTCCTGGCACAACTTCACTGGCTCCCTGTATCAAAGCGCATACAGTACAAACTAGACACCATGTGCTACAAAAGCCTCAATAACGCAGCCCCCGATTACCTGTCAAGCCTACTTGAGATCTATCTTCCCTCACGTACCCTCCGCTCTGCCTCCGATCCTCTGACTTTTCGCTTTCCACGCACTAAGCTCAATACCTATGGTCCACGAGCCTTCTCTGTTTCTGGTCCACTCTCCTGGAACAAACTTCCTCTCTCAGTCCGTCAGCAACCTACTTTTGCCTCCTTCAAGTCCGCTCTCAAAACTCACCTTTTCTCCTCTGCATAAAATCCTAACCTCACTCAACCCCCCTCTAAAGCCTGTCTCCGCTCGGAGGGGAATCACTTTGTTTTAATATATAATTGTATATGATGTGCTCTCTGTGGTTTTCCATTGGTTTTATTCTTGCTTTTATTGCTTTTATTCTTTTCTCCCCATTTGTGGCCATGCATGCGTGTGTGTGTGTGTGTGTGTGTGTGTGTGTGTGTGTGTATGTGTGTGTGTGTGTGTGTGTGTGTGTGCGTGCGTGCGTGCGTGTGTGCGTGTGTGTCTTTTCGGCGCTTGGATTTGATTTTGTCGAGATTTGCGCTATATAAATATTGTAATTATTATGTATGCATGTGCGTACGTATGTATGTATGTATGTATGTATGTATACGCTTAGATTTATGTATGTATGTATGTATGCATGTATACGCTCAGCTTAGATTTATGTATGTAAGTATGTAAGCATGTATGTATGTATGTATACGCTCATATGTATGTAGGTATGTATGCATGTATACGCTCAGCGCTTAGATTTGATTTTGTCAAGATTTTGCGCTATATAAATAAAATATATTATTATTATTATTAACCACCCCCCACCCCACCCGTTTCTGTCAACCACACCAAAACCCTAACTGCATTACGCTAAAGAACATACAACAAAGTTACCTAATTTGTAAGTGTTGCTTATTGTAGTATGCTGAAGAATATAGTAATGAAAATGAACCAGATTTGTGAGTGCTGATGAATGTAGTGTACTTA
>JAPXFY010000017.1:61446342-61453842 GCA_030674185.1 Monoplex corrugatus
TGGATTCGAATCCCCTACAGTCCCTTCAAAACTATATCATTGTGGGAGTTTTCGGCTCTAACCGGCTCCTTCCCAGAGTTGGGCGTAATGTGGACTCACTGGGAAGACTGGGACCACACAGTCGAGTCTCATCCACTTCATGGACGCGTCATTGAGGGTGTTGCTCAAATCTTCCGATTAGCACCGCAGGTGTCTGTATCTCTCAGGTCTGGTTGACGCCAGGGTATATTATGATAGTCAGTGTAGAGTACAGCACTGTCACGCGGTCTCAGTCCTAGATGGAACTTCACAGCATCATGATTGTCATCCTCATCGACATCATCATCATCACATTGTTAAAAGAATAAAAGCTGTGCCAGCTTCTGTGGCCATTAAAAATGGCGTAGAAAATGGGACGAGAAAAAAAAGGCGAGCACAAAGGTAACCGCCCTGAGTGCGATGACCCTAAAAAAAATTTGAAAAAAAAACCAAGGTTGTTCAGAAACACCACGGATGGGAGCCGGAGTTCCAATGCCTCGCCACTCTCCAGACAATCACCTCCCAAGCTCCCGACGCCACTCGATAGCCATTTCATCAAGCAAAGGGGACGGGGGGTGGGGATGGGGGTTGTCCATGCGTTGCCTGACCCATTCGGACCCAGTCATCAGTTACCATGTTTACAAACCGAATGGCAAGGTGGGGAGATGACAGACAACGCGCACCATCTAAGTCCAGCCCAGCCTCTGGACCAAGACAGAATGGAAGAGCCCTCTCTTACCCCACTCTGAGTCTTCATCTCTCTTTCGGGCAGTCCGCCCTGCCACCATCTCGCATAGCTGCCAGCTCCTTTCCCCTTATTTTCCCCAAGTACATACCAGTTCCCGTTTTTGTCGTGGAACATGAACGACTTGGTATAAACACTTGTTGATCGAGATTTTGTTTCGTGTTTGTTTCGTTTAGCTGCATTGAAATTGCTCTTGAGTGGTTCAGGTGATACCTTTCCTGCCCAACTCAATCTGTAGGCACCAATAACATTAGGTCAATTCCGTCTTTGCTGAAATACGGTGTCCCACAGGGTTCCGTTTTGGATCCTGTTCTCTTCGCTATGCATTTTCAAGCACTCAGCTCTGTTATTAAACTTTAAGGAGCACTCTACTGCTGATGACTCACAGTTACACTCCTCTGCTTTCCAGAGAGACGTCTCAAATACTGCAAGAGATATTAAATACACCACTGAGGCCATACCTATCTGGTTGAAAGCAAAGAATCTGAAAACGAATGATGAAAAAACAAACATATCTCATGTATAGAATCAGTCCTAAAAACTTCTCTCAAATACCATGGTTATCTCAGACCGTACTACAACCTTTAGTAAATATGCAAGAACGCTTGCTGTTTATCTGTTTATTTATCTATGGAAGCTCATATCAAACACCTGAACAAAATACTATGTCTCCAGCTACGTAGAATGAGGAAAATCCGCCCATTTCTGAAGTCTGAAGTGTCTCTCCCTCCCTTTCCCTTCTTTTTCTTTGTAATTCAGAGAATGAGAGAGAGAGAGAGAGAGAGAGAGAGAGAGAAGAATGAGAGAGAGAGAGAGTGAAAGAGACAGAGATAGAGAGAGAAAGAAAGAAAGAACGAAAGAAACAGAGAGAGAGAGAGAGAGGAAGAAACAGAGAGAGAGAGAGAAACAGAGAGAGAGAGAGAAACAGAGACAGAGAGAGACAGAGAGACGGGCAGACAGACAGACAGACAGACAGACAGAGATAGAGGACTAGATCTATTTCATTTGGCAACTGGCCCACTGGCAAGGTGCAGTGCTGAACTTTAGGTCACCTCTCATTTTCTTTTTTTATACAGCATTATGTAAGAGGTCACAAACTGTGCTTTACTCCAGGTTCTGATGTCTATCAGGATGGTCAATTAGCCCAGAAACCCAAATATCCTCTGTGCCATTCAAATAGAGCAAGGACAACGCAATAGTTAGAAAGCGTTTGCATCCGTCAGCCGAGTTAAACACGATACATTGCGGTTGCCAAATGGGTGGGTGCACAGTTTTTTTTATCCTAGCTTAAACACACTACCCCAGTTCCACCCAGTTGTAGATAGGCATCTACTTTCTTCATGGATGACAAAGGCAGAGCAGCAAAGGTTTCAGTTTCAGTTTCAGTTTCTCAGAATGACGTCTCCTCGCTCGGAAGGAATTCCATATGCACTAACGTCACAAGTGCCATGTGTATGGTGATCATGGAGCAAGCCTTAAGCCTGCACATAAACCCATGAGCTGGCCAAGGTCCTGAGGTCCTATCTAGACTATGTTTTACCTAGTCTATATTTTATACTGATATTTTATCAGCCTATCACTGGAATAATCTTGGTTACATGTAAATGACATGTGTTTCTGTGTATCTTACCTTCAAAAAAAGGAACACACACATATAAAGTAAATAAATAAGTAAAGGTCTGAATCACAACACCAGTAGCTATTCTGTATAAGCTCGTCTCACATGACAGACCCCCCCCCCCCCCCTCAATGCACAAATGCTCAGCTGTCTATCAACTAGGTGAAAACAATATTTTCTTAATCGTTAAGAACAGCGAAGGACAGGAGATGGGTACTACCCTTATAACGCTAGTGGGGAAGTCTTTTTCTCCTATTTTTTGTACTTGATGTTTGTTCGTTTATGATCTTACGTCTACGCTTGACAAAAGCCAGTTGGCCGAAAGTCTGCGCCTGTCTTGTCTGGTTGTAGTAAATACGCGTTCTGATTTTTTCGTGATTTTTTTTGTTCCTGTTTGCTTGAACGCGGGCTGTCACGCTTGTTTTGGATTATAGAGCTAGGTGTCATGGTAGGTGAGATTTTGAATTCTTTTGAAAAGGGTTGGGATTCATATCACCCGGACCACCCACATGCACTTCACCCAAACCTGCCAATAATGACCTGTTATACTGTTCGGGCCTTCGTGAAATCTTATATACATGCGAGGTATGAATGAATTGGGTTTAGAAACTATCATCTTATATCAAAGAGTAAGCTGACCTGCTTTGTAGAACGTTGTCATAGCAATTGGTGCGTTTGGGGTCATGTTTTTTTCGCTAACCACGTCTGTGATCACTTTCAGAACTTGGTTGTGCCTCCATGTATACCTTCCTTGGGCTAGCGCTACTTTGCAAGAGCTTAGGACATGTTCCACTGTTTGTTTCTTCTGACAGAGCGGACATGCTGGGTCGTCTGATTTCCCCCATTTCACTAAGTTTGCATTCGAGGGGAGCAGGTCATATACAGATCTGAGGAGGAAGCTTATCCTTAGAGGAGCCATGTGCCACATATCGTTCCAGCTGAGACTTCTTTGGAGTGCACTGTCCCATGTTGTCCATTGCCCCTGTTGACCTTGCTGGACTGCCTTCTGCACTCTTTTGATATCTTCTTCTTCCTTCAACTCCTGTATGATCATGTCTCTTTTTTCCTTCCCTTTGGCTTTGGACCACCACTGCATTTTTGTTGCTCCCAGTCCCTGTCTGTTGGTTTGCGTGTGTCCAATTATTTCTTTGATGCTGAGGTTTCTCTTGGCATTGTTTACAGCCTCTTGGACTTTCCACTTTCTGCCAGTTCTCAGCTTTGGATGAACTGATCTCACGATATTGTCTTCCGATTCATCCAGCATGCTCAACAGTCTTGCTTTTCCAACTTTGTATTCCTCCACTATGGATTTGAGAGGTAGCTTCAGCATTGCTTGACGACAGTAGAATGCAACATCAGTGAGACCAGGTGGGACACCGAGCCATTTTCTTGTGTATTTGTTGATTTTGGCTTCCATTGCTTCCACTGTGCTGGTGCAAATGTCATAGATTAGCAGTGGCCACAGCAGCTTTGGTATCAGCATGAACTGTAGACACCAGACTTTGTATTTGCCTGGCAGTCCGCAGTTATCTATTTTCTTCAGGCCTTCTTCTGCTGTTTGCTTGGTTTCACATCCCCTTTGTGTGTGTTTCAGGGAGTCATCATACCATCTTCCGAGACTTTTTACTGGCTCTTCTGTGACAGTGGGGGTGGCTTGGTTGGCTACCATGAATTTGACTGAATCTGCCACTTTTCCTTTTCGCAGTGAGAGACTTCGGGATTTCTTAGGTTTGAACCTCATTCTTGAAGAGGCCACCAGCTCATCCAGCTGCTTTAAGATTTGGTGTGTCTCTTCCTCATCCGTGGACAAGACTGTTGTGTCATCCATGAAAGCTTTCAGAGGAAGCATCTGGTATCCATCTCCCAGATTCACTGGACCTGAACTCTTCATTACAGCTTTCAAGATGACTTCCATTGCCAACACGAACAGTATGGGAGAGATTGCACAGCCCATTGCAATGCCCACCTCTAGGTCTATCCAGTCCGTGGTGTATTCTTTGGTAGAGAACCGCATTGAGAACCCTTGGAAATACTTCCTCAGCATTGTTCGGATGTTTTCTGGGAAGTGATACATTTCAAGAGCCAGCTGGATCATATCGTGTGGAACTGATCCATATGCATTCGCCAGATCAAGCCAAACTACGTCAATGTCTCTCTTGTCTGTTCTTGCTTTTTGGATGGCATCCCAAATCAACGTGGCATGTTCCAAGCATCCAGGCATTCCTGGTATGCCTCCCTTTTGGACTGACATATCCAGATACTTGTTTTCAGTCAGGTATTTTGTCAATCTTGCTGCCATAACAGAGAAGAAGATTTTCCCCTCGACGTTCAGAAGTGATATTGGCCTGAACTGATTGATGCTGCTGGAGTTCTGCTCCTTCGCAATGTACACTCCTTCAGCTCTCATCCATTGGTCACTGATCTTCTGGTTCCTCCATGCTGATCGAATCATCTTGTGGAGCCACTCGAGCACTTTTGGGCATTTCTTGTAGAGCAGGTATGGTATTCCGTTTGGTCCAGGTGCTGACTTGGCTCTGGCTTTCTTTACTACGTTCTTCACTTCATCCAGTGTTGGTGGTTTGTTATTGAATTTTCCTTCTGGCGCTGCAGGCCAAACCAGATTCTGGATTTCAAGTGGTGCCTCGCGCTGAGAATCGGAATATGTTTCCCTGAGATGCTGCTCTAGGGTTTCCTTGCCCACTGTGAGAGTCCCTGATTTGGGTTGTTCAAACAGCTTTCTTGCAAAGTCAAAGGGATTTTTGAAGAAACGATCTTGAGTCTTCTTCTTTTTGCTCTTTCTTCGCCTTGCTGATTCCACTTTGCTGAGAGCATTGTGTTTGGCCTTCAGATCTTTCCAGAGTTCCAGGAGCCCTTGCTTCTCGAATTCTGAGGCAGTTTTCATTCGCTTTTTAAGCTTCCTTTTCTCCCTCCGGATGCTCTCCATCTGTTGCTGTCTTCTGGATTTCTGGGGAGGCGTTTTTGTCTTTGGCTGCTTCACTCCATAAGTGTCCCTGCAGATAGAGTATATGATGTCTCCGTATGTGTCGAGTTTGTGTTCCAGCGTACTGTTCCCTATTAGGGCATTCAGCTTAAGGACAAGTTCCTCATCTAATTTTCTCCCATTGTTCTTTTGCACCGGCAGGCGGCAAATTGAGTTTTCCACGTTTGGCGTTAAGAGCTTGTGCAAAATCCGCATCAGAACCGTCAGCGTGGATGTCCTTGGCACTATGGTTTAAAATCCTGGCCTTGGTCATCCAACGTCTCACCTGCTATCGCAGTGCGCTGCTGCTGGTTCGTATGTGTCTTCAAACAACCCATTTTTGTCCTGTGGATCTTCATGCCGCGTTTGGTGGTGAATCTCCTTCCACACGCACACGGAAATTCCATCTGGTCATTAATCATGGTCCGTTGTGCGTTTCCAGTCGTGATGGAGTCAGTGCCGATGGATTCATCATTCTCTCCCCTTTCGGTGAATCCTGGGAGCATCTTTCATTTAAAGAACTCGTGGCATGTTATCAAAGGCAAGGTGGGAAGCCAACCCACAAAGCCCGCAGATCTAGTCTTTCCCAGTGTGTCCTTCGTCTTTCCGCCAATGTCCTCGAACTTATTCCCGGAAGTCAATGGGATGACCATGTCAGGTAGAAAGAACCTAGGAGAGCTAGACAAACAGAAGGTCTTCAGAGAAGTAACCCTGTAGACAAGTGTTTCGGCACTGAATTCCTTACACTTGGGGGGCCGGGCAATCCAGGTCATGGAACCTGGATTGCCCTTCTGCTGTAGTACTATAGTAGAAGAAAAAAGCTGGCAGCTATAGAGAGATGAAAGCCCAGAGTAAGGCAAGAGAGGGCTCTTCCATTCTCTCTTGGTCTGGAAGTTGTGCTGGATTTGGTTGGTGAGTTTTGTGTGGCTATGTCCGGGGGTTTGTCATCTCACCACCTTGCCGTTCAGTTTGTAAACAAAGTAACTGAATCCTAATGTGTCATGCACAGCTTGGACACTCCTCTTCCCCTTTGCTTAATGAAATGCTGCCATGGTTCCTGGTATATTTTGCATAAAATCTTTGACACGCAGATGGTAACTATCAGTGTGAATATAAGCATCGACCATTTAGTGTATTCATCATAAAAGATTATTGAAAATATCTCTATTCAATTTTTGTTCCTGACACAGTACAAACTTTCCAGGCATTGTGCCCTTATTTACAATTGGAGCAACACATACGCCAGATCGATTGGTATTTTGGTTTATCTTTTGGCGTCAGATGGAGATGATAATAACATCTGGACTTTGTAGCTCAGCTACACAATCTCTGTGAAACTGTTTACATGAAATAAAAAGGTCATGTAGTCCTGTTGACATACTGAATCTGCAGCATATTGTAATATCCTTGGAATTGGTCGTGTTGTGATCGTGTCTCCATTGTTTGTAATACGACTCAAATTGATGTTAAAACTATATCTTTTGTCACGATGAACAGTACGCTACGTTTTAAGGCCAAACTGACAGCGAGGAAATATGTCTCTCCTTCTCTTAATCAGTCGAATACCGCCGTCTGAATATTCATATGCACAAAGGAAGGATTTTTGGTATTGGAATTGTGTGAAGCAAACGCGACCCAACCCCCCCCCCCCCAACTCTCTAACAAGAATATCTGTAGTTAAGATGGTAGTCACCTACACAGATGTGATGATCGATATAATAAGAAAATAAGAGACAGGGGGAGAGAGAAGGAGAGACAGACAGACAGACATACAGACAGACAGACAGACAGACAGACAGAGAATCAGAATCAGAAATTTATTCAGTAAGGCCAAAGCCCCATTTGAAGGGGTGTGAACACATTATAAACATTATACAAACACAGAATATAATACATAGTCGTTCTTGGAAAATGCATATTTCAAATATCTTGAAATGATTACAATATAGGACTCACAGTCAAACTTCAATAATACAATAGGAACATATAAATAGGTTTAACAGACACACATCACAAAAATTTAACTCTATGATAAGGCAAACTCTCTTCTTTTAAAAGCTTTATAAACGTATGTTGCCAAATTTCTAATTGTACCCGTATCCTCATTTTTTAAGCCATGGGAAAGAGACACAGAGAGAG
>JAPXFY010000017.1:61461342-61463842 GCA_030674185.1 Monoplex corrugatus
AATAAAAGACTACCAAAGGCAGCGCTGCTCTGGAGGCCGAAGGGACAAAGAAGAAGAGGAAGATAAAAAACAATCCTCTAAACAACACACCAGTCTGAAGGAAGAGCGGTTAACATCAACGACCTGAAAACAGCTGATAGAGAAAGATGGAGACTGCTGGTCTCTGGCCTTTGAACCATGTTTGACACTGGAGGATAAGGTAAGATAAGGTAAGGTAAAGTAAGGTAACGTAAGGTAAGGCAAGGTAATGTAAGTTAAGGCAAAGTAAGGTAAGGTAAGGTAAGGTAATGTAAGTTAAGGCAAGATAAGGCAATGTAAGGTAAGGCAAGGTAAGGCAATGTAAGGTAAGGCAATGTAAGGTAAGGCAAGGTAAGGCAATGTAAGGTAAGGCAAGGTAAGGTAAGGTAAGGTAAGGCAATGTAAGGTAAGGCAAGGTAAGGCAAGGTAAGGCAATGTAAGGCAATGTAAGATAAGGCAATGTAAGGTAAGGCAATGTAAAGTAAGGCAATTTGAGGTAAGGCAAGGTAAGGTAAGGCAATGTAAGGCAATGTAAGGTAATGTAAGGCAATGTAAGGTAAGGTAATGTAAGGCAATGTAAGGCATGTAAGGCAATGTAAGGCAATGTGAGGTAAGGCAATGTAAGGCAATGTAAGGCAAGGTAAGGCAATGTAAGGCAAGGTAAGGTGATGTAAGGTAATGTAAGGCAATGTAAGGCAATGTGAGGTAAGGCAATGTAAGGCAATGTAAGGTAATGTAAGGCAATGTAAGGTAAGGTAAGGCAATGTAAGGTAATGTAAGGTAATGTAAGGTAAGGCAATGTAAGGTAAGGTAATGTAAGGTAAGGTAAGGCAATGTAAGGCAATGTAAGGCATTGTAAGGGAAGGCAATGTAAGGCAATGTAAGGTAATGTAAGGCAAGGTAAGGTAATGTAAGTCAATGTAAGGCAATGTAAGGCAATGTAAGGTAATGTAAGGCAAAGTAAGGCAATGTAAGGTAATGTAAGGTAATGTAAGGTAATGTAAGGCAATGTAAGGTAATGTAAGGCAATGTAAGGTAATGTAAGGTAAGACAATGTAAGGTAATGTAAGGTAATGTAAGGCAATGTAAGGTAATGTAAGGTAAGGCAATATAAGGCAATGTAAGGTAAGGCAAGGTAAGATAAGGCAAGACAATATAAGGCAATATAAGGCAATGTAAGGTAAGGTAATGTAAGGTAATGTAAGGTAATGTAAGGCAATGTAAGGCAATGTAAGGTAATGTAAGGTAATGTAAGGCAATGTAAGGTAATGTAAGGTAAGGCAATATAAGGCAATGTAAGGTAATGTAAGGTAATGCAAGGCAATATAAGGCAATGTAAGGTAAGGTTAATGTAAGGCAATGTAAGTGCAATGTAAGGTAAGGCAAGTAAGGTAAGGCAAGGTAAGGTAAGGCAATGTAAGGTAAGGCAATGTAAGGTAGCAATGTAAGGTAATGTAAGGCAAAGTAAGATAAGGCAAGTAAGGTAAGGCAATGTAAGGTAAGGCAATGTAAGGCAAGATAAGGCAATGTAAGGTAAGTAGTAATGCAAGGCAATAAAGGCAATATAAGGCAATGTAAGGTAGAAGGTAAGTAAGTAAGTAGGAATTAAGGCAATTAAGGCAAGTATGTAAGGTAATTAAGCAATTAAGGTAAGGCAAGGTAAGGTAAGGCAATGTAAGGTAAGCAATAAGGTAAGGCAATGAAGGTAAGGCAATGTAAGGCAATTAAGTAAGAGTAAAGATGTAAGGCAATAGTAAGGCAAAGGCAATGTAAGGTAAGGCAATGTAAGGTAAGGCAGTAAGGTAAGCAATGTAAGGTAAGGCAATGTAAGGTAAGGCAAGGTAAGGTAAGCAAGAAGGTAAGGCAATGTAAGGTAAGGCAATGTAAGGTAAGGCAAGTAGTAGCAAGGTAAGGCAGTAAGAAGTAAGGCAAGTAAGTAAGGTAAGCAAGTAAGGTAAGGCAATGTAAGGTAAGGCAAGTAAGGTAGAAGTAAGTAGCAATGTAAGGTAAGGCAATGTAAGGTAAGGCAAGGGAAGGTAAGGCAATGTAAGGTAAGGCAATGTAAGGTAAGGCAATGTAAGGTAAGGCAATGTAAGGTAAGGCAATGTAAGGTAAGGCAATGTAAGGTAAGGCAAGTAAGGTAAGGCAATGTAAGGTAAGGCAATGTAATAAGGCAATGTAAGGTAAGGCAATATGAATAAGGTAAGGCAAAGGTAAGGAAGTGTAAGTAAGGCAAGGTAAGGTAAGGCAAGGTAAAGGCAATGTAAGGTAAGGCAAGGTCAGGCAATGTAAGGTAAGGCAATTTCAGGTAAGGCAATGTAAGGTAAGGCAAGGTCAGGTAAGGCAAGGTAAGTAAGGTAAGGCTAGGTAAGGTAAGATAAGGCAAGGTAAGCTAAGGCAAGGTAAGGTCAGGTAAGGCAAGGTCAAATCAGGTCAGGTAAGGTAAGGCAAGGTAAGTACGGTAAGGCAAGGTAAGGTAAAG